>OX369254.1:7200000-7800000 GCA_947284805.1 Coleophora flavipennella | reverse complement strand
CTTAAGGATAGTTGTTCAGAATAAAAGGAGAAGGAGAATTAGTGCATAAAACATCGAGCAATACTTGTTATCTTGAAGCGTCGTAGCTCTGTGCGACTTGTGCGGTTGGATCAATCACGCAGGTTGTCTGACCTGAAACACGGTCATTACCTAGATGACTTTGACTGTTAGTAGTATTTTCCTCGACTATTTGCGCGTTTTGCTATTGGGGTCGGTTTCTATCACTAGATGGCGTTCGTTGAGCTGTGTCGGATACGTCATAAAAAAACCTAACCTAACCTCACTACTCTGGGAGTGCCGACAGAAGTAAAAACTTTTTACAGTTTTATAAGTTTTGAACCTCCGAGTGAACAACTAGGTTTACAAAGTTGCGAGTGTTCCTGGTACGGTGTCGGTGACGGTGTCGCGAGTTCAATGGTTTTTCCCCAACTCAAAAATGCCCAACGCGCCTAAAGAATTTTTTACTTCAAGAAATAGTGTTCGCCACTAGCACTTAAAACTCCACCAACTTGAACTTGGCCCCCGTGTGTGGAATATGGCCTAGCTTTACCTAATTCAGGAGGGAACCCGTGCCCAAGCAGTGGGAATATTTATGAGTTTTTAACTTAGGTTAAGGAACTAAAGTGTGTCATAGGTTTTAGGGGATATTATTTTGCTTAGCAAAAACTTTAGGCGATAATGTTTATGATAGCAACCCTTTGACCAAATATAATGGACCGGCCCTAGTCATATCTCATAAAAAATAGTCAAATACAACTACATGCAAACACACACTCACACCACTATAGCACACCATGGACACTTCACACTACGGGTCAGAAATGACATTTCAAAAAAGGAATGACGGAACAAACAAAATGGCGGCGAAATCTTATACGTTCGACAACCAAAGTGTAACCAACCTTTATCAATCTGGGTGACAAGGGGGTGCAATGAGGTCTTAATCTAGAGAGCGGCGATATATACTTTGACTATAGTCTACGGAGTCTCCATCGGCTAAAAAGAATGACAGAGATAGAGATACTTACTCGGAATGTAGCACGAATGAGATAAAAAAATTCACTCACTTTAACTTACAACCGATTTGGGGAATACTGATCGACTGAAACGAAATGAGCGAATTCGCTTATTCTGTAGGCATCAAAAACGCTGTTCGCGTAGGCCAGTTCATAGCTGTTATGGTCGAAGTAGCAGCCTCCAGCCCCAAACTTACAGATTATCAAATTTAGATTTTCTTGGTTGAAGTTTTCTGTGTTGATATATTCGTATCTTAACATGCAAAAAAAACGACGCCCATGAATAATGATTCGATATCTTTCAGTCGGAAAGTATTTGTAACATATTTGTTCATTGCGGTGGAAAAAGGTGGCATGATAGAGAAAAATAACTTTAAAGACAAAAACCGACCAAGTGCGAGTTGGACTCGCACACGAAGGGTTCCGTACCATCATACAAGAAAATTAAAACCACAAGGGGACCAAGCTTTAATTTTTTTGGAGTTTACGGCCTTTAGAGTTTATTCATATATGAGTGGTGAAATCGAATGTTAATCGGTAACACGTTAGGTACCGTTAATTTTAGTGTACTTAAGGAAACAAAACATGGCTATGCCGCCTTATAGTAGCTCCGTGTAGGGCGGAGCCCAGAGCGTTTCAAACGAGGCCGGAGGCCGGAAACTAAAAAAAAAATATGTTTCATGTAAACTTCTGTTATAAGTTGGAGCTGACACTTAAATTTTTTATTATTATTTGTTGTTAAAGCGGCAATTGAAATACGAACTTTGTGAAAATTTTAACTATTATTTTTTTAATTTTTTTATTTACCAATTTCAAAACAAAATTAAAAACAATCAATCATCTAGCACCATTAAATCTGAATGGTTTGTCTAGGTGATCACAAGCTACATATTTACTCGGCCACGAGTTATAAAATAAAGCCCGCTCAAACAAACAAAAATCAAGTTTTTTGTATCGGTCCCTGTATAAGAAACTTGATTTTTCTTGTCGATTTATTATTTTATTTTTATTATTTGTGGTTATAGTGGAAGTCCCTGCCGGCGTTTGTATTCCCCGATTCGTATAATTTAGGAATCTTTAAGACGAGAGTGAATAGGCACTATTTGAGCTTGCGTGTTACATCCTCGGCTGCATCGGCACTTACCATCAGGTGAGGTGCAGCCAAACGCTTTCAAATTTTTGATTAAAAAAAAGCGTAAAAATACACACTCTGTGAAGATTTCCACTGTCTTTCTATTACAGTTCATGAAATTCAGCCCGCCGATAGACAAACAGACGGACAGCGGAGGCTTAGTAATTGCACGTAATAGGGTCTCGTTGGTCGTCCTCTGGGTGTTTGGAACCCTAAAAATTATGGTGGCCATATTATGCAAAGATAACGAAGCTCTTTTATTTATTAGCAGGACAATCCTTCCCCTCACTCTTATATGGATCGTCAACTTTATAGGTCACCTTCTCACAATGTCCTGATATCGCTCCCCTAATTATGTCATACCCATATCCCGGAGCAAGCTTTTGGATCGTCTATATTTTGGCATACATTTAAGAGGAAACGCGGTCTAAAGAATAGGTATCTGAATAAAATGTTGCTGTCTTCCTCCCCCAAACCTCTCCGTTTACAGCATGAAAGGGAGAACTGCAGCGCAGACCGATTACAGGCACTAAAATTGACCAAAACAGCATTTTATAGTCCCCTGTTTTCCTCCTCCAAAACTTGAGCAATATTTTTTTCAAATATAATTTAAAAAACGCTTTACCTATGCCTCTTTGTTTTCATTTTATTGTTAATATGCGTATTATATTTTTGGTGTCTGAAAATAAAGTTTCAATTCGCCAATTTTCTCAGTTATTGAAAACTTGTACTTCTTTTTTTTAATAAGAATATGGAAAAAACAAAATATAGGGGCATGGTAGATATGGGTTTGATGGAAAAAACATTTTTGCTCTGTTGTCATTATCCAGGGAGGAAACAGGGGACTACGTTTGTATGGAAAAAATGGCGCCCGCGTTTTCTCTTAAGAAGATACCGTTATGTAGACACAGTGCAGACTGTAGTGCGTGAATCTCTAATTAGGTGTTTTTATATAAATTACTTATTTATACAAGGTTTTTTTTACAAACAATTAAAAGGCACCCTCATCATTACACACTAACCTGTCCTGTTTTTAATTTAGGTTCAATGGCATAGAAAAGAACCCGTATTTAACTGAGTTTTTGTCCGTATTAAAAAAATGCACATATTCCCTGCATAGCACGAACTACTAGGACATTGAAAATGAAATTCAGGCATATGGAAATAAACGAAATGAACACAAAAATTTTATTTTTACAAATTTATTTTTTCACAATTTCAATTTGTAGAACTTGCTAACTTTTATTTTTCTCCATACCCCGTACTCATTAATTAAAAATTTAAATATTTTACAAAATCCAAAAATTAAAAAAAAAGCGAAAAAAGTTTAAAATATTCCAAAACTCACCACACACCACCACATACCACATACCACAATATAAACTCTCATACACACCCAACTTCCATACCACAGTACTGTATAGCCATGATGCGCTACAACTCACTCGCCGAGGTACTTTTTTGAGGGCGCACCTACAGCTCGTATTTTTTATTTTATTTTCAAAATTTTCTCTCATCGACAATCTCATTCGACAGCCAACAATACCCTAGGACCGTTTTTTCATTTTTTTTAATTTCGACTTAGTTCTCGAGACATACGGGCCCAAAGTAAAAAATTCAAAAATTTTCGATAAAAAAAAACCGGCTTTCGACCATAACTTTTTGATTTTAATTTTTTTTAAATTCTTTCACCATCTGATAGATCTCGCCAATCAGCGTTCTTTGACACCCTATTTATTTATGAACTACCAATAGCTTCCATACAATCGCCGTGTCGCACTAAACTCCCAAATGGGACCTAGTACCCAGCGATCTAAAAGTCATTTTCAATGACAAAAAAGGCTATTCAAATAGACTGTGCATTAAGTTTTTATAGCCTGTGGCAAATACTTTTGGACAGATACCATCACTTATCATCAGGTGAGTTGCAGTCAAACGCACTCAAATTTTTATTAAAAAAAAAAGAAAAAGATTGGAGAACCAAAGTAACCGACAAAGCTCATAGAATCGCTTAACTGAAGTGGCAGTGAGCAGGGCACAGAGCTCGTAGAACAGATGGCCGTTGGGGTAATAAAGTTCTCGAGTGGCGACCGTGCACCGGAAGATCTAGTGTGGGCAGGCCTTCTATACAGTGGACCAACGACCTGATGAAAGTCGCGAAAAGCCGTTGGATGCAGGCAGCGCAGGACCGGCCGACGTGGAAATCCTTGTTCAGCAGTGAACGTATTTCAGCTAATATGATGATGATGATGAGATTGGACGTCAGCGGAGTATAAATACATGTTTCACAAAAGCGGATTTAGAGAGATTATATTTTGTTATCTTTTTTATATATTTTTTTTTATTATTCGCAATTGGTAAACCCTTGACAACATCTCACCTGGTGGTAAGTGACGATATTGCCGAAGATGGAAGCGGGCTTGCCAAGATTCCCCAACGCAATGGGGAACTGGCTATCTTATCTTCATGCCGGAACACACCAATGATATCAACATTGATATTTGACGGCAAGACTTAGATAAGATGGTGGTAGCTAGCCAGGCGGGCTTAGAAAATGCCCTACCACCAACCAAACCGAGTCTTACAATTGACCTCGCCGGGAATCGAACCCGCGACCTCCTGTGTAAAGCCAGTGAACTTTGCCTCTGAGCTACGGAGGCGGTTAAAATTAAATTTATAGCCATTTTTCAATTCAATTAAGCCAGCTTATGCCCTCTTATCTCAGTCTGCTTGTAGATAACCAGGCTTGATGTGTATAAGTTACGAATAAAATTATTTTGAGCAAAGTATTCTGAAATAGTACATTGGTAACCAAGGGTAGAAAGTGACCCGTTTCACCAGAGATATTTCTGGTGCTTGAACGGAGTGAGAGCGCCAATAGTTCGAGGGTGAAATGGGTAATTTCACCCGAGTTAAACACTCAAATTTTCATTTCGATTGTGAGGAAAATAAAATACTACACGCACATTATAAAACAAGTATATTAAGAATCATCATTACAGCTCATATACGTCCCCACCGAGGGGCTCGAGCCTACCCTGAATCAGGGTGATTAGGCCTTAGTCGACCACGCGGGCCCAGTGCGGGTTGGTCGACTTCACACACAACCTTCGAGTTTCTTCGCAGGCGTGTGCAGGTTTCCTCACGATGTTTTCCTTCACCGTTAAAGCAATCGGTAAGTATGTACGTAAGTTTTTTTGAAAAACTCATTGGTACATTGGCCATCCAGATTTGAACCCGGTACCTCTGGTTAGATGGACCGAGTCGTTACCGGTTGAGCCACCGACGCTTCATATATATTAAGAACTAGCTGATTCCCGCGGCTTCACCCGCGTGGACCACATTTCTATGACTTTTCGAGGGTGCGCAGTGCGCGAGCCGCAAGCGGCTCGCGAGCGTGGTAAAAAGTAGCCTATGTCTTAACCCAGGTCCTAATCTTTCTACCTACCAAATTTCAGCCAAATCCGTTCATTAGTTTTTGCGGGAAAGCGTAACAGACAGACAGAGTTACTTTCACATTTATAATATTAGTAGGGATAATCAGTAAAAATTTAAAGTAAAATTAGAACAATTTGAAAAAGACAAATGCAAATGTTTTGTCGGCCATAATTTAGTTTGAAATTTTCTGAGAAACCTGCGTTTCTTGCCTGGTATGAGAAGCGGATTCAACATTTACTTAAATCCAACCTCCAACCTTTTCGCAATGGCCACTTGACACGGACGACTAGATTGTACCTAATCGAGTTGGTCACGACGAGATGTGCATTTAGATGGCCATGCCGAAGCGTAAAAATGTTATCATGGCTTTATGGCGGGCCGCAGAATAGAGGAATGATTTTAAATGTTGATTTTCTGGATTGTGAAAAAAATAGACCAACTGTGATATCAACCTATAGGTCGTAATAAACACGTCGTTTAAATTATAGCTGAGTTTAGATATATGAAAACCTCTTATTTTAATTTAATTTAATAATATGACGTATTTCAATTATCTTCGACTGCGTGGCAATTAAAAAATATACTTTCCATCCTATGGATGAAAAAGCAATTTTCCACCCGGCTATCTACTCATGATGATGTTTTCATGTCTCTTATATTATACTCCATAAAAGCGACGGTGGCTCAACCGGTAACGACTCGGTCCTCCTAACCAGAGGTGCCGGGTTCAAATCAGGACGGTCAATGTACCAATGAGTTTTTCGAAACTTACTTACATATACTCACCGATTGCTTTAACGGCGAATAAAAACATCGAGAGGAAACCTCGAAGGTTGTGTGTGAAGTCGACCAACCCGCACTGGGCCCGCGTGGTCGACTAAGGCCCGATCGCCCTAATTCAGGGTAGGCTCGAGCCCCTCGGTGGGGACGTATATGAGCTGATAAGATGCAATAAATATTTAGCGGCTTCCCGCGACCTTCACCAGCAGGCAGCGCAGAACCGGTCGTCGTGAAAATCCTTGGAGGAGGCCAATGTCCAGCAGTGGCCGTCCTTCGGCTGATATGATGATGATGAAATAAATATAAATTTCAGCTACGCTGCCCATAGTTACTTAGTGGTCGTGGTCCCGGAGCGACCACTACATTACTGACCCACTAACAATCAAACCATCGTGCAAATAGAGTACTGTACCTTGCCAACTTGCTATCATCTCGCGCAATCAAGTCGTTCCAAAAATTCTCGCAGCTAGGTGTGACTTTCCTAGATCGTCGCAGAAAGTAAATGAGAAGCCGTTTAGCAGAATTTATCTCAAGTGCCTTCGTAATTCGTAAGGCTTTATAAGCCATTTCCGAGGTCTCCGGAAACGACCCTTTATAGAGCTTAAAATCTTCTAGCTGTAGGCACTGTAGTGTTAAGCATTGAAGCGTTAAGTATTTTCACAATAGTAAATATTATATCTTAAAGCACTGAAGCTTTAAGTATTTTCACAATAGTAGATATTATATCTTACTGCCGTTGGGGTAGTAAAGTTCTCAAGTGGCGACCGCGCACCGGAAAACGTAGCGTAGGCAGACCTCCCACTCGGTGGACCAATGACCAGGTGAGGGTCGCGAGAAGCCGCTGGCTGCGGGCAGCGCAGAACCGGTCGTCGTGGAAATCCAGCAGTGGACGTCCTTCGACTGATAAGATGATGATGATTATATTTACAGCAAGGCAAAACCAACGACATCGAACTTGGGACTTGCAATTTTGTAATCCTACTAATAATATAAATGTGGAAGTTTGTATGTATGTATGGATGTTTGTTAATCTTTCACGCAAAAACTACTGAACGTATCTGAATGAAATTTGGTAGACAGAGAAGGACCTGGATTAACATACAAGTTACTTTTTCGAAGACAGTTATAGAAACTATATTCACGCGGGCGGAGTCGCGCTCATCTGCTAGTAACTACTGAAAAATGGCCAGATATAAGCTAAACCGGTAAGACTCGGTCCATCTAACCAGAGGTACCGGGTTCAAATCTGGACGGCCAATGTACCAATGAGTTTTTAAAAAAAACTTACGTACATACTTACCGATTGCTTTAACGGTGAAGGAAAACATCGTGAGGAAACCTGCACACGCCTGCGAAGAAACTCGAAGGTTGTGTGTGAAGTCGATCAACCCGCACTGGGCCCGCGTGGTCGACTAAGGCTTAATCGCCCTGATTCAGGGTAGGCTCGAGCCCCTCGGTGGGGACGTATATGAGCTGTAATGATGATAAGCTAAACAAGATTAAAACTTAAGACAAACACAACTTCTTCAAAACATTAACCCCCTTTTTTGTAAAGTCTGTCACTCCGGGATCAAGATGAATGAAGAAGATGAATGAAGACATCGTGAAATAAAGAAACACACACAACTGACCAAGTCATTGAAAGGAACGTTCAACGACTTTCCTGAACGTTATTTAGCCAAGTCGTTGAATGGGATATTCTGAATGTATTCCGAGTAAAAAACCGATGATTTCTTCTTCTGCGAAGCATTCTCCTACCTGACCAAACCTAATAGGTATTACTCGCTTCGCTCGCTCATTTATAGTTTTTAAAAAAATGTCCTAAGTTCTCCATGTTCAAAGGGCTAGCTTACAATCAGTCAACTAGTTGAACGTTGAGTGACGCTTGTTCAATCAACGTTTGGTTTAGTCATTCAATCGAATGCCGCCATTTAATGAACCGGCTAGGCAGTTAATTTAATAGCTGATTCAACCAGTTGGCTGCGACATATACAATTCCTCGCTAAGCTCAGCATTCTACTACTTGTTTAATATTTTATCCTTCACTTACCTCTGAATTCAAACTGACGCCCTAGGAACAAAATGTTACTTTGTCTCCTTGTTACAGAAATAACTAATAAGTGGTTAGGTAGGTATCTATAGACGTCCGGTCGGACGTCCAAGGTACCGCTGGAACGATGAGGTGCTGAAGGACCTGAGCGCCCTCCAGAGACCCTATTGGCGTGAGGAGGCGCAAAATAGGGACTTGTGGCGACTTTCGGTGTCGGAGGCTAAGATTATCTGCGGCACACCCTGGACACTTCATACAACGGGCCAAAAATGACATTTCAAAAAAGGAATGACGGAACAAGCACAATGGCGGCGAAATCCTATACGTTCAGCAACCAAACTGTAACCAATCTGTATCAAACTTTGTGACGAGGGGGTGAGGTCGCAATCTAGAGAGCGGCAGGGAGTGTCCATACTGTATGTTAGTACTAATATATGTATATAAGGTCTAACAAAATTAGCTGAAACTATTTTAACTGGTGCTTCTACCCATGAAACTGAACAACTTTCCCCATGAATTGTCAAATCTCCAAAAAAAAATTTGAAATTCCCATACTAAGTTGGCTGATCGGCTAATCGAGTTAGTATGGGAGAGCCAAATTTTTTTTTGCGTATTGACTATGGGTTCAATGGGGAAAGTTGTTCAGTTTCACCAGAAGCACCAGTTAAAATAGTTTCAGCTAATTTTGTTAGACCTTATATACTTTGTCTTCGGGTCGCTAAGCCAATGAAGTAATAGTAGTTGGAATCTAGAAAAACAAGCAATTCTGCCACAGTAACAACATTAGCGTAAGTGCCATAGGACCAAGCCTCAAACCGCACTCGTCATGGAATCTGACAGAATTTTAATTACAATGGGAGCTTTATCAGGGATTGTTTTTAAACGATCCGACATTTTTTTTGTACGATATGCAAAATAAGATGGAAAAAAAATAAGTTATAGTTTTCTTATTTTACGTCGTTTTGTGTTATACTTAAGTACCATTTATCATTTTTTTTTATTCTTTATCTTAGTAGGAATTTCTATCGTGTTTTCATTTTGTTTTGAACGTATTGAATCAGACATAGTGGATTTGTACAACAAGGAGCAAATTCCTTTTTTTTAAGTGTCAAACCCTGAGCACACCCCGGACACTGCATACAAAGGTCGTGACATGACATTTCTAAAAACAAATGACGGGGCAAACAAAATCACAGCGAAATCCCATACGTTCGAGAACCAAACTATATAATATATAAGCAATCTGTATCAATGTCAGGTCGGAATCTAGAGAGCGGCAGGGAGTGTCCATACTGTATGTTAGTACTAATATATATACTTTGCCCCGAGTGAGCCAAATGATGCACGGTTAGAATCCCGAACGTAGTAGGAGGGATTCAAGAAACAAATCACTTTGCTCTCTTGTGACACATTCAACTTTAGTATCTATAGTACTCGTAATAAAGGCTTTGACTTGACTTATTGTCGGATGATTTGAAAAGACCCTAAGGGTGCTATTTGATTGGCCATATAACTTTTTACAGCAGTCGTTTCCGTCGCGTTTTGTGGTTATTTAACTGCTTCTAGGATTACCCGAGTGAACTTATCGTCAACTACAGTTAAAAGAGCTTATGTGGTTCCCACCATAACTAAGACACAAAGGACAACGTTTTGTTTTGTGGATTTATTAATATTTAATATGTTTTAACGCCGCCGCAGCTAAAGGCATAGTTCACTGGCTTTACACAGGAGGTCACGGGTTCGATTCCCGGCGGGGTCAATTGTAAGACTCGGTTTGGTTGGTGGTAGGGCATTTTCTAAGCCCGCCTGGCTAGCTACCACCATCTTATCTAAGTCTTGCCGCCAAATATCAATGTTGATATCATTGGTGTGTTCCGGCATGAAGATAAGATAGCCAGTTCCCCATTGCGTTGGGGAATCTTGGTAAGCCCGCTTCCATCTACGGCAACATCGTCACTTACCACCAGGTGAGATGTTGTCAAGGGTTTACCAATTGTGAATAATAAAAAAAAAATGTGTATGCACATATTATGTAAATATGAAAATATGTATGTACATATGTAAGTATGTATGTGTGTGTCTGTTTCTTTGACTGAGCCTGTAGTCTAAATGGCTTAATGGACATCGGAGTGCGAGGTGTCGTTAAGTTCGTCGTGATCTTCTGCGTAACATAGGATTATTTTATATCCAACTACAAAAAAGAAGGATTTTATATGACATGATTTATTAATGAGCATATCCTACATTAGTTCCCCAGGGACCTGAAGAAAACTCATGTCCACGCTCGCAAGCGGCTCGCGCACCGCGCACCCTCTAAGACAGTCATAGTCAGTCTAGCTTCGCCCGCGTGGACGTCGTTTCTATGACTGTCTTTGAAGGTGGGTGGTGCGCGAGCCGCAAGCGGCTCACAAGCGTGGACATGAGTTTTTTCCAGATCCCTCAGGAAATATATCGGACTATTCTGATTAGCATTCTATGTCACTACCCACATCCTCAACTAATTCTATATATACAAAAAAATAACTTCACTTGTTCGTTGCAATGTTAAAGAAATTAACCAAAAAAACAGTATTTTTTCAGTTCTGTCAGGAAATACATCGGACTATGCTATTTTCACGGGATGAAAAGTAGCTTATGTCCTCCCTCGTAACACAGGCTTCCTGCATGCCAAATTTCATCAAGATTGGTCAAGGTGTTGAAGCTTGAAATGGTAACAAACAAAAAAAAACGAACAAATAAATTTTCACATTTATATTAATACTAGCTGGATAATTACTTACGACACATAAGTTCCTCGCAAAATTCTTTATTATCGTAAGAAATTGCAGCAGTCGCTTTTTTGGACTCCGAACCTAAATGGTGTCAACAGGACCCTATTACAACACGCCAGAAATGACATTTCAAAAAAGGAATGAGGGAACAAAGGCGGCGAAATCCTATATCGTTTGACAACCAAACTATAACCAATCTGTATCAATCTGGGTGACGAAGGGGTGAGGTCGCAATCTAGAGAGCGGCAGGGAGTGTCCATACTGTATGTTAGTACTAATATATATACTTTGCTATTACTAAGCCTACACCGTCCGTATGTGTCCGTCTGTCCGACATTCAAAGAGCTGTATCTTATTATCATCATCATATCACGAAAGACGTCCACTGCTGGACAAAGGCCTACCTTGAGAATTTCCACGACGACCGGTCCTGCGCTGCCCGCATCCAGCGGCTTCCCGCGACCTTCACCAGGTCATCGGTCCACCGTGTGGGAGGCCTGCCTATGCTACGCCTTCCGGTACGCGGTCGCCATTCAAAAGCTTTACTGCACCAACGGCCATCTGTTCTACGATATAATAGCTCGTAGAACAGATAGTGGACCGGCGACACCTACCGAATATCCAAATGGAAACAAACTTGGTTTTATTATAGTTCAAACTCTCAATTAACACAACGAATAATAAAAAGGGGCCAATGTGTGAGTTGTACTTACGATTAAAATCGCTTACAATTAAAATCTCGTAACTGATAGATAGATAGATAGATAAAAAATATTATATTCAAAGCTACATTACAATTGATACACAAAAATAAAACAAAAAATAATAATAACTTCTTATATCTAAGTTTAATGTAAAAAGAGGGTAGATACATAAAATTTTGCCGTAGCTCAGAAATGGCTCCGACTCAGCATATGCTGCAGGTAATAGGGGATCGGACCGCTAGTCATTTGAGTTATTTTTTATGGTCTGTCAAAAACTAAATTTTGTTTGGAATCTAATCAGCTCATTTACGTCTCCACCGATAGGGGCTCGAGCCTACCCTGAATTAGGGCGATCAGGCCTTAGTCGACCACTCGGGCCTAGTGCGGGTTGGTCGACCTCACACACAACCTTCGAGTTTCTTCGCAGGTGTGTGCAGGTTTCCTCACGATGTTTTCCTTCACCGTTAAAGCAATCGGTAAGTATATGTACGTAAGTTTTTTGAAAAACTCATTGGTACATTGGCCCTTCAGATTTGAACCCGGTACCTCTGGTTAGAATGACCGAGTCGTTACCGGTTGAACCACCGACGCTTTTGTTTGGAATACCCACAAGTAATGTCATAAATTTTTAGCGTCATTGACGAACTTATTTTGTGAATTTGATCAATTAAAAATTGAAGACGTGATGGAAAAACAAACAAGTAAGGTTTTTTGAAACTTCAAGAGGATAGCAATTTCGCAAATCATATTTTAGAGTTTATTTTTAATGCAGTCCGATGCCCTATTATGTACCTCTAACTGCTGGCGTCTTTAAACAGTCAAACCTTGCTTCTGGTCAGTTTACCTGCATGATCGACGCAATTACTCCACCATGACTGTGTATGATATTTCAATGATTAAACTGAGCTTTTTTTTAATATTCAATTTGTTTCATTTGCTAGTAGGTACCGTGGGTTATTATTTTCCTTTGAAAATGTCTGTTTTCAACTATGCTAATTTCGGAGAAGTAAAAAGATAGGATAAAAAAGTGGCCAAGTGCATGTCGAGCCACCCGCAAAGAAGGGTTCCAAGAAATAAAGGTATATTTAAAAAAAAACAAAGCCATTTTTTGCAGTTTTTATAGAGAGATATGTAAAGTAAAAGTATCGAAAATCTATTTTTTTTTTTTACAAATCCAATTGCACATCTTAAGTTTGTCGAATATTACTCCTTAATTATTAAATTTTACTTGGCCGTACGCCAGTAATATAGAAGTCATTGCTTGGCCGTAATAATTTTTCTTCTAAATTTTTTATATGCCCTACTACTTTCCAATACTTCCGATCAATAGCTCGCCTTAATCATTTATTTCGTAATAGAAATTCTGAGGAAACAAGAGAACCAAAAGCAATTCCATATAGTCTGAAAATCGATATCTGGTAGTTTTATTGATTGCTGATTCGGTTCGATTTTTTCCCGCCATTTTTCAAGATGACCTTCTCACAAAATTTGTGTAAATTCAAAATCTCTATGGCCAGAAGACCGTGTGTGATTTGTCCTTGAATATTTATATATATTTATTGCCGACCCGACACGAAAAGGTCTCCTTTTGATAAATAGTTTTGCATTTCTCAAAGAAGGACAAGAACCGTGTAAACAAATTGTCTTATTTGAAAAGGAAAAAGACGTAAAGTACCTATACATTAATAGTGTCTATACCTTCTTCTTCTTCTAAGTCGTAACCCCAGGGGTTGGGGATCGTGACCATCATAAAGTCGAGTCCGTAGATGTAGATTGGGGCCGAGTTAGGTACTTCCATTTTTCCCTGTTTGTGGCGGTGTGGATAGCATCGTGCAGGTGGAGTTGCAATTGTTTTGTTTGGTCACACCATCTGGCGGGTGCTCGGCCCCTTTGTCTTTTCCCCTCCACTTTGCCCATTATTATCTGTTATTCAAGGGACTCTGGTTCTCTTCGCGCGATGTGACCGAGAAATTTAAGCATGCGGGTGCGGCATGTATCTGATAGGCGCGTCGTGATTTTCAACTCTTCCAGAATGAAGTCATTTCGTCTGAAGGCTGTCCACGATATTCGCAGCATTTTCCGCCAGCACCACATCTCGAAAGCGTCAATTCTCGCCTTCATGGTTGCTTTGATAGTCCATGTCTCGGAGCCGTATAGAAATATAGGAAACACGAGCGCATTAACGAGTCTAACTTTGGTGCGTTAGGTGATGTCTATACCTACCTATTACCTATATTTAATTATATACATAATAATGCAGGGTGTAAAAAATGGTTTAGGACCCGTTAACTGGGCTGGTTCTACTCATCATACTGAACAACTTTTCCTAAGGAACCCATAGTCAATTCGCAAAAAAAATCGACGCTTCATACAAAAATGCACAAAATTGGTCAATCAACTGATCGTTTTGTATAAACGGTTTAAATTTTGCGATTTCAGCAAACTTGTAGAACAAAAGTTGTTCAGTTTGATGACTAGAAGCCCGGTTAACGGGATCTACACCAATTTTGTTACACCCTGTACATAAGTGCTCTCGTATATATAGGGTGACTTTTAATTAGTTCTTGATAGCAAAGGATATGAATATACTCGTGATTATAAACAACTTTCCCAAAGAAACTATATGTCAAATATGAAAAAAAAATTTGGTCCTTCATACATTTTTGCCAATTTGATAATTTATTATGTACCGAGGACCTAAAATTTTTTTCTGATTCGACATATAGTTTCTTTGGGAAAGTTGTTTGTAATCACGAGTACTTTCATATCCTTTGCTATCAAGAACTAATTTAAGGTCACCCTATATATACATATTATTATATATCCAAGGAATCGATTTCCAAGGAATCGATATCCAAGGAATAAGTAACTATGTAATATTAAAAAGAACATTTGTTTTGACCACAATTGGGACCTACCTAAGCTGTTAAAAATCTGTTTCATTTTTTTTTACTAACAGCCTGTAAGGGAGTTAGGCTCTTACCTATGTACCAACTCACTTGGAACTTAGTTACTACAGTTACGTCTTATCTGTGATTATAATTGTGAGACTGTCGATCCCACAGACAAACTGATCTTTCAGTTTTATGGGTCCAATGTTTACCTGTGTACTCATTTTTTTCGAATAATAATAAAAAAAAATCCTCAGGCATCATCTCACCTGATGGTAACGAAAATAATGTCCAAAAATTGTAAAAAGATTTCTTTTTTAAATTCCAATCAGCCAACTTTAAAGAGTCCATTAAAGAGATTAACACTTATGGTAAAGTAGAACGTTTGTTTTTTAAAGAGGCTGAACAACTTCTACAAATTTACTAAAATAGCCAGAAAAATTCGACATCTCATACAAATGAATACAATACATTATTATTTATAGCATCATAATATTAATAATATAAATAAAATATTCCGACGAAATGAGAACCTCTTCCTTTTTTGAAGTCGGTTAAAAAGAAATAACATTATGAAGGAAACATTATAGAACAGGCGGCCTTATTAGTGGAAAGCAATTTCTTCCAGGCAACCATTAGTAGGTAAAATGACATTTCTAGAAACAAATGACGGAGCAAAAAATCACGGAGCAAAAAATCACATATGTTCGAGAACCAAACTATAACCTAACTGAATTAATCTGGGTGACGAGGGGGTGAGGTCGAAATCTAGAGAGTGGCAGGGAGTGTCCATACTGTATGTAAGTACTAATATATATATTTTGCTATGGGTGTGGGGATGGGAAAATTTTCAACAGTTTTTGTACCTTTCTAATGATGAAAGTTTCATTTCCCTTCTCGTAGAATAAATAGGTATCTACTAAAAACGTACGCCAATTTTCTATTATCACGTATTGAAATATAAATTAATATTTAGATTACCGGAAAGTAGATCCCTATCGCATTACACCCCGGATAGTGAGCTAGGGAGTTCTAATATGGTAGATGGGAGCGATGGCTGACTCTCGCGTTATACTCGTGACCAGGTGCTGTCCGTGTGAACTGGCCTACTCTTGTCAAAGGTAGGTATCAATGACATTAATTGATTTTTATGTGTATCTTTTCGTGTCATATTGTTTTCATGTTCTAATGACATAATCTTTTTTATCTCAATGATTGAATTAAGACATTATTGTTTATTTCTTGATTTTACACAAATGAAATTATGTTAGTATTATTTTATGAATATGCCTATGTCTAGCAGTGGACGTCCTTCGGCTGATATGATGCTGATGATGATTTTATGACTATCAGAAAGAGTGTAATTTTCACCTATTTCGAATAAATACCTTGAATCTTGAATCTTGAATCTAAGTCGAAAAAAGTGTAAGATTTCAACCGTCGCGACACTTTTGCCAAGGATTAGACTACATTAACATATCAGTAGCACAGTATTACAATATAGCGGCTTACAGTAGTGCAACGAATGTATACTTACACAGAGCAACGGCGGGGTACTTGCGGGGCAGCGGGCAGCGGGGCACAGCCTGGTAAACTCCGCGAGTTTGCCAGGCAGGCTACTAGGCTAGCACTGCTAGTACCTACGCCGTGACGGCATCGTGCAACATCAAAGGCGTTGCGCTACTGTAGGCTATATCGTAACACTGTGTCTGTAGACCGCTGTGCTTAAGTGGTCGACAGAGGTTAGAGTTTGGTTTTTTTTTTTTTTTTTTATTATTTACTCTAATAAATAAACTTTTACAATAGACTCTACCTATTTTTAATTTAGAAGGACGAAGAAGTAAAAACGGTATTGTTATGGATTTTTTTTTGTACGTTTGTTTCGCGATATTTTCGCGAACTGATTTTTGTGGTTCTTTTTGTATTCGATAGGGCATGCTGCCAGGTTGGTCCCATATGAATTTTATCAAAATCGGTGTAGTACCTATTGTAGCATTAATGAATTTAAAACTATTTTATAACAATGCTACATGATACGTAGAATTTTGAAAGATTACCTAATAGTTGAAACCTATGAAAGAAAAAGAAAATTGCATGGTAAATATAGAAATGTAATCAAACAAATAGATTAGAGGATTAAAAGAAGATTATAAAATAGGAATGTCAAAAAGAAGATTATAAAACAGGAATGTCAAAAAGAAGATTATAAAACAGGAATGTCATCGCTGATCGGAAAAGAAGGAACTTAACAGTAAGATTTGGAATTTACAAGTTTTCAAACAATTAAAATAATGAAATATTTAAATATACGGTAGCAACCACGCACGTGCAGAGTTGTTATGACAGATGGTTTTCTTTTAAAAAAAATATTAAGTTAGCACACAAAATCTAAAAATAAATGGCACTTGTAATCTTCACTTAAATTTAAAGTTCATTTAATTCCTACGTTTGGGTATCCATTTCGCGGGAGAGAATAAATAAAAGGTATTACTTGAATTGCAATCAACCACGCTGTCCACGCTGAGGTGTACCCAAATGAGGGCGCTCAAACAAAAACCGGTGGGCCGGACGAAGAAACGCACACCCTAGTCCTTTGGTGCTCACAATGACGAGCACGAGCTGGCTCTCAGCATTGTTGGGACGTCGTAGACTAAGACCCTAAAACGTAAAAGGACCGTGATTCTCATCACCACTTGACACAAGTTAAAACGATAAAATAAATATGGAAATACTTACCTCTTAAAAAAATATCAGAGAGGGACCGAGTACAATAATTAGAACATCTTGCTGAGCGAAACTGTCACTATTAAATAAATTTATAAAATATTTTCGGAAAAATACAAATACCGATGACGATTCCTTTCTCTAAAAAACAACAGACGGCAGTTTGACAATCAATCACAATTTTCAAAACAATTCGGAAAAGTGAATATAATCCAAAACTGAAGGAGCCAACAGCGGAAACCAAAAAGAATTTAATATGAAACAGCAAGAAGGAGATCGGCTCGAAACGATAGTTTGCGTTTCAAAATACCCACAAACTCACAAAAAAAAGGCGAGAAGTCCAAAAAAATTTTTGAAATTTGGACAACCCTATAGACGTTGGACAGCCCTGAAGAAGAAAAAAAATTAAAACTCTCTAATTAACTAGTTAACTACAAACGTTTACTTGAAGCTGGTAGAAATTAACATTTATACACGATTCGCGTACACATACAAACGCCAAAAACTCCATCTAAAAGTGAACAAACTTAATAACCCCAACAACACACTAGTGTTAAGGGATTGCTATGCACAGCCTAAAACTAGTCAATTAATTAGGAAAGAGCATAACTAAACAACTAACTAAAACTAGATAGTATAAAGAGAGAACGAAGAAGAAAAAAAACGGAGCACTTCGCACAATAGGCAAGTAGGGCTGTCAAGCTTAACACATCTCGAGGGAAAAACCACACAACTAGTAAAACATTAAAGACCAATAGGGTTGACAAAAACTGAAAAAAACTTGCAAAACATTGTCGGTTACCCCAGCGAAAATGTGGACAAAAGCGGTAAAGGCGGATGCGTGAAAATCCGACTCACGGATAAAATTAACACCGGAAGTCTGAAACGCAATACGCAAGGGTCTAAAGGGACAACTCTACCGAAAAATAGGCCATTTGAGGTAAGACAAGGGCAAGATTAATGAAAGAAATTTGAAAAATGGAAAATTTTATTTTATTTTATTTATTATCAGAAGGTACACAAACAGAAATGTAAGAATATACGTAACAACAATTCTTAGGTCATGAATAACTAAATACATTCCAATAACGTGTCCCGCAAATGGGTAACAAACAAATAAACAAAGGCAGATTCCGTGCAATAGGTAAATACCTAATACAAAGATAAAAAGAAATCGTGCAGTACACATGAGTAAGTTCAGTGAATGAGTAAGTACTTAGGTATATATTAAACGATATCACTAGAGAGATATTTATGTTACAAGTGACGCAAAACAGTTGTTACTAAAGGTAATAATAAGTAAATTGTTATAAGACCTCAAGAAATCTAAACAATACTGCAGAATACAAAACGTTGTCACATAAAAGTGAACAGGGTACGCCAAAAATTTAAGGAGTACCTCGCAAAGCAACGCGTAAAAATATTCCAAACAGTAACCCTTAAAGATTTTCCCTTAAAACAACGTTAAATAATCGTGAACTAAAAGTAAGTCTGTCCCGACTTTCGATTGAAAGAAATCTAGAGTCTGGCCATTGACTACTTAAATGAAAAATTCTCTTGGAATCGTAAGGCAAAAACAACTCAACAACACGTAAGCAATTATCCGAAAGAGGTATAATGCCATTAAGCCGGGGAAAAAACGACCCGTGTTACGAGAAGCAAAAAAATACCGTGCATACAAACAAAAAAACATTACGTTTCAAAGAAAACTGCACGATTAAATTAAGAAAGGGTCTTGAGGTATTAAAACTTGAACCATATTATCCGGAAAACGGATACACCCACGAACGACAAAAAAACGGGTTCGTTAGGGAAAGATTAAAGGCAGAAAAGGGGACAAAACATTAGTTCGGGCGCCATAAATATGTGACAAAAATAAAGGTAACTTGGGAATTTGCCACATATGACACGTAGAATTTTTACTCGCTGCCCAAAATTTATTTTCTTTCCGAAATTCATATTTAGGCAGCGAGTAAAAATTCTACGTGTCATATGTGGCAAATTCCCAAGTTACCTTTATTTTTGTCACACTATGTTTTTAGAACACTATCAAAAACCAAAAATAATTATTCAAAATTGTACTAAGATATAAATTCCTATCTCTACAAACCTCACAGTTTGAAAAAAGTTAGGGAAACGTGAAGAAAACATATCGAAGAGGAAGAAAAAATCGATCAAATAGTGATTCTTGGGCACAGACTTTCAGTCTTATCTAGGCCGCTGAGCTTCAATGCTAAAAGCTTTAATATGTTCCGACTGCATCCGCCACGAAGAAAGATAAGGTGCACATTATACAGAATCTCTACTAATCTCTACTCTCTACTAATATTATAAATGCGAAAGTAACTCTGTCTGTCTGTTACGCTTTCCCGCAAAAACTACTGAACGGATTTGGCTGAAATTTAGTAGATAGACAGATTAGGACCTGGCTTAAGCCATAGGCTACTTTTTACCACGCTCGAGAGCCGCTTGTGGCTCGCGCACTGCGCACCCTCGAAAAGTCATAGAAACGTGGTCCACGCGGGTGAAGCCGCGGGAAACAGCTAGTGTAAAATAAATTGTACAGCCACTTAGTGCATACTTTTCCGCGAATCCTTCACCATCTGTCGTAGTCGGGCATACACAAATCATCAATAAACATTACACTTTGTAGCAAAGAATAAACCCGTTAAAAATCTACTTCCATCGCAACAACTTTGTACATTTTTGCATTATTATTTTTGGTTTTTGTTTATTTTCTAATTAAGTACTACACTGATTTTAATAAAATTATATGGGACCACACGGGAGGCACTCGATTTCAAATAAAAAAAAGAATAACAAAAATCGGTTCACCCAGTCAAAGTTATGAGGTAAAAAAAAACATACAGACGAATTGAGAACCACCTCTTTTTTGGGAGTCGCTTGTTATGATATAAGTAGATAGACTTGATGATAAATTTACAAATAATTTAGATTTGTATGGAAGGCACCATTATCCTTGTTTTTTCTGGAATAATTAACTAACCCAGTACAGTAGGCATTACTAAGTACTGGATTCTCACAAAGTTTCATTAAAATCGCTAGATCCATTTTCGAGAAAAAGTAACAAACAACCTGGATTTGTATACAAAATCATCACATCAGCCCATATATACGTCCCCACCGAGGGGCTCGAGCCTACCCTGAATTAGGGCGATCGGGCCTTAGTCGGGTTGGTCAATTTCACACACAACCTTCGGGTTTCTTCGCAGATGTGTGCAGGTTTCCTCACGATGTTTTCCTTCACAGTAAGGGCGTCATAAGAGTCATAAGGTATCCTATTTGAAGTTTTAGCGCGGTTTTTTTCACGGGCAAAGATGACCTATTATTTCTGGTGATACTGGCCTTCTTACAGTAGGTAAACGATCTGTAAATGGAGCATTACATCACCAGCTGTCAGGTATACGCGTGTATGAATATTGTAGATTTTCACCTAACGACCACTTTCTGAAACGCGTACTGCGGTATCGTATCTAGTTTTGATAAACGGGTAATCTTTACCTGTCCTCCCCTTTCGCTACGAACAAGATCGCAAAAATATAATTTATCATGTGTGTGCTCAAAACAATTGTTCTCAAACAAAGGACCTTTTAGCAACACTGCCTTTGGTTTCAACAAAACCTTTATGATAATAGATAGAAGAACCTATATAATACAAAACACTTAGTAAGTCCAACCCATCCCTGTTTGTTTATTCAAACATTATTTATGGTAACAACGCAAGCACCTAATCGATCACATCACATGACGTGACAACTGAAAACTGAATGCTGCCCAAATCTGTTTGCACTCGAACACACTCTGACGATTCTGTCACATCAAAGTGAACAGAAACGGGGTATTCCGTTCGTTCCTATTAAAACATGCTTTAAAGATTAATCCTTACTATAATATTATAAATGTGAAAATGTGTTTGTTTGTTACCTTTTCACGCTTCAACGCTTTGACCAATCTTAATAAAATTTGGCATGCAGGAAGCCTGTGTCACGAGGAAGGATATAGGCTACTTTTTATCCCGTTAAAATAACATAGCTAGATGCAGTTCCTGAGGGAACTAAAAAAAATAATCTTTTTTTGGTTAATATCTTTAACATCGCAACGAAAAAATTGACTGTTGTGATTTTTTGCACAGAGATTGTTGAGGGGGTGGCAATTGACATGATTTACTAAAAGCATATCCTGACAAAGTTCCCGGGATCTGAAAAAAAAATGTCCACGCTCGCGAGCCGCATGCGGCTCGCGCACCGCGCACCCTCTAAGACAGTCATTACAACGATGTCCACGCAAGCGAAGCCGCGGGCAAAAGTTAGTAATAAGTAAAATTAAAAACTCCCGACCAATCTTATCTTATCAGCTCATATACGTCCCCACCGAGGGGCTCGAGCCTACCCTAAATTAGGGCGATCGGGCCTTAGTCGACCACGCGGGCCCAGTGCGGGTTGTTCGACTTCACACACAACCTTCGAGTTTCTTCGCAGGCGTGTGCAGGTTTCCTCACGATGTTTTTCCTTCACCGTAAGAGTGTCGGATAAACGTACTCGTACATAATGAAATCGCAATTCTAAAACACATTGGTACGTGGCAGGATTCGAACCACGGCCACCCGGACAGGAGATAGCGGCCATAACCGTTACGCCACCGACCGAAAATTAAAAATCCCTGACCAAATTTCACGAAAATCGGACCAAATTCAGTTAAGGTGGTCATTTTATTTTCCGTCATTTTAATTAATTAATTTATTTTTATTTTATAGATTATTGTACAAAGGATACATAAAATACACATTTTATACAGTCAGGTCTCACAAAGGGAACAGTTTATTTCTAAAGAAATTTCTTCCAGCAGTCCCGGGATAGAATAAAGTTTTGACTGAGATGGCAGACGTGCACACAACTTAGATAAACAAAAAAAAATGTATAATACACCATGTAACTATAACGATAACTAAGCCGTTATTTGTCCATAACAAGAACAATAAACGGTCAAAAACGTTAGCGTTAAGTTATGACGTCACTTTAACCGTTGTAAACAGTTGTTAAAATGACGCAACCCATATTTAACCAGCGATTTGACTGGTTACGGTTTGGTTATCGTTATAGTTACATGGTGCTACTAACACTTAAAGTAATATAACTGACTCGGTGGCTCAGTGGTTAGTGCTCTTGACTACTGATCCGAGAGTTGTGGGTTCGATCCCCACCCAGGGCAAACATTTGTGTGATGAGCAGATTTATTTGCTCTGTGTCTGGGTGTTAAATATCTATATGTGTATGTATTTAAACTTAAATAAGTATGTATATCAGTCTCTGGTTCCCATAACACAGGGAAAATCCTACTTTGGGGCCAGATGACCATGTGTGATTTGTCCCAGAATATTTAATATTTATTTATTAATATTAAATAAATGCTAAATTTAAACAAATATAGACAATATTTTTAATTGCACATAAAATTTGCCCAGGGTGTACATTATTTTTAAAAAGGCATCTTTCCTCTATATCTTACCGTTTGGCGGGCAATAGACCATCTCCATGAGAGACTGAATAGATTTCTATTAAATATGGCTTTTATCCATCTAATGTAGCATTCAAATGAAAACATTGAAATCAAACCACTCGTTCAGGAACTGCGATGACAAGTACAGATACGCAGACCGATATGTGTTTCAAACTTATAACAGCCCTCTCTTTGCGTCGTGGGTTAACACAGACACCCGAGGGGGTTTAAAAAGAACTGAGACATGACAGAGAGATGACAGACATCTGGAACATTTTTTACATGACGTCATTTCGGTTCTGCGTCGCCGTTTACCTAAAAAAGTCAAGCTTAGAGTTCCTTCAATAGCGGTGCCATCATATAGCGGCCGCAATGTAGCGTCGAATGACGTCACTGAAACGTTGGCTATGGAAATAAGATTGCAAGGTTGCCTAGCGAGCGTTTTTGACGTGAATTCGATGAACGTCTTCATGTCATCCCGGCGGGCATTCCAGAAAATTGCGTTACTGAAAACGTGTAATTTCGAGGGCTTTGTGTAGATTTAGTAATCTGTGGTTAAACTGTATCAGATAAGAAAATAATATTTGTATCGCCTATTAGATTTATTCGACAACAAAACAAGGTCTTCTTATCTAACTCTTACTAATGATGTTAACAGCATTGATGTGTTCCAGCTTAAAATTAAGATAGCCGGTTCCCCATTTCATTGGGGAATCTTGGTAAGCCCACTTCCATCTTCGGCATCATTGTCACTTAACATCAGGGGAGATGATGCCAAAGGCTTATTAATTATGAATAAAAAAATAAAAAAACGTAAATTTGGACTCGTCTTGCCTTACACTAAGAATGTCATAAACCGCGCAAGTGACATCTATAATTTTATGTAATTTACGAAAAACTAGCGGTAGTTGCCCTGATTTCTACCCACCCCGATTTTTTAAAGCATTTTAGCAGCCGTTAAATGACGACACCACATTTTTTTTTATCACAGTTTGTAAGCCCTTGCCATCATCTCACCTGATGGTAATCGACGATGATGCCGAAGATGGAAGCGGACTTACCAGAATTCCCCAACGCAATGGAGAACTGGCTATCTTATCTTCAAGCCATAACACATAAATGTTGTTAAAACTGATGTTTGGCGATAGGACTTAGATAAGGTGACGGTAGCTAGCCAGGCGGGCTTAGAAAATGCCCTACCACCAACCAAACCGAGTCTTAGAAGTTGACCCCACCGGGAATCGAACCCGCGACCTCCTGGTGTTAAGTGAATGGACTAACCATTACGCCTCGGAGGCGGTTTATTGGAGGAAACCTAAGCTTTAGACATGCCCTATTAGGAACGGAAGAGAAACTTAGTCCACCTCACAATTTCTGCGGACTAGGTATACTGGAGACTCTTGGAGACTCATTGTGTTAGTCTGTATCCCTTGGGAAAAGTTTTCCAGTTCATTCAGTTTACAAGCGATCTCTTTACACCCTGTATAGCTAGCTACTTTACGATCTAACTAATACAATACAATACAATATTCTTTATTGCGTCACAACATAAAAAGAGAAATGAACAATATAGAAGAAAGCCTGTACAATAGGCGAGCTTATTGCTAGGTAGCAATTTCTTCCAGGCAACCTTTGGGTTAGGAAACAGCGATAGAATAAGTAAAGAGACGGTGCAATAACTTAAAACAGAAAAAATTGCAAATAAACAGTTACATAAAATACTTAAATAATTTAAAAATAATATATTTATAATAACGTTAAATATAGTATTTATAAAAACATATAGGTAGTAAACCAAAATAGAATTTCTTAAAGATATTTATAATACATTTTATCTATCCTTGGTAAAGAAATGAAAATGAGATAGTAAGGAAGATGAACTAACCTTTGACGAAACAATTCAGCAGTTAATAAAATTACCCAATCTTGCATTTACCATAAATTCAATTAGACACAAGCCTCAGAACGTCAAAAGATAAACCAGAACTCTGTTAATCAGCACTCAGAAGTCTTAATCTCAATCCTTGTAGCCGTGTTAACAATGTAGATACAAAAGGGCACCGAGGCGGGAACCCCCGGTTTCCGCTTGTTGGACCCAATGGGGCAAAGCAAATTTATAGATGTACTTACCAGTACCTATTATACTTACTTTCTGGGTAAAGATAAAGCGTCGGTACATGCAAGATAGGTAATTTTCTTTTGTCAGGCAATAGTTAGTTTTGTTTAGTTTTCTTTTTTGGTTGGTGGTAGGGCATTTTCTAAGCCCGCCTGGCTAGCTACCACCATCTTATCAAAGTCTTGCCGCCAAATATCAATGTTGATATCATTGGTGTGTTCCGGCATGAAGATAAGATAGCCAGTTCCCCATTGAGTAGGGGAATCTTGGTAAGCTTGCTTCCATCTTCGGCAACATCGTCACTTACCACCAGGTGAGATGTTGTCAAGGGTTTACCAATTGTGAATAAAAAAAAAATTATCTGGAAGGAAAAAAACAAAAAACCCGATCAGGGAAAAACCCCAATTTTAACCAAATATCGTGTATGGACATAGTTGGTAACAATCCCATGTTTCGATCAATTAAGTGAGAATTTAGAAATAAACTCCAAAAAAGAACTAGTTTTTTTCCTGGTTAAACCCAAAACCAGATATGAACATCATAATTGGTTTTAAATGCAATAAAGCGTTTACAAACAAACAAACAAACCCATGTGTCGAGAATTTAGGAATGAACCCGCTAATAAATGGGGTTTACCCAAACTAAAGTTTATACCCAGTATATTGTTTTTTTTTTCATCTTTGATGTGAAGATAGCCAAAGGATAGTACGGCTGCCCTGTGTTACAAAATCTAGAAGCAGTTGAACTTACAGAAATGTTTAGTAATAAAAGAAACTGGTTGTCTGTAAAGTCGGTTTACGGATGATAGTTTCACGTGATAACGTCATAGGAAAACATTGATCACAAGCCGAACGCTTAGGCCGATCGCGCCTCTCTATCGCGGAACTTGACACTTTTTCGTGCGTGCAGCCGGCGTTTATCGATTTTAAGACGTTATCTCGTCAACAAATATGTTAGTACTTACATTTTTCGTTTAATGAAAATGAAATTTTTCCACAACAGCTATAAATTTAGATTATTGAATTATGTACAGTCACGAGCTTTAATTTGAGACCCATTTCCATTAAATATTGTTAGAACATTCATAATGCAATAAGGTCAAAACTTCAGTTCGATAGTGTTGAAATGTCAAGTTAAGAAATTTAAATGTCGTATCGAATCGACTCTTGAAATGATAACCTCTTTGCAAAAAGCTATTACTACGGTTTTCTAATTACGAACATGTGTCAGAGTCAGTCAAGAATATTGTTTTGATCTGTTTGAAGTGACATATCTAAATTTTTATTGGACGACTACGGCTTTCATCGATGAAAAGACTTTTCTATCTTCCTAAGTGACAATTTCTCGAAAAAATCGGAAATGGTCGTTTTCCCTCGCTCCTCTCGGTTGACGTAACTGATCGGTTGCCCCTAGAAACGTAAACTTAAATTGTCGATGGTAAACATGATGACTTATGACACTGCTTTAAAATATTAGCTCTAAATAGCGTCAGTTTGCTACACGACATTCAACTTTAGGTGGGTCCCAAATTAAAGCTCGTAGCGATATCAAGAAATGGTCGTCGTAGAATTTGCCATTTCATTAAATGGATTGACCAGATCATGAAGTAGCCGGCAATATCATGCGAAACGAACTTAACCTAAACCACACCCTGGACACTTCATACAACGGGCCAGAAATGACATTTCAAAAAAGTAATGACGGGACCAACAAAATGTTGGCGAAAGCCTATACATTCGATAACCAAACTGTAACCAATCTGTATCAATCTGGGTGACGAGGGGGTGAGGTCGCAATCAAGAGAGCGGCAGGGAGTGTCCATTCTGTATGTTAGTACTAATATATATACTTTGCCTAAACTGCTATCCACTAACCAGGCGAGGCTTTTTGATAGTACCATCATCAAGCCGAACGAACCTATTATCGCTCGTTTCGCTCGCTCAACTCAGATTTTTTTATGATCATAAAATCATGATCTCGCCAATCTCCGCCGACTATTTCATAGAATGGCAAATTACAATGACATCGGCACGACGTAAACAACGAGAGTTGGAAATAAAAGAATACTATACAGGTTGTTTTTTTAATAGTATTTTTTATAGTGTGCAAAGCTTTAAGAGTAGGTTATACTTATAAAACTAAACAACTTTCCCAAAGAAAAATTTAGGTGTACATAAGCATATTATTTATATTGAGGATCTAGTTAGGCTAAGCATTTGTTTATTAATTATATTGATTTTGCTATTGTTAAAATTGAGTATACCTATAACTAGCTGTACCCGAGACTTCGTCAGCGTGGAGGTTTTGAATTTTCCCACGAGAACTCTTAAACTTTCCGGGATAAAAAGTATCTTATATGTTAACCCGGGCTATAAGGAACCACCACACAAAATTTCATCAAAATCGGCCTAGTAGTTTTTGCGTGATGCGCGAACATACAAACATACTGACAGACAGACAGACAAACAGACAGCCAAAAGTTCCAAAAGTTGTTGTTTTTTGCTCTATATCGATAGTAAAGTCCACCACAGTTATTAGTGACGTCGCAACATTGGGTGACCCCAACGTGATAAATAATATTACAAAAAAATTTAACTTCCCAAATTCAAAACCTTTTTTTTTGTGAATCTCGTATGGGTTACTTGGGGATGTTGTTCAGTTTCATAAGCAAAACCTATCCTTAAAGACTTGCACACTGTTAAAAAAACAGCCAAGTGCGAGTCAGAAGCACACACATTGGGTTCTGTACCATTATACTAGATGGCGATGGCGCTAGTTTCTTCATTGTTTTTTATATGGAACCCCTTATTTTTTTTACATTTCTGATATTTAGCATTTGATCTTATAGCGGCAACAGAAATACATCATCTGTGAAAATTTCAACAATCTAGCTATCACAGTTCATGAAATACAGCCTGGTGACAGACGGACCGACAGACGTACGGACAGCGAAGTCTTAGTAATAGGGTCCCGTTTTTACCCTTAAGGTACGAACCCCTAAAACATCCTGTATTATATCGAACAAATAAATAAACAAGATGGAAAAGTAAAAATTATGCAAATCGCCTATATAGTGGTTTCCTTGAGAAGAATATTGAATTAATGATCTTATTTATCATTTGTTTCATATAATTCATGAGTTTCCCACTAGTTTCAATTCGTTGGGTACAGTCAGCAGGAAAGAAACATAAAACTATTTCTGCTGAAAGCGTTTCGAAATGTGGTTAGTGCGGTTTGGGCATGACCCCGGCCTGATGGCCGAGGCCTGGCTACAGGATGTGATGCGGGCATTCGGCTGGCGATGACGTGGCTATTCGGATAATTTGGCGTATCTTGACGTCTGCCATCAATCGGCTGGCCGATCGCCTGTCAGGACCACGCCATAAGGCGTGTTCTATGACTATAATATTTATTAATTCGAATTTTTCATATCTTTGCTTAATTTTTTTGTGTCAGATTGATGAAAATCTTTTCGATTTTAATCGCACCGCGTGTTCAGCACTAAAACGCTTTGGTTTTTTTCTGAGTTGGATTTTTTACTAAGATAAATCCCTCTTAAATATATAAATATATGCTGTGACCTTAACCTAATGTATCTGATTTTAGCCTTATAGAAGTTAATGTTTATACCTATGCATTTAATTTCCATACTAAAATAAAGTTGATACTTTAAATTTACAAATCTTACAGGTCATACATAACTTAAAGGATTTACGATTTACAGGCAATTCATGTAATACTCACTCCTTAACACCCCCTAGCCTTAATTTAATATCTGCGCTTCGAACGAACACATCCTTATAATTTCTGCTATAAAACTGAGTTATTGCTATAGCGCTGCACTAATCTTCCTTCTGTGAATATTCTCAAGTTAAGGCTTTAAGATGCCTCAATCCGAGCAGGTTGAAACGTGTTAAAATAATTTCGAACGTAAGTCTATTCATTTTAAGTTCAAATCAATGCGCACTTCAACGCGACTAGTACGTTGAAACCGAACGTCCAATTCTCGATTTTTACATGTTTCTATTACTTTTCTATACTTACAAATAAGTTTAAAAAAATGTGTTCAATTAAAATGAAAAATCTTAAAGTCACCGATTTTTGTGCGTTGGTTTCATTCAAAATTAATATTTATTTTTAATGCCAAAACAGGGTTTACAGTATATTTTGTACATCAAAAATCGTAATATTTTTAAAACTGTATTCAATTAAATCGATTCTTTTATTACTTGAAGTATATTATAGATTTTTTCCACAGTGATAGCTTTATTTATTTATTTATTTATTCAACAAAACATCTAACAGGCTAACAGTTGACCCAAATCGCCTGCAAGTTAAAAGTCACACACACACAGTCACACAGTCTTTCAATTATTTAAATTGAATATTCTCATTTAACCTTTTTTTTTATTTACAATTGGTAGACCCTTGACAACATCTCACCTGGTGGTAAGTGACGATGTTGCCGAAGATGGAAGCAGGCTTACCAAGATTCCCCAACGCAGTGGGGAACTGGCTATCTTAACTTCATTCCGGAACACACCAATGATATCAACATTGATATTTGGCGGCAAGACTTAGATAAGATGGTGGTAGCTAGCCAGGCGGGCTTAGAAATTGCCCTACCACCAACCAAACGGAGTCTTTACAATTGACCACGCCGGGAATCGAACCCGCGACCTCCTGTGTAAAGCCAGTGAACTTTGCCGCTGGGCTACGGAGGCGGTTATATCCTACCTATCTTTAGGCCTTAATTTCGAGGATTTCCTATGGTTATTTTGGTGTGGTATTGAACTTCTGTTGTTGTAGTTCTTATGGATATTTTTGGTTAGATATAGCATTGCTATAAGCATATATTATCGTCTTGTCGTGTTTCTTATAGCTACATTGTTAGGCGTAGCGATGTGCTTGAGTTAATGTCATTTCTATACAGGATGTAACAAAATTGGTATAAGTCCCGATAACTGGGGCTTCTACTCATCCTACTGAACATCTTTCCTAAAAGAACCCATAGTCAATGCTCAAAAAACAATTTAAACCCTCCATACAAATATTCACAAAATTGGTCGGTCAGCTGCTAAATTTGTACGAAGAGTCGAATTTATTTTTTGCGATTTCAGCAAAGTCATAGAACAAAAATAGTTTAGTATGATGAGTAGAAGCCCCAGTTAACGGGACCTACACCAATTTTTTTACATCCTGTATACGTTTTGCTCACCTGCAGCATTTTGCTCACGTTGATGAATTTTCTATAAACATTTTGTTAGTTGTGGCCTTGTAGCAGAGACAACTATGTCTTGTTGTAATAAGGTGATCACGTTGATGTGTTTGTTATGGCTATTTTGTTTTGCGTAGCATGTTACTCGCGTTGATGTTTTTCTATGGCTACATAGCCAGGCGTGACGGGCGATGGATCTCATTATTAGGAAAAGAAAAACTCTGAAATCAAATCCGGTATGGAGCTTCTATATATATGCAAGTACACCTCAAAATCGGCACTCTTCTGTAGCCAACCTGGCGTAGCACGTATCGACTCGTTATTCCAGCGGTACAGCCAGCGGAGACCGAAAAGGTGACGCAGGTCCTCGACAGCCCTGCTTTTTTCTGACTAAGGGGTAAGTTTCTTTATTGGGAGAAGGAAAACTATGAAATAAACCCACTATAGTAGCTTCTGTAGGTGCAAGCAAAGTCCTAACTCAAATGTGGCACTTTTCTGCAGCCGACCCATAGACTCGACTTTCCAGGTCGAAGATTTGTTAGGGGTAGCATGATACTCGAGTTGATTAATTAATTAAATCAAAATGTATGTTGTTTTAATGTTACGCGCAGACAAGTTTGAACTTAAAATAAATGACATTTGAATACTGAATCGCATATGTTTAGTTTTGCATCCAGTCTTTTCCGTACATTTTGACGTATCAAAACTCTAATAGAATAGATAACGTACTAAAAATTGTTCACTCATATGAGCAAGGTGCTCGTGTTGATGTCTTTCCTACGGCTATATTATTTAGCGTAACAAAATGCTCGCTTTGATGTCTTTTATATTACAATTTTTACTTGTGCTAATTTATTTGCCTTAGCTATTATGTTAGGCCTAGCATCTCAAGGCTTTGTGGTATCATAGATTTAGTGCCTACGTTGATGTCTTTTCTTTGTTTGTTTTTCAAGGAGTAATGTTTTTGTTGCTCTGGTTAATAGCTTACAAGAGTTTTGGATTATTTTTATGAACTTTTATTACTGCAATGAGTTAATTGATTTTCATTTATTTTTCGCAACAGAACGCGTGTATCAAATAAAATAACCGGTCAAGTGCGAGTCAGAACCGCACACAAAGGGTTCCGTACCATAATAATGGATGGCGCTAGTAGAAAGGGTTCCGTACCATCGTATAGATGACGCTAGTTTCTTCATGTTTTAAAAATACACGTTTTTTGTATGGAGACCCTCCTTTTTTCACTTTTTCTAATTTTTAATAATTGTTGTTATAGCGGCAACAGAAATACATCATCAGTGAAAATTCAACTGTCTAGCTATCACGGTTCATGAAATACAGCCTGGTGACAGACGGACAGAAAGACAGACAGACAGACAGACGGACGAACAGTGAAGTCTTAGTAATAGGGTCCCGTTTTTACCCTTTAGGTACGGAACCCTAAAAAGTGTAAGAACATGATAGGTGCAAACATTTTTTTTCCTAAAAAAAGGACTGCATTTAGCTAAGACTCACCTGCTGGTAAGTGACAATTTATTTTCACATCTGAATTGGTAAGTAAAGGATCCATTTAAAAGTTTACTCCTCATTACTCTTACCCTAGCTTTATAATAAGATTAAATATGATTTAATAAACATGACAGGTGCGAGCATTTTTTTTGTTAAAAAATTGATTGCGTTTAGCTACAACACACCTGCTGGTAAGTGACAAATTTCACATATAAATTGGTAAGTAAAGAATCCATGTAAATGTTTACTCCTCATTGCTCTTACCATAGCTTTATAATATGATGGAATATGATTTAGTTGAGATAATAGGTGTAAAAATTTCTTTTTGAGTGCGTTTAGCTACAACTCACCTGCTGATAAGTGACAATTTTCACATATACATTAGTAAGTAAAGAATCCATGTAAAAGTTTACTCCTCATTGCTTTTACCATAACTTTAAAAAAAGATGAAATCTGATTTAATAAACATAAGTGCGAGCATTTTTTTTGTTGAAAATGGAATGCGTTTAGCTGCAACTCATCTGCTGGTAAGTGACATATTATTTCACATATAAATTGGTAAGTAAAGAATCCATGTAAAAGTTTACTCCTCATTGCTCTTACCCTAGCTTTATAATGAGATGAAATATGATTTAATAAACATGTAGGTGTGAGCCATTGTTTTTTTAACAAATTTAGTGCGTTTAGCTACAACTCACCTGCTGGTAAGTGGCAATTTTCACACAGAAATTGATAAGTAAAGAATCTATGTCAAAGTTTACTCCTCATTGCTCTTGCCCAAGATTTATAATAAGATGAAATATGATTTAATAAACATGACAGGTGCGAACATTTTTTTTGTTAAAAAATTGAGTGCGTTAAGCTACAAGTCACCTGCTGGTAAGTGTCAATTTTCACATATAAATCGTAAGTAAAGAATCCATGTAAAAGCTTACTCCTCATTGCTCTTACCCTAGCTTTATAATAAGATGAAATGTGATTGAATAAACATGATAGGTGCGAGCATTTTTTTTGTTCAAAAATTTAGTACGTTTAGCTGTAACTCACCTGCTGGTAAGTGACAATTTTCACATATGAATTGGTAAGTAAGAATCAATGTAATAATTTACTCCTAATTGCTCTTACCCTAGCCTTATAATAAGATGGAATGTGATAAACATGATAAGTGCGAGCATGTTTTCGTTAAACATTGAGTGCGTTTAGCTACAACTCACCTACTGGTAAGTGACAATTTTCACATATGAATCAGAAAAGAATCCATGTAAATGTTTGCTATTCATTGCTCTTTCACTATCTTTATAATAACATGAAGTATGATTTAATTAACATAATAGGTGCGAGCATTTTTTTTTTGTTAAAAAATTGAGTGCGTTTAGCTGCAACTCACCTGATAGTAAGTGTCAATTTTCACATATAAATTGGTAAGTAAAGAATCCATGTAAAAGTTTACTCCTCATTGCTCTTAACCTAGCTTTATAATAAGATGAAATATGATTTAATTAACATAATAGGTGTAAGCATTTTTTGGTTAAAAAATTGAGTGCGTTTAGCTGCAACTTATCTGCTGGTAAGTGACATATTATTTCATATATAAATTGGTAAGTAAAGAATCCATGTACAAGTTTACTCCCCATGGCTCTTTCCCTAGCTTTATAATAATATGAAATATGATTTAATAAACATAAAAAAAGCGTCGGTGGCTCAACAAAAGCGTCGGTGGCTCAACAAAAGCGTCGGTGGCTCAACCGGTAACGACTCGGTCCATCTAACCAGACGTACCGGGTTCAAATCTGGACGGCCAATGTACCAATGAGTTTTTCGAAAACTTACGTACATATCATAACCGATTGCTTTAACGGTGAAGGAAAACATCGTGAGGAAACCTGCACATAGGCATGCGAAGAAACTCGAAGGTTGTGTGTGAAGTCGACCAACCCGCACTGGGCCCGCGTGGTCGACTAAGGCCTAATCGCCCTGATTCAGGGTAGGCTCGAGCCCCTCGGTGGGGACGTATATGAGCTGATATAATAAAACATAAACAATGCGGTTATTGCTCATGCGATTTTCATACGATATTGAGACGTGACGCGACTATTTTATTACTAGCGGCTATAAAAGTGCCGTAAAATGCTATATTACCATGGATGCCGGGGTTGGATGATTTGAGATCGAAAGGTAGGTTACATGTCAATTTTTAGGGTTACGTACCCAAAAGGTAACAACGGGACCCAGTTACTAAGAATCCGCTGTCCGTCCTTCTGTCTGTTTGTCCGTCTGTCGTTTTATGAACCGTAATAGATATATAGATGAAAATTTTACAGATGTATTTTTGTTGTCGTTAAAACAAAAATTACTAAAAATTAGAAAAAGTGAAAAAATAAGAGGGTCTCCATACAAAAAACGAGTTTTTTTCGTGAAGAAACGCTCTCTAGTAATGTATGATGATACGGAACCCTTTGTGTGCGGTTCTGACTCGCACTTGGCCGGTTTTTTTTGTTGAAAATCCTTAGAAATAATAACTTTAATTTCAATCTGCTTCAGAATTATGAGAAAATAGTAATGTAATGTGATGCCACTGAAACATCTGTATTGAAATCATTACACGAATTTATTTCAAAATTGATGGACAATTGGACACATATTTTTTATGGTACCCATTACGGCCAGCCAGCGTGTGTCGATTGTAATACGCCTGATTTTACTATCGCTCTTATACCAAGAACACAGAGTTCATTTTTGTTAGTTATGATATACCCATAAAGGTAGAGTTCAAAATTTTATTGATAAAAATATGGCCGAGCGCATTTTAGTATCTTCAATTGAAAATTTTAATAATGTAACTCAAAAACCAATTAACTATTTCATTCACTGCCAAAAAAAATCTTTTTTATTATTATTTTTGTAAGGTCTTCCGGTGCGCGGTTGTTACTTGAGAATTTGACTGCCCCAACGGCCATGTTGTTTTACGAGCTATGTGCCCCGCCCACTGCCACTTAAGTTTAGCGACTCTGTGAGCTATGTCGGTTACCTGGTGTTCCTACAGATCTCTTCATTTCTGATTCGATCGCGTAAGAAACCTCTGAGCATAGCTAGTTCCATCGCCCTTTAGATGACCTTGAGCCTTCTTACAAGGCGCATGGTAAACGACCATGTCTCAGTTCCGTATGTCATCATTGGCAACACACACTGGTACAAAGACCTAGGTCTTGAGACACTGCGATATTGTGGACGTGAAGATATTGCGAAGCTTCCCGAACGCTGCCCAGCCGAGTTGGATTCGAATCGTCGACGATTCATCTCGTTCTTGAAGTTAGACCGACCTAAAATGACTGTTTGTTATTTAGGTGAAGGTCGCGGGAATCCGTTGGATGCGGTCAAAGTAGGACCGGCCGTCGTGGAAATATTTGGGGGAGGGTTTTGTGTAGCAGTGGACGTCTTTCGGCTGATATGAAGATGATGAATCAATTCAACTAGAATAAAAAAAAAACTTTTTAAATAAGAATTTGGGGGCCTACATTGGTTGAGCATCTACGTTACCTAACTACGTCAGGTTACCAGTTGGGATAACAATAAAAAAAAATGATAATGTGATTAATTGTTTAAGGGTCGGTGGCGCAACGGCAAGGGCCGCTACCTCCTATCCGAGAGGTCGTGGTTCGAGTCCTGCCACGTACCAATGTGTTTTCAAATTTCAATCTCATATGTACGTTTATCCGACGCTCTTACGGTGAAGGAAAACATCGTAAGGAAACCTGCACACATCTGTGAAGAAAGGTTTTGTGTGAAGTTGACCAACCCGCAATGGACTCGCGTGGTCGACTAAGGCCCGATCGCCCTAATTCAGGGTAGGCTCGAGCCCCTCGTTGGGGATGTATGTATATATGAGCTGATGCGAATTAATTGTTGATGGAATCGCTTTACATTCTATAGAAAGCGGGAGATATAGCCGTTGCAACACAAACTCAAACGCCTATTCAATCTTCCCTTGAGTTTTAGCAAACCATTCTTTCCTTTTCCATTCAGTTTCTGGAACTAAAAAATATTACAAGGGGAGCCCAAGGGATGTTGCCGGAAATGAAGCTGTCACACGACTATAGCTGTCATTTAGGTGATAGTATTTCTGTCTACGTACCGTGAAATAGGTGAACCTTGGATGGAACAAAGTGTTTGGGGCGTCGCTCTAAGGGTGTGATAAAATTCGGTCATAAAAATCATTCATTGGTTTTTTCACACATGTTGTAGGTTTTTATCTTAAATAAAGACATGACAGTTTAAATTGAGTTTTTCTTATACATATAGGTAGTAGAGATCTTATCTTATCGAAGGTAATGCATGATTGTTTAGACACAAAACAGTACTTATCTTTTTTTATATAAAAATTTGAGTGCGTTTGACTATATCTCACCTGATGGTAAGTGACGATGTAGTCGAGGATGGTACACGCAAACTCAAATAATGCCTATTCACTCTCCCTTGAAGATCCCCAAATTCTAGGAGTCGGGAAACGCAGACGCAGGCAAGGAGTTCCACTCCATCGCTGTCCGCATAATAAATGAGGAAGCGTTACGCTTCGTGCGCATAGGCTGAATATCAACAACAAAGGAGTGGACCTCCCCCTGCGTGGAATCTGTTTTGTGGTTTAGATTTCTGTGAGACGACGTATAAATATATGAATGTAAACAATTCGTATGTAATGGCTTATGTATGACATGATGATAAATGTTAATTAATCTTATTTTATTGTATATTTTTTTTATTCACAATTGGTAAACCCTTGACAACATCTCACCTGATGGTAAGTGACGATGTTGCCTAAGATGGAAGCGGGCTTACCAAGAATCCCCAACGCAATGGGGAACTGGCTATTTTATCTTCATGCCGGAACACACCAATGATATCAACATCGATATTTGGCAGCAAGACTTAGATAAGATGGTGGTAGCTAGCCAGGCGGGCTTAGAAAATGCCCTACCACCAACCAAACCGAGTAACTGTTGAGTTAATTACCCGTTGTAATTATTAAATAAATAAATAAATAAATGTCTCTAGATTTAGTCACTTACGACTCCTTTGCAATTCTAATCGCGAGTCATTTTAAAAAATTATTTTCAAACATTTACTCAATTAAAGCGCGTCGGTGGCGCAATGGCAAGGGCCGCTATGCCGGTTGTGGTTCGAATCCTGCCACGTACCAATGTGTTTTCGAATTTCGATTTCATATGTTGACTTTCATATTTGACTGACTCTGTGGCTCAGTGGTTAGTGCCCTTAACTACTGATCCGAGAGTCGTGGGTTCGATCCCCACCCAGGGCAAGCATTTGTGTGATAGCAGATTTGTTTGCTCTGTGTCTGGGTGTTAAATTATATCTATATATGTATGTATTTAAACGTATATAAGTATGTATATCAGTCTCTGGTAACCCATAACACAGGGAATCCTACTTTGGGGCCAGATGACCATGTGTGATTTGTCCCAGAATAGTTATTATTTATTTATTTATTTTATGTTTATCCGACGCTCTTATGGTGAAGGAAAACATCGTGAGGAAACCTGCACACGCCTGCGAAAAAACTCGAAGGTTGTGTGTGATGTCGACCAACCCGCACTGGGTTCGCGTGTTCGACTAAGGCCCGATTGCCCTTAAAAAGGGTAGTCTCGAGCCTCTCGGTGGGGACGTATATAAGCTGATATGATGACTAAATTTTAACTATTTTTAAAATGGAATGTTCTCTGGAACAATTGATATTCAATCTTCGTTGGGCTTCGAGCCAGGACAGATATCCTTTCCATTACCGAGACGTATTATTTCATCTAAAAGAAATATTGAAATTACTTATTTTAGCTTATAGTTCGATACATCAATAAGCCAGTTGGCAGAGCAAGAATTAAAGTGAAATAAATGTAGACTTCCTCGAATTCACTAACCAATTAACACTGAATTTTTAATAATTTAGATACACGAAGATCCCATGAGCTACGCACCAGGTACTAACGTAATTAACGTAGGTACGTCGCTAATATTTATATTCGTAGATTTTCAGAATGGATTGGTTAGTGCTGTCTAATGCGTTTCAGTCATACAATATGAAGGATTAAAATACATTAAAAAGCGTCGGTGGCTCAACCGGTAACGACTGGGTCCATCTAACCAGAGGTACCGGGTTCAAATCTGGACGGCCAATGTACCAATGAGTTTAAAAAAAAAACTTACGTATACCGCGCGTAACGTAAAAAGAACGCTGACCGTTGGACGCGCGCAATCAATTTTAACTCTAATGTACAACGCTTTAAGGATGCAACAACCCTCTCCCCACCACCGCGCCCAGCGTTCTTTTTACAATACTTATACTCTACATATACTTACCGATTGCTTACGGTGAAGGAAAACATCGTGAGGAAACCTGCACACGCCTGCGAAGAAACTCGAAGGTTGTGTGTTAAGTCGACCAACCCAAGCTGGGCCCGCGTGGTCGACTAAGGCCTAATCGCCCTGATTCAGTGTAGGCTCGAGCCCCTTGGTGGGGACGTATATGAGCTGATATAATACATTACAGTACTCGTACCTAATACTTTCTTACAAGTGTTTATATATCTTCACTTGTTAGTGTGGGTAAAGTCTTGCAATCGATTTTAGAGTGACTTCCAAGGGTCCTATAATTGAGCTGCAAATTGGTATAAACCTTATTCCCAGTGACAAAAGATCGTTTTGGTATTTTGAAGTTGATCTGATGGTGAAATTTGAAGGTAGATTCGAGGTCCCAGGATCGTTTATTGTTTGGAACGAGTCGTAGGAAATACAAGCCTAATTAACTCGCCTTTTTGAATTTGGAACTTTTTATGAAATATAAAAACTTGTTGCTAAAAGTTGTTAGGTTTTTCGATTTATTTGTTTAATTCACAATTAATAAGAATTTGGAAGAAGCGTCGGTGGCTCAACCGGTAACGACTCGGTCCATCTAACCAGAGGTACCGGGTTCAAATCTGGATGGCCAATGTACCAATGAGTTTTTCAAAAAACTTACGTACATACTTACCGATTGCTTTAACGGTGAAGGAAAACATCGTGAGGAAACCTGCACACGCCTGCGAAGAAACTCGAAGGTTGTGTGTGAAGTCGACCAACCCGCACTGGGCCCGCGTGGTCGACTAAGGCCTAATCGCCCTGATTCAGGGTAGGCTCGAGCCCCTCGGTGGGGACGTATATGAGCTGTAATGATGAAGAATTTGGTATCAATCATCCCATTGGGTGGTAAGTGAAGATGATACCGAAGATAGAAGGGGGCTTACCAAGATTACACAACACAATGGGGAACAGCTATCTTATCTTAATACCTGATAAGATGGAGTTAGCTAGCTAGGAGGGCTTATAAAATGCCCTATACTAAACCGAGTCATACAAAGATAAATCCCTCCTGGATTCGACTCTTCGACATCCTACTGTGGTCGAATGTTAACAAAATGAAGTATTGTTTAAATTGAAGGTTATTTTTGTAAACTTATATTATTTACCTATGATTTTTTTTGTATAATAAAATATCAAGATGAAAATTATTATTAAGAACAATAGTTATTTAAACTTAATTTATTCTCAAAATAGGATTAGACTATTAGAAATTAAATGGTGGTAAACATATGCATATTGTTTAGATATTATGAGAGCACGGTGGATTTAACCCTATGAAGTCGGATTTTTTCACCTGAAAAATCGCCTTTATTAAGACAAAAATACACATTTTTAATTTTAAAGCTCTAGAGTTATCCCAGCAGTTTCTACGTTACTAATGTCATTTTTGAATACCCCGCATAAGATTTCGTCACTTTCAAGAAAAATAACAAGTCTAAAAAATTGCCCCATCTGACCACTAAGAAAATGCCCTTGTTCCATTTAATGGTACATAGCTCAGGGGATTGGAACATGAACGACATACTACTAGTTTCTAATAAAAGACCATAAGTAGTGTCACTATAAGATCAAATAATGATATAAAATAACTTTTTTATAGTCAATAAAAATTGGCGTTGAACTTCAAAAACTGAATGGGCAATTTCACCTATTATTAAGTTCATTATTGTATCACTATCAAATATACTAATTTACATTGTTTCATATAATTTTAGAAACCGAATAAATTACCACATGAATTATAATATGACAATAGTTACATATGACACAAGGGTAGTAATAATGATATTTCCTTTCACACCCACGTATCATACGAGGTTTTTTAAAACAGTTGTGAGAAAACAGGTAAAATTAAAAACGACCCAAACCTATTAAGGTTTTGGCAACCGAAGTTAATTTTACGCGACTTGTAGCACATTTTAAATGTCCGGGGAGTAATCTCACTATTATATTAATGTAAGCATTGAAACCTCCTTAGAAAAGATGACCTATTCTTTCTTAAAACCTATGCGCTTCATTCATATTTATTCTCCTTTCTTCACAAAGATATAACTCAAAGAGAATCTAATCAGCTAGCGTTATGTTCTAACCTCAAGGAGTAACAAACAATCTCTTTTAAAATTTTCCTTTCAGACTCTTTAAGAAGATTCTGTAACTTTGGTTATTATATTTTTTATTTGCTAGAAATGTCTTGTTTTTCAGAGCTACAAATTTAAAAAAGTGTCAAAGCAAAAAGCACATGTGCGGTAAAATCAATTTTGCGCACAGTAAACTAGCAACTTAAAGTACCACTTTTCGAGCAAATGTATAGGAAAATGAATAATTTTAAACAGGACTTTTAAATACATTTAATTGCTTTCGAACAGACGTACTCGTAAGTACTAACTTTCTACATCGCGAATAAATAACATGCATCGTTCCAGCCAAAATATTTTGGCAAAGGCTCACTTCCTACGAAACACTTTTTGGCCTCGAACTAGCGATAGATAGATGACTGTTGAAAGTTGCGAACTCTGCACAAATATGTTGCAAAATTTATGCCTAGTAAGCGAATTCATGAAACAAACTTGTGGCACAAAATATTATGTAGTATGTACAGAGGCCAGCACATCAAGCTAGACACTCGTAGTGCGATTATGATCCATACGCATACGGCATAAGAACGGTACAATGTCTAGCTTGTTGTGCTGGCCTCTGTACATACAAAAATTGGCCAAGTACGAGTCGGGGTCGCGCACCGAGCGTTCCGTAACACCGCACAATACTTTAATTTGTGCTGTGCATTTACAAAAACAAGTCGTAATAGAGGACATACTTTGTGAAAAAATAATCCTCCATACATCGACATACGTCACTGTCAACTTTTCAACTGCAAATGTAAGTTTGTAATCACAAAAAATTTAAAAATCAACGATTTTCGGATTTTTCTTTTACTTGTTCTGTGAGGCTACCCACACACCTACAATAATATTGCGCAATGTTGATGATTGCACAATATGATTGATGAGCTCCCGGTACAATTAAATCTTCAATACTCCCCCTATATGTTCAATAATATTGTGCAATCATCAACATTGCGCAATATTATTGTAGGTGTGTGGGTAGCCTGAGACCTGCTTCTTATTAAATTTCATGATTCTAGGTCAACGGAAAGTACCCTAAAGGTTTAAGTTTACTTGAGAGTGTCAAAATATGTGGCTGTATTTTTATGCGCTGAATAAAAAAAAAAATACAGTTCCACCTAAGTAGTAATTGTAATTAATTTCAACTTGATACCTCCACGCGTTCCCTAAAAAATATTTCAAATAACTTTATTAATTTGGAATGTTTTTACCACAAGCTGTCTCAATTGGCAACTAAAATTAAATACATACGTACTTTACAAGCATTAAAAAAAACATTGGTGGTACCTAGGTAAAACAATGATAGAAAATTAAAAACTCATTGAAGATCAAAAATCCTATAGGTACATACAAAGGCTTTTGTAGCCTTTGTAAACAGCTGTAGCATGACTTCGTAGGTATGGTTTTGTAAGGGCGTGGGTTTACATGAAGATGCGTGGTTACAGTTGAAGGAATTTCATCATCATATCAGCCACAAATCGTCCACTGCTGGACAAAGGCCTCCCCCAAGGATTTCCACGACGACCGGTCCTGCGCTGCCTCCATCCATCGGTCTTTGACCAGTGTGTGTTGCCAGTGATGACTTACGGAACTGAGATATGGTCGCTTACTATGGGCCTCATAAGAAGGCTCAAGGTCACCCAAAGGGCAATGGAGCGTGCTATGCTCGGAGTTTCTCTGCGTGATCGAATCAGAAACGAGGAGATCCGCAGGAGAACTAAAGTAACCGACATAGCTCACAGAATCGCTAAACTGAAGTGGCAGTGGGCAGGGCACATAGCTCGTAGAACAGATGGCCGATGGGGTAGTAAAGTTCTCGAGTGGCGACCACGCACCGGAAAACGTAGCGTAGGGAGGCCTCCCATGCGGTGGACCGATGACCTGGTGAAGATCGCGGGAAGGAATTTAATTAGAAGTAAAAGAGCTAAAAAGAACACAAAAATTAGAAAAACAATATATAACACTTGAATTTTAAATAGAAATCTTAAAAAAAACTTAAATTAATCTTACCCTAGATGGGAAAAGATGGGGAGAGAACTAGATTTTAATAACAAGTTATACTATATTATTATGATGAAAGAAACGAAAGTTATTATAATGGTGAAAGATATTGAATGATTTTAGAAAACGAATGTCAGCGCATGATATAGATGGAATTAAAAATGGTCAAATGTAAGAGAACGAATAACAGCGGGGGTGGAAAAACCGGTTGAGATACAGCTTAGCTTAGATAAATGAAATGAATAAACATGCTGAGTGCTAGAAGGTACGAGTAGGCTGTATTTGAAAATTTGCATTCATGAAAAACGCAATGAACGCAGTGAATGCATTATTCATTACTGCAGACTAGTGACCAAGCAAAGATTCGGTTTTGGTTTCCGCCAGTTTTTGGTCAATTTGGTTTCAGTTTCAGCAAAAAATTTGGCCCCGCATAAATTATATATTAACCCCTATTATCATCATCATCATATCTGCCGAAAGACGTCCACTGCTGGACAAAGGCCTCCCCTAAGGATATCCACGACGATCGGTCCTAGGCTGCCCGCATCCAGCGGCTTCCCACGACTTTCACTATGTGTCGGTTAACTTAACCCCCAAAGTGTTTTATTTTGTTGACCAATAGATGCTTTTTTTTTATTAAAAGTTTGAGTGCGTTTGACTGCAACTCACCTGATGGTTAGTGATGATGCAGTCGAGGATGGTACACGCAGGCTCAAATAATGCCTATTCACTCTTGCCTTGAAGATCTCCTAGTTATAGGAATCGGGAAACACTGACACAGGCAAGGAGTTCCACTCCTGCGCTGTACGCATAATAAATGAATGTATTTCAAAGTAAAAATAATAACTATCATCATATTAGCTCATATACGTCCCCACCTTATAATTAGGGCGATCAAGCATTAGTCAGCCACGCGTGCCCAGTGCGGGTTAGTCGACTTCACACACAACCTGCGAGTTTCTCCACAGGCGTGTGCAGGTTTTCTCACGATGTTTTCCTTCACCGTAAGAGCGTCGGATAAACGTACATATGAAATCTAAATTCGAAATCACATTGGTACGTGGCAGGATTCGAACCATAACCTCTTGGATAGGAGGCCCTAGCCGTTACGCCACCGACGCTCGAAAAATAATAGCTATAGTGGGTTTTACCCGTTCTTTGTCCGTCGGAGCTATAGGAGCGCCCTACCTAAATCTATAACTCCGATCGCACAAAGAAATGAAAAAGAAACCGCTATAGTAAATTTTGTTCAATGAGAAATGATTATCCAAAAAACAATAATATTGCTGTTGGTGGGGATTGTACCAATCTGATCATTGTCCTTTGTGGAATTTTAACATCCTTACAATATTGTTTATTTGTTACTTTGTTATTTTCACGCTTCAACACCTTGACCAATCTCGATGAAATTTTGCATGCAGGTAGCCTGCGTCAATGAGTAGAACATAGGCTACCTCGTGAAACTAGCATAGTACGATGCAGATCCTGAGGGAACTGAAAAAAATACTCTTTTTTTGGTTAATTTCTTTAACGTCGCAATGGAACAATGGATTGTTGTGATTTTTTTGCACAGAGATGTTTGAGGGGGTGGGAATTGAGGTAATTAACATATACTGACATTGCTCCTGGGGGATTCGGGGAAAAACCATTTCCACGTTCGTGCGCGTCAGCGTCGCAACGACGACGGGGCTAACGGATTGAAGTGTTTTATTTGTATAGAAATGTTTGAGGAAGTAGGAAGTGACATATACTTATAATCAGAATAGCCCGATAGTTACTGAGGGATCTGGAGAAAACCCATGTCCAAGCTAGCGAGCCGCTTGCGGCTTGCGCACCACTCACCCTCAAAGACAGTCAAAACAAACTAATTCCACGCGGGCGAAGACGCGGGCAAAAGCTAGTAATAAGATTCGGTTTCCAAAACCAAAATTAAATCCGAAATTCGGTTTCGGCAGAAATTCTAGTTCCGGTCGGTCTCTACTGCAGACCCTGCAGACAAAGGAATGTATTCTTCTAGACAAACGGACAGAGCAACTTTATATACACAGTAATCTTCATGATATTTCACTTGCATTGCAAAGGGGTGCATAATGTTTATATTTTGTACCAGTCAGGTACACGATGAAAAGGTCGTACGCTCATTGCAACTTGCTTGTTTTCGTTGACCACCCAGGTTGACTGACTTAAAAAACGATTATTATCTGGATGGATTTGACTGCTAGTGGCATTTTTCTCGACCGTTTCCGTGCTTACGCATTCCGTGATTTCGCTAATTCTTTTTTTTGTTGAGTTCGTTATTGTCAGGAGAAGGTTCATAAGTAGGGTAGGGTAAGGTAGGGTAGTGTAGTGTAAGGTGGAACGAATTTCGCCGGGACAGCTAGTAAATAAAGAAAAGGGAAGTATAATATATGTACTTCTGTTAGACTCGGCGGCATGCCATCGGTTCCAGCGCGTTCCAGACTATGTATTCAATTTGGTCGGTTGATTGAAAAAAAATTATTGCATTATAAAGTACTAGCTTTTGCTCGTGGCTTCGGCCGCGTGGACATCGTTTTTATGACTGTCTTTGAAGGTGAGTGGAGCGCGAGCTGCCACCAGTTTTTATTCTAATGCTAAACTCCTTTTCGAAAATATCGAACAATCAAATCTCGAGGATTTATTTGCACAAGGAGTTTGTATGTCAAATATTTTTGATTAAGGAATTTGTATCGAGTATTTTTTGCGCAAGGAGGTTGTATAGCACTGAGATGGATGTGGAATATATTATTAGTGTGTTCTTAATTCAAACACCAAAACAGTGATTAAAAGAGCTTTTTTTTTACTGTTTTTAGTGAATAAAAAAAGCTTTTTAGAGGAGCAATGGTATAAACTGTTTTATTTGTATCTGCACACACACACATGATAAATAAAAAAATAAAAAAACATGAAATATAGAATTAACGGAACTCTAAAAAAGTAAAAATAAAATAAAAACTTGAAAAATAATAACAATAAAGAATAAATAGCACTGTGGGTGTGCTGCAGCAGTGCAAATAGACCATGGCTCAGCTGAGAAATTCACTCAGGAACCTGAGTAAATGATCATAGTTTGAATGATAGACTCCAACGCGTGTTTCGTAGGTGGTTGTATGGTCTTTGGCTTCATAGGATTGATTGTTAGATAATTATATCGTCGTTGTCTCGTAAGGTCCAGGGAAGCATGGGCAGTAGCGTCCTTTCCGCACTCCACCCTGCATTTTTCGCCTTTGCTTGTTCTATTTTATATTCTATTTGTTAAAGCAAAGATTCCAATAGACCAATAGCAAAAAATTTACGCCTACAAAAAGAAAATAAGAACACAATTTCATTCCGCATTTTACAAAAAAAAATTGGCGAGGATTTTAGCATTCTTGGGCAGGAAGATCGTTTTGCTCTTATTCGAAATAGAGACCACATATTATTTATACTTACTTGATCTTGGCTTCAATTCAAGTAGACATTACCATGAAGTTTATACGTGACAGAACAAGACTTCATAGAATTAGTGTTGTATTCCAATAATCAGACTATTGATATTATATCGTGACCTTGGAAAAAAATCTGATTACGAACTATCGATAGTTCTGCTACACTACGTAGAAGTCTTGACTTGTACGTCATGGGCTTTTGTGGTCCGGTAGCATGGGTAGTTTAGTTAAGCATGGCCTGGCTTTATTATTTTTTAAATTTGATTATAGGGGTTGCACCCCTTTGTTGTTGATGTTCCACCTTTTCGCACGAATCGTTACGCTTCTTCATTTATTATGCGTACAGCGCAGGAGTGGAACTCCTTGCCTGCGTCAGTGTTTCCCGATTCCTATAATTTGGGGATCTTCAAGGCAAGAGTGAATAAGCATTATTTGAGTTTGCGTGTACCATCCTCGACTGCATCATCACTTACCATCAGGTGAGTTGCAGTCAAACGCACTCAAATTTTTAATAAAAACAAAAGTTCCGAAGCCTCGACGAAGAACGCTTATAAGATCGTTCTGTCTGTTGTAAACCAGTACAGAACTATCATCATCGACCACCATCCTCGATTGCATCATCACTTCCCATCAGGTCAATTGCAGTCAATTGCACTCAAATTTTTAATTACATAGCAACTGCCATCTGTTCTATGAGTTATACGCGTTGCCACATGAGTTGAGCGATTCTGAAAGCATGAGTGAAAGTTTTTAAGAACATATTTTTATCTGTAAGTTTGCAAAATATAGGCCCCTTTTCATAAAATGTGTGTAAACTTATAATTATCAATGCAAGTGGATCTAAGTAGGAAGGAACGCTCTATAAACACTATTACGAATATCCTGCATAATAAAGTTTTCAAGCTAGAAAGAGAATGCGTAACATAATCCAGAAATATAAGACACGCACTTAGCCGATTTTTGTAATAAGCAGCACAACTATGTTACTTAATTCATAATACAGTGTAAACTCTGTAAAACATCACTCGATATAACGATTAACTCTTTGAAACGTCAAAATACTCTGGCTCCAGTTGGTATACATTGACGATAATTTCTCTCTGTTTAACGGAAACTCTCAATAACGTCACAAAATGCCCGGTCCCTTGACTGTCGCTATATAGAGTTTACACTGTAATTATATTCAGGGACAAAACACAAAAGTTCATTTAGTGCGTTTCCCACATAACTACCAGACCTTTTTACCAGTACCAGGCTTGGCGCTGTAGGTATGAAAATGTTAAAAATATACCTACGCCGCGCTCTACGACGCGCCAAGTGCAAATAAAGTGCAAATTCAGTAGTCAGAAGAGATAATAGTTACGCGATAGAAAGAGAGGCAACATGTAGGTGAATTGAACTGTAGGTAATTAGCGCTGTGCGACCTGAATTTGCACTTTATTGTGTGATAGCAAGAGTTGCCATTCATTCAAATGATTTTGCAGAGTTAACCTTCTTTTACGTATTAAATAATCTTTATTCTTTGCCAGTACTAAATGGGGCAACGTTTATTCGCCATCTAACGCTTGCGGTAGTAGGGCGGTTTTTCATTTACCCTCCTTAACATAACCCGATTCTCATGAAATGGCCTTCGTTAAAATTGGCCAGATCATGAAATGCCCGGGCGGATTTGAGTTTAGCGAGCGAAGCGATCGATAATAGCTTCGGTAGGTTTGATGATGATCATCATATCAGCCGAAATTCGTACACTGCTGGACAAAGGCCTCCCCCAAGAATTTCTACGGCGACTGGTCCTGCGCTGCCCACATCCAGCACCTTCACGCGATCTTCACCAGGTCGTCGCTCTACCGCGTGGGAGGCCTGCCTAAGCTACGTCTTCCGGCGCGCGGTCACCACTCGAGAACTTTACTACCCCAACAGCCATCTGTTCGATGAGCTCTGCGGCCTATCCACTGCTGATTCTGTGAGCTATGTAGGCTAGTTTAGTTCTCCTTCTCCTGATGATGATACTGTCGAAGAACCTCGTCGCGAAGCGAGTATCCCCCTCCCCTCCCGCTGGGTAGCAGAATGTTGTTAAGGTTGTGACACGTAAGGTAGGTCGGTATGGTAAGGGCGTGGGTGTAAGATGCGTCCTCACAGATATTTATAATGGAGATAAAAGACGTAAAAATTAAATATATAAGCATTAAAAAAGAATATTAGACACATTAAATTTACATTATACCTACAATAATTTTGAACAAAAAAAACCGACTTCAAACAGGAAACTAAGGTTCCCCTTGATTTATCTGAAATGCTATCATCAGAATCTGGTTTCCTTATCATGGTACCACCGTTCGGGATACCTCCTTTCCAACAAAAAAAATCATCAAAATCGGTTCATAAACGACGAAGTTATCCGGGAACACACATAAAAAATATATATAAGGTCGAATTGAGAAACCTCCTCCTTTTTTGAAGTGTATTAAAAACATAATTATATCTTACCCGAGATGGGTCTAAGAGAATATCTTAGGCTTCTCATATGCAAACAGATATACAAAGTATTTAATTTTAGGTAGCGAAAGTTTGGTGAAAAATCGTATTTTGAATTTTGAATCATACTGTCACATAGATGACAGCGCATGCGCAAAAGAACAAATAAATGGAATGAAAAAAGGTCAAATGAAAGAATAACTAATAAACCCGCCTCACTGCGGGAAATATCAGATGACAAAACATTTAGGCGCCATTTGAAAAACTTCTTGTTGGACAAGGAATATTATTCAAGTGACGAATTTTTAGAAATGAAATACTGACATAATTCAATGTATTAAATTATAATTATTTATTCATTGTTCAGTTTACTTTTTGAAATTTTAATATTTGTAATTTGACATTTTGTTTTTGTTAATTTCTAAATTTACTTTTTGACGATCACCTCACCATTGACATATTTTATAATTTGACATGTATATTATATGAATTTGTGTCGTGTAATGAAATAAATCTAATCTAATCTAATCTAATCCATAAGCGTGACCGCGCTAAAAGGTTAGCTATTTCATAAGAATCGGGTTATCGACGCTACCAGGCAAGTTGCACTATGACCAATTTGATTTTTCTCATCTTAATCGTATCTAAATACATAAAATTCCTGTCGTTATGCAACAAAAACGCTAAATACGTTAAAAAAAGTAAGTGTGTGGTTTTATGAAACCACGGTAAAAGTGAAACTTTACAGAGGACGAAACGATCATGACTGCTCTCACTACGGTACAGAGGACGAAACGATCATCATACCGTCATACGAAAGCGACCGTCACGCGACATGCAACACAAAGACGAAAATGTTTAAGACGATGTTATAAAAGTTTCACTTTAAAAACCGACTTCCATCGCAACAACTTAGTACATTTTTGCGTTATTATTTTTGGTTTTATTAATTTTCTAATAAAGTACATACCGATTTTGATAATATTTATATGGGATCACACAAGAAGCACTAGCTTTCAAATAAAAAAAGAATCATAAAAATCGGTTCAGCCAGGCAAAAGTTTTGAGGAAACACACATGAAAAAAACATACAGTCGAATTGAGAACCTTCTCCTTTTTGGAAGTCGGTTGAAAAACTTTTTTATTTTTTTATTCACAATTGGTAAACCCTTGACAACATCTCACCTGGTGGTAAGTGAAGATGTTGCCGAAGATGGAAGCGGGCTTACCAAGATTCCCCAACGCAATGGGGAACTGGCTATCTTATCTTCATGCCAGAACACACCAATGAAATCAACATTGATATTTGGCGGCAAGACTTAGATAAGATTGTGGTAGCTAGCCAGGCGGGCTTAGAAAATGCCCTACCACCAACCAAACCGAGTCTTACAATTGACCCCGCCGGGAATCAAACCCGCGACCTCCTGTGTAAAGCCAGTGAACTTTGCCTCTGAGCTACGGAGGCGGTTAAACATCGAAGAGTCATATAAACCAGCTTCCTAAACGAAAACTAACGGAACACATGGGTTCCCAAGAGATTAAGCCTCGACTCCCGGGATGTACGAGTTCCGACCGCACATGTAATTGTACGAGCTAAGTGTGTACTTACCTAACTCTTAGGTACATCTGTTTGTGGTTTCACCACATTCATACGTCTTTGTGTGTGTAAATATCGAGTTTACGTGGTTACCAAGGGTGCGCGTTGCACGTTGCAGATGCACCGATCGTTTTCTAGCCTACATTAATTCTAAAGGTGAGATAACCTCTCACTTAGTGCACAGATGACCTAGTGAGGGTCTTTGTCCAGCCGTGGACGTCTTTCGGCTGATATGATAATGAATCCTGAAGGTCCATTCGAAATATAAATGTTTTTTTTTATATATTTTGGATGATTAGTTTCGGAGATTACCTACATATAAATAAACTCATACTTACAAATCTTTTTTCGCAATTTTTTATACTCTTGATATTACTACAAATTTGCAATTAAAAAAAATCTTTTATTGCGCTATGAGACCTAGATTTTTACTAAACAATGCAAGTATCAAAATATTTGTTTTCCTTCATCGTGAAGAAACCTGCACATGCCTGCAAAGAAACTTGAAGGTGTGTGTGAATTCAATTAACCCGCACTGGGCCCGCGTGTTCAACTAAGGCTCGATCGCCCTAATTCAGGGTAGGTTCGAGTCCTTCGGTAGGAACATATATGAGCTGATATGATATGATATGATGAATGAAATGATGAATTATTAGACAAAAATGGCGTAAAATAAGATATGCAGTTCCGATTGCATTGGGGAATATTGATAAGCCCACTTCCATATTCGGCATCGTCGTCACTTACCATCAGGTGAGAGATGATGTCAAGGGCTTATCAATTTTGAATAAAAAATAAAAAAAACGGTTCTATGGTTTTTTCCCATCTCAAAAAATTCATAACGCGCCTACAGAAGTTTTCACTTAAAAAAAATAATGGAACTTTTATGGCTTTGACATTGAGCCTTGATTTTTTTTAACAGGGACATGGGACCGTAGACTTATATAATTGATATTCATTTCAACTTGATTCCTCAACGCATTTCTGAGAAAAACAGACAGACGGAAAACGATGTGATCTTAAAAGAGTTTTTTTTCTCCTTTTTTACAGACGGAAAACGAAGTGATCTTAAAAGAGTTTTTTTTCTCCTTTCTTGGTACGGAATCCTGAAAAATATTTCTTATTGAAAAAAAATCATAAAAATCCTTACTGTCCCAAAATTGTGGCTGTTAAAAACGGTAAAGCCTCCTTAATAACATTTTGTCATCGGCACGAAACAGTCCACAGGGTGTCGTGAAGTTTTAATAGTCTACAAATTGGCCTCGCGAAAAATTAAGCCAATTCACTTTTTCATCTTTTATATTTTAACATGTTTTTGTTTGATGAAAAATATTTTTTTACTATTATTTGGTAATTTGCTTAATACATAACCTCAAATCATATCACATAAGTATTAATTCCTACAATTCGTTTTACAATAATCATTTCAAAACGAGACAAGTACTGTACTACAATGAAACTTTTAAATATTTTTACGGCTTCGGCTTCAAAAATAAGTATTCATTCCTACAAGTCGCTTTACAATTATAATTTCAAAACGAGACAACTGTACTACAATGAAACTTTAAAAATATTTGTATGGTTTTGGCTTCAAAAATTCAATATAATAATATGATTATGACAAGATTTTAATGTAATGTAATTTCGTAGAAAAAAACGGTTGTCTGTAAAGTCGGTTTACTGACGATAGTTGAACGTGACAACGTCATAAGAAAAAAGCCTTAAACGGAACGCCTCACGGAACGCCTCAGAGCGAGGTAACGACGCATTTTTCGGAACGCCTCAGAGCGAGGTAACGACGCATTTTTTCGTGCGTGCAGCCGGCTCCATCGAATTATAAGACGTTATCACGTCAAAAGTATGGACGCAATTGTAACATGCGTGCTATCTATTGTGCCACGAAGGTGGCATAAATAACTATTTAACACACTTTCTTAATCATTATTATCGGGCCTTAGTCGCGGGCCTAATGCGAATTGGTCGATTTCACACACAACTTTTGAGTTCCTTCGCCGTAAAAGCGTAGGATAAACGTACATATGAAATTGAAATTCGAAAACACATTGGTACGTGGCAGGATTCGAACCACAACCTCTCGCACAGGAGGTAGCGGCCTTAGCCGTTACGCCACCGACGCTCCTTGCGTTGCCCCTTGGAACTGTAATTTATTATGAACTCGACGCAAAAAGAGAATGATAATTATAAGTTTGAAGCCTATGTTTTTCTGTCTGTGTATCTGTAGATGTCATCGCAGTTCCTAAACGGGTTGATCGAATTTAATGCGGTTTTTTATTTGAAAGCTAGATTAACCGAGATGTTTTATTATCCATATTTGATGGAAATCCATTCAGCTGTTTATGGAGATGGGCAACTGCCTGGCGGGCAGAGATAAAGATGCAAACTTTAGCAGATTTAAGTTGCTATAAAAAACACAATGGCGGAAAATAAAATGACCGGCGAAAGTGACATCTCGATATAATTTGGTTAAATTTGGTTTGGTTTCCGTTTTTTTTTAATCGGTTGTTAGATTGACAAAAGTGTTTTTATTAATCGCCAACGGCAAGAGTTTTTACCCGACTGTGCCATAAGAAGGTTTATGTTTTCGAGTGTATGTATGCACGGATCTCTGCACGGTGTACTTGCGGGGTGTCGGATTGGATACAGAATAGGTCATCTTGTTTCCATCTTTTTAAAGGTTCTCTCTTCACGCAGTCGGGTTTTTTATTTTTGACTGATTTGTTGGCGTGGTGGCCAGCGCTCCAGCCTTCAGGCCTACCTCGTGGGTTCGGTTCCCACCCAGGGCAAACATTATTGCTTGTGACGAGTAAGATTGTTTGATAAGTGTCTATCTATAATAACTGTTTAATACGTGTTCAAAAACGAATGTATCAATCAATCTAACAATAAAAACACTATCAATCTGATAGTAAAAGGAATCCCAGTTTGGAGCCAGAGGCCAGATGACCTTATTATGATTTTGTCCCTGAATTTATAAACCTTTGAAGCGGGATGAATGCCATTTGGCATACATTCCGGACAACGCTTAAGCGGGAAGAGTGCCACAGCGGCACTCGAAAAAGTGTGACCTAATGTATGACGTAATAAGTGTACTTATACTGTTCTGATCTCTGTCAAGTCAAACTATTCCATAATAGATACTGTGGAGGGACTGATACATCTATATTAATCGTTTAAATGAGTAATTCCATTATATTTTTTTGCAAAATAGAGATTTCTAAACATTTTTGTGTCAGATTTCATACAAATGTCAAAAAAAGTTGTTTGCAAAAAAATCATGGAATTTTGCTTAAATTGATATAGTTAGAAAGATTATCTTCGAAACCTTGCCTAAAGGGACTCCTTTTAATAATATATTTTAGTTATCATATTATATTTTTAAGGTTTTTAGTTTTAGGTTCATTGTTCTAGTATATATTTTTTTTTATTTCTATTATTAAACCTGCTTGTTAGAAAGAAAATTTATTAAAAAATAGTTTTTATAGGTTTTATACAAAAGTACAGAGAAAATCTTGGATATCGACAAATTCCATAAGTGCTTCGTAAATAAATAGCTTATATTTTCTTAGTTACACAAGTGACAGTGTGATTTATATATATCTATTCTGAAACCCAGAAACCTAAGAAAAAATATCATCCCTTTTGCAAAGAAATAAAATGGATAAACTCCATTGAAGCTCTGTGATTTCATCGTAATAGCTCCGTCAAGCCCCACCCCCCGCGCGAGGCGCCATTTTTTGAGACAGATTTATTGCACCAGTAATGTCAACAAACATTGTTAAAAAAGGCGTAGGTACCTTTTATTTACATTCGCTTCCATGTCACGGCTCGTCAGAAATACAATCACTATGAACACAAAAACACTGCATCCATTCATCTTTGAGATCATAGCTATAAATCACTCAGAAAATGGGCCACTTGAAAACACTCGACACTTGACATAGGGCACAAAAACATTGATTTATTGCTAAATGGCCATCGAAATTTCAAAAATACTTAACGGAATAACGAGGATTATATAAACAAATCAAAATTAATAACAATCTAAAACAATTTCATACTATAACTAACAATACATCCCTCAAGTCCCAAGCTCTGTTGCGCCCAAGTCACGCGTATAAGTATTATTTGGTGAGCAGAATGTCTGAATTTTCGATGAAAATCTATGCAAGCATAGATAAAAGTTATATTACTAAACGCCTGACTACTTAACGAATCGAAAACAAAAACCTTACACAGGATTTGGTACCGTATTTATTAACTGAAAGAGCTTAAAGTGGCATACGTTTTGCCAGCCGACATCGGCCGTCCAGGGCTCATAATGTAATATAAGTGGCCGAAATAGGCCGTTCGGGACTTTATTGGTACTGTAACTAATTTTTAACTGTAAACTTAATTTTGACTAACATTTACGGCAACCAGCAGTGCATAAGTTTCACAAGAGACGCTCAAAGTTAAACGTGTCAGGTTGGTTATTAACTGGTCTGATTTTTAAATTTTTCTATTTTTACCTGACTTCGCCAGAAGAAGAGTTTTGTTTTTCGAGTGCAGTATGTATGTGTGGTGACTTTGTCTCACATACGCCTGTCATAGAATATCGAATCTTGTAATGTTTTTCTCTAGTATGCACCTAACTGTAAATTGTAAATGAATGTTTTCTTTTGTTGCGAACCTAACTTTTGTGTCAATAGAAATATTTTTAACAGTATAGTTTTACGATATTTGTCATTTCTAAATAACCATTAGGTATTCTGTCGACAACCGTTATTTAGATCCTTTAGTAATAATTAGTATTGTGCAATATATATGTTTCTCAAATAACAACAGGCATTGTCTAATATAACTTCGTTGGCCGTAACGAATGTAACCCTTGCTTTTGTATTTCGTCGGCTTTCTAATTTCGCGTAAATTTTAATTGTTATGTTGTCACTATTTTTCTGTTTGTATAATATTCTTTTGTGTGTATGTCCCGTTTAGAAAGCGTCCGATGAAAACCGTTAGCTAGCTGCGATTATTGTGTAGCTACGTTCCTTACGGAGTCAGCATCAAACCACGGTATAGCTCGGACGTTTTCTCACATGTACTGAGATCTTTATTATACAGTTATCGTACTATATTTGACGAACTTTTAATTATCTCCGACGCACTCCACACCCTTGTACGTAGCGCGCGACAGTGGTGACCCCGACGTGATCCATTCGGTTATCGTGCGCCTAAGGTGTGTGTGAAGTTTTAGTTTTATACGCGTCGTGTGTTAACGAACCTTTGTGACATTTTGTGACTTTTTAAGTGAACTTTTTAGTGCCGTAAAAATGCCTAACGAAAATCACCCTGTAGAAGGCGTCAATGGCCCCGCGAAGCATGTTTTGTGGCCGCGGATGGCTCAATTTAATACGGCGGACCCTGATACCTGGATGAAGTGTGCTGAGAGCTTCTTACGCATGTCTCAGGTGACGGACCCCACCGAAAAATGCCTGTTCATCATAAGCAAAATGGATTCCCCTGCGCTCAGAGAGGTGAGCGATCTAATCGCCGACTTATCAGTGCTGACCTTAGACCAATACGAACAACTTAAAGGAAAAATCGTGAAAAGGTTTGGAGAGTCGCAGACGGTGAAAACACAGCGGCTTTTAGAAGGAGAAGAGATAGGTGACCGCACGCCATCTCAGTTCCTGAGACATTTAAAATCCTTGGCGGGCAGTGCTATGTCAGACGACGTGCTACGTGTCATATGGACGAAGGGCCTACCAAACGAAATGCAAGCGGCAGTGGTGGCGAAACGAGACACGCCGCTAGAGACGCTTGCGGAGATTGCCGATCTCGTTGCGGAGAATACAAGGCTCCGATGCGTGAAGCCATCGCCGACAGTAGCAGCCGTTACCCATGCAGACTCCGCCCACGATCGCATCCAGCAGTTGGAAGGCGAAATAGCTGAAATAAAAGGATTGTTACGAAATATGTCAGGTCAGTTGCAAGCTTCTAACGCGGTAAGGGACGCGAGGCTACGTACACAATCCCACTCGCGCGGTCACTCGAGGCGACGCTCATCGTCAAGGACCCGACCGGAAAATTGGTTATGTTGGTACCACTACAAATTTGGATCAAAGGCCAACACCTGTGTACAGCCGTGCGCGTACAAACCGCCGCCGGGAAATGCCAGCGGGAGCCATTAACGGCGGATGAGATCAACTCCCACACAGCATCACGCCGCATTTTTCTCACAGACGTGGACAGCAAGGTGAGGTTTCTGATAGATACGGGCGCAGATCTTTGCGTGTACCCGAAAGCGCTAGTTCATACGGCTCGCAACATGTCTGCCTATGAGCTAGTCGCGGCCAACGGAACCCCAATTCCTACATATGGTACAGTCGCTCTAACACTTAACCTAGGTTTAAGGCGAGACTTCCCATGGATTTTTGTTGTGGCTGATGTTGAGAAACCGATCATCGGTATGGATTTTTTAGCACATTATAACCTGATGGTCGATGCAAAAAATAAAAGCCTTGTAGACGCGACCACTGGTCTCAAGTCCAACGGACAGACAACACGGTGTGAGCAGTTTACGGTAAAAACCGTGACCGGTACTTCACCGTATCACGACCTCCTGGCTAAGTTTATAGATATCACGCGCCCAGATGGAGTCGTGAAAGAGGTCAAACACAATACGAGGCACCACATACTGACCACACCGGGACCGCCAGTGGCACAAAAACCACGCCGCTTAGCTCCAGATCGACTCATAGCGGCTAAAAAAGAATTCGAAACTATGGTAAAGCTAGGAATTGCCCAGCCTTCAAAAAGCCCCTGGGCCGCACCACTAGTTATGGTACAGAAACCCACAAATGGAGAAAAGCCGGAAATCCTTTCACCTTTCACCGGGCCGGAAACCGGGGAACAACAAACTGTGAAGCATCGTGCCTGTGGAGATTATCGCGGGTTAAATAATAGAACAGTTCCTGACAAATATCCAGTGCGTCATATACACGACTTTTCACAGTGTCTAAACGGTAAAAAAGTGTTTTCAAAAATTGACTTAATCCGCGCCTTCAACCAAATACCTACAGCCGAAGAAGACATTCCGAAGACGGCGATAATAACACCGTTCGGGTTATTCGAATTTAAATTTGTGACGTTTGGTTTGCGCAACGCAGCGCAAACCTTCCAACGGTTTATGGATGAAGTGCTCAGTGAGTTAGAGTTTTGTTACTGTTTTATTGACGATATATTAATCGCATCAAATGATGAAACCGAACATTTAAAACACCTAGAGATAGTATTCAATAGATTAAGACAATACGGTGTAGTAATTAACCCGTCAAAATGTGTATTCGGCCAAACCGAAATCGACTTTCTCGGCTATTCAGTATCGGCCGACGGTACCCGCCCGCTACCTGAGAGGGTCGAAGCTTTGCGTATGTACCCATTACCCGAAACCGCTAAGGGCCTCAGACGGTTTTTAGGTATGCTAAACTTTTATAGGAGGTTCATACCTAATGCCGCCGCCAGCCAAGCTAGCCTTAATAAGCTTCTGGGCGATAAAAAAGGCAAAACGCCAGTCACGTGGACTGAAGAAACAAAAAATGATTTTTGTTTATGTAAAAATAGTTTAGCACAAGTGACATTATTAGCCCACCCAGGTGTTAATTCTGAAGTAGCCCTATTTTGCGACGCCTCGGATAATACAATGGGCGCCGCCTTGCAACAAAGGACAGATAACGGCTGGGAGCCGATTGGGTTCTTTTCAAAGAAATTAACGCCCACCGAACAAAAGTATTCGACATACGATCGCGAGCTACTTGCTATCTACGCTGCAATAAAATACTTTCGGCATTACTTAGAAGCGCGTCCTTTTGTCATATTTACTGATCATAAACCAATTACCTACGCGTTTAGTAAGAAAGACCAACAATGCTCGCCTAGACAGTTCCGTTATTTAGATTTTATAGGCCAATTTTCGACTGACATTAAACATATCAGCGGGGAACATAATATTCCAGCTGATACATTGTCACGAATTGAGTCGATACAGAAGGGCATAGACTGGGAATCACTCGCGACTTCACAAAATAACGACTCACAATTAAAGTCATTAATTGAAAACAATAGCTCTTCGTTGCAGTTACAACTTATCTACCTGCCCGATAGCGACCAGCCAGTTTATTGCGATGTCTCTACGCGAACTGCGAGACCCTACCTAACAGAACCGTTCAGAAAAATCGCGTTTGATACTTTACACCGTAATTCACATCCGGGAGCGCGAGCCACAAGCAAGCTTGTTTCCAAACGTTTTGTCTGGCCTTCGATGAACTCAGACTGCAAACAATGGGTAAAAGCGTGCATAGACTGTCAAAGGTCAAAAATAAATAGACACGTCGTAACTGCACCTGGCACATTCGCGCTGCCATCATCCCGTTTTGAACACATACATCTGGACATAATTATTATGCCCGTTAGCGAGGGATACAGATATTGCCTAACTTGCGTAGATCGGTTTTCAAGATGGCCTGAAGCCATTCCGATAATGAATCAAGAGGCGGAGACAGTCGCACGCGCATTTTATTTTAATTGGATAGCTCGTTTTGGTGTTCCGCTTAACATAACGACAGACAAAGGACGGCAATTCGAGTCACACCTATTTAGAGATCTAAATGCCCTAATAGGTACGCAACACTTTAAGACTACTGCCTATCACCCAGCTGCAAACGGTATGGTAGAGCGTTTTCACCGACAGCTAAAAAGCGCTATAATGTGTCACGGATCTAACAGTACCAGTTGGACGCGAATATTACCGACTGTTTTGCTAGGCGTTAGAACCGCATGGAAGGATGACCTCCAGGCCACTTCCGCAGAATTGGTTTATGGACAGAGCTTACGTCTTCCAGGACAGTTCTTAGGAACCGATACAATACCTAGACCGTCGCAAAGTGAATTCGTTAAAGAGCTATTTAAAAACTTCAGACAGCTTAAACCCATAGCTGGAGCGAGCCACGGCCAGAAAAGTACCTTTATCTATAAAGACTTAGCTACGACTAGTCATGTCTTTGTTCGAGATGACACAATCAGAGCAGGTCTTCAACAACCATATAACGGACCTTTTAGGGTGGTCAGTCGAAAAGAAAAAACCTTTGTTTTAGACATACGCGGTCGCGAGATCGCGGTTTCAGTCGATAGGCTAAAGCCAGCTTACGTGTTAAGGGAAACGGCACATCACCCTGAGAATAGCTTAAGCGACTCTGAAGACACCTTAATACGGTACAATAGGCATCCCCAACAGGGTAATAATGGGAACAATGGAAGCGGTACTTTTGAGGCGCACACGCCAAGCGCCACGCCAGATTCAACAGGTGTTAGGCATTCAAATATTCCTCGACGCACAAACAGGTGTGTCCGCTTTCCAGATTTTTACCAAGCTGGTTTTACGTGATTTATATCATGGCGTTATTATTATTAATTTTTTTTTTCGTGATTTAGACCATTGTGTGTATTAAACAATCTGTATCTTTGTTTGTTTTTGTTTTTTTTCATGGTCTAAACCACTGGAGAGGGGATACTGTGGTGACTTTGTCTCACATACGCCTGTCATAGAATATCGAATCTTGTAATGTTTTTCTCTAGTATGCACCTAACTGTAAATTGTAAATGAATGTTTTCTTTTGTTGCGAACCTAACTTTTGTGTCAATAGAAATATTTTTAACAGTATAGTTTTACGATATTTGTCATTTCTAAATAACCATTAGGTATTCTGTCGACAACCGTTATTTAGATCCTTTAGTAATAATTAGTATTGTGCAATATATATGTTTCTCAAATAACAACAGGCATTGTCTAATATAACTTCGTTGGCCGTAACGAATGTAACCCTTACTTTTGTATTTCGTCGGCTTTCTAATTTCGCGTAAATTTTAATTGTTATGTTGTCACTATTTTTCTGTTTGTATAATATTCTTTTGTGTGTATGTCCCGTTTAGAAAGCGTCCGATGAAAACCGTTAGCTAGCTGCGATTATTGTGTAGCTACGTTCCTTACGGAGTCAGCATCAAACCACGGTATAGCTCGGACGTTTTCTCACATGTACTGAGATCTTTATTATACAGTTATCGTACTATATTTGACGAACTTTTAATTATCTCCGACGCACTCCACACCCTTGTACGTAGCGCGCGACATATGTTTATTTCTTTGGTATGCCGTATAGTCTAAACGGCTTGATGGATTTGAGAGTGCGAGGGGACGTTAAATTTGTCTTGACCCCGTGAGTGACATAGTATAACTTTTTTACACGACAAGCCAAAAAAAGAGGCTATATATTTCTTTGGCATGCTATGTGGCCTCAACAGCTTTATGGATTTTGAAGTGCGAGGTGTTGTTAGATTCGTCTTGAATCCGTGAGTGACATAGGGTACATTTATACCCGACTGGCAAAAAAATAGGAATTAAATTTTATGCAGTCGGGTTTTAATTAATTTCTACAGTAAATTTCTGTAGTTTTCAGGGTGTCGTAATGGGGATCCCGTTATCTGTAGGTACGATCCTACAGATAACGGGACCCCCATTACTAATCCTTCGCCGTCTGTCCGTCTGTTAGATCTTTAAATGGATTTATCTTAATAGATAGGCCTTTGAGATACGGAGATATTTCTGACAAATAGTAATATAACAAAATGTTAAAGTGACTTGTTTTTACAAGCTTTTATTTAACTTGCAATGTATGTATGTTTGTTAGGGTGTAATCTTGCGAGTTAAATTCGACCCACTTCCCGGTTTCCGATTAAGCTGAAATTTAGCATCCATATGTATCATCATATTAACCAAAAGAGGTCCACTGCTAGACATAGGCCTCCCAAGGATATCCACGACGTCCGGTTTTGCGCATCCAGCGGCTTCCCGCGACCTTCACCAGGTCATCGGTCCACTGAGTGGGAGGCCTGCCTACACTATGCTTTCTGGTGCGTGGTCGCCACTCGAGAACTTTACTGCCCCAACGGCCATCTGTTCTACGAGCAATGTGCCCCGCCTACTGCCACTTAAGTTTAGCCATTCTGAGAGCTATGTCGGTTACTTTGGTTCTCCTACGGATCTCCTATGTATCGCATGCATCCTATGGATCGCAAGTTGTAGAATAAGCCGTTTTGTAAACTACTGAGAAAAAAACTCCACATAAAACCGAATCGGACGGATAGACGGACATATGGTTACGTTAGGTTAGGTTAACCTATAGCATGTATTGTTCTACCGTTAAAAGGAGCCCCAGAGACTCCGTTTTATTCGGAGTTTTTCTGCGACATATACATATTTCTTAGATATTAGACCATCATCATCATCATATCGGCCTAAAAACGTCCACTAGCACATTTTTCGAAATCTAGTAAAAAAAATTGTCATTTTTACTTAACCTACTTTTATTCAAAATGCACTTATTATCTTGAAATTTTACTAAATATTTTTATTTTTATTTTAGCAGTACAAAATTTTCTATTAATACAGTCCTTATTTCAGCTACTTACAATATTTTGGAAGTTATTGAGGTTTTTGTTACCGATCTCTTTTATTTGCTGTCGAGTGCATTTCAGCAATTCCGTTATAATTATTATATGGCAAAACGTCGCATTTTTTCTGTATAATGTTAAGCGGGCGTAAATATGAAACCAGCCTTTCGTCGAGTAGATTAAGAGTCTTAAACAAAATCAGTGACAGAAATTGTCCACCTTAATGTTGACATATGAATTTTCAGTTGTCAACGATTTTTTTTTGAGAACGTGTTCGTACATAATTCGAAACGCTAAAGACGTATTAAAACCGACTTCCATCGCAACAACTTAATACAATTTTGTAATATTATTTATGGCTTTCATTAATTTTCAAAAAACAAGTACTACACTGATTTTAATAAAACTAATATGGGACCAACCTGGCAGCATAACCCATCGAATAAAAAAAGAATCATTAAAATCAGTTCACAATCTGCGATGATATCGCGTAACAAACATACAGTCGAATTTAGGACCTACTTAACTGGACACTTTTAATAGCTACCACTGTTTTCGAATCGATGTAACAAGATTTAACTTATTCGACAGGATTAAACTAAATTTAAGCATTCTGCCTTTGTCCTTTCGATACAGTAAGAAAAAGACAGAATGCGTAAGTTGAGTTAAATCTAGTCCAATGAGTTAAATCGTGTAACATCAAATCGACACCATTGTTTCTATCTGACGTTTGAATTTCTGAAAATTCTTTGTTCTGAAATGAACACGAGCGTCGATGATAGCGTAACTGAAAACTGTTTTTGTCAGTAACTCCTGGTTTTTCACGTTGTTTTAAAATAAAAAAACAAAACTGTTTTATGAACGAAGAGGGCCAACAAACAGGAACGCAATTTAGCTTTTGGAGTTAGCAAGTAATTGTCTAACTCATTCGAATGAAAAAATGTGGCATGGAAAATAACAGGAATTTTTGAACTTTTTCCAAAGTTCGCTTGAAAAGGCCGTCCATTGCAAGCTGAGTCCAGGTGTAAAAACGGGCACACCCCGGACACTGCATACAACGATCTTGAAATGATATTTCTAAAAACAAATGACAGAGTGTAACCTCTGCTTGGGAAGATCTTACTTATAAAATAAAAGATTTAAGTCCTGATCAAAGAAATGTGTTTTATTACATAAGAAAGGGTAAAACAAAAAAAAATGTATATACAGGGTCTTCGGCAGATGGTTGAAAATACGAAAATGGGGGATAGGTGGGGTCGCCTCCCACCTATTTTGAGAATTAAAAAAAATCTAGGACTTGTAATTTTTTTTTACAGGATTTTTTTTCCTTTTTTTAGAAATTTTGCCATTTTTATACCTTTGAACACATGTAACTTTTTGTTTTTTAAAGCTAGCTCCAAAATCTTTTTTTTAATAGACTTTTATAAGATTGTCGGCTCTAAAAAAAATTATGTTTGTTTCAAGTTATTGCTAAAAACAAAAATGTGGGCCCCCGAACTTAAAAAAAAAGTTAAACAAAAATTTAAAAGTCACCTTTGCGATGCATTTAAAAAAAAATAATGGGGCTGGAAGGCTTCTGTTTTTTTTAAAACATCTCTAAAGCTTAGGCTTTTGAATGGTATGTAATTTGTTTCGGTATCTTTTTTGTAACCGGAGTTGTTAATTTTTTTTACTCAATTGGACCATGTTGACGAAATTCCACTAGTTACATGTTTTGTGAAATGTATCAAATGCAAAGTTGAAAATAATGTAAATACTTACTGTTGGGACGGTTACAAAGAGCAGGTACGTTTTTTTACATTCTTGCACACACATAATGGCTATCTTTTGTCATTTGTTGGCATATTGGAGTTAGCACTTCCATATGCCAATAAAATGTCCGCATATTCCGCATTGGTAAATTGAGCCATTTTAAACCACAACAAAGTCTTAACAAAACGTCTGATTTTATTATTATTATTCACAATTGGTAAACCCTTGACAAAAAGTGACAAACAACAAAAAAACTTAACAAGTTTTGTTAAGACTTTGTTGTGGTTTAAAATGGCTCAATTTACCAATGCGGAATATGCGGACATTTTATTGGCATATGGAAGTGCTAACTCCAATACGCCAACAAATGACAAAAGATAGCCATTATGTGTGTGCAAGAATGTAAAAAAACGTACCTGCTCTTTGTAACCGTCCCAACAGTAAGTATTTACATTATTTTCAACTTTGCATTTGATACTGAATTTTTGAACTTGTCTGTAGAATATTTAATCGAATGTTGTGCAATAGAACTAATTAAACTAAGTATTATTATAATAAGTTTGTACAGGAAAGACCGAAAGATTAAAGATTTTCAGGATGTTATACAGCAAATAACCAATAAAATTAAAACTAAATTCCCAAACAAGCAAATAATATTTGGCGGAGATTTTAATATTGATGCTCTGAAAAACCCACCCGAATACCGAAACTTATGCAATTCCTTTTTAGAATGCAATATGCGTCAATTAATAAAGGAGCCGACTCGTATTACGCGTGACTCTTCAACCTGTATAGATTTGTTATTTACAAACAGCAACCATTATTCTGTTGCGGTGAACGCAAATGGCCTTTCTGACCATAGCAGCATATTGTATTCATGTAATATTAATGAAAAGAACTCGATAATAAATACACCGTCTATATATACTTACAAAAGATGTTTTTCAGATTCAAATTTGATGAAGCTTAAATTAGATTTGCACAAAGTAGATTGGAATAAAATAATTACGACGACAAATAACATAAACGAAAATTATAATGCACTAGAAAACAAAATCAAACAGCTACTCAATTTATACATACCTAAAAGGCGCGTCAAAATAAATACAACAATTAAAAAGTCTTGGTTAACTACCGGATTAAAAAAATCGTGTAGACATAAAAGACTGCTAAAAAGTTTTGTAAACAAAACTAATGATAAAATACTAAAAACTTTCTATGTAAAATACCGGAATATTCTTAAAAAAAGTGTAAAACAATCAAAAAGATTAATTTATATAAATTGCATGAGTAAATCTAAAAATAAAATAAAAACTATGTGGAAAATCGTTAACAATACATTAAAATACAAAGATAGAAGAATGAATAGTCCTATTAAACTAAAATCTCAAAATTCAACAATAGTATGTCCATTATTAGTTGCAAATAAGTTTAACGATCACTTCATAGAAATCGGTCAACAATCACCGACGGTATCAACCGGGCGGCCGCCGCTAAGTCCCGTGATCAACTCATTATACTTACAGCCGGTAACCGAACAGGAGGTCGGAAAAATAATAAGAGACATGCCTAACAAGTACAGCTATGGAATGGATGAAATCCCTTCTATCTTAATTAAAACCTGTTATCAAGAGTTAACAAAGCCACTGACCTCACTTTTAAATCAATCTTTTGATGAGCAATGCTTCCCTGATAAGCTTAAAATAGCAAAAATTAGACCTGTGTTTAAGAAAGGCGGGAAAGCAGACGATGTAAATAGTTACAGACCGATTGCACTGCTGCCGGTCATATCTAAAATATTTGAGAGGGCCATGGCAAATCGAGTCTATAAATTCCTTGAGAAATTTGAGCTGTTAAGTACTAACCAGTTTGGCTTCCGGAAAAATAGAACGACAACAAATGCAGTTATTAAATATATAAATCAGGCATTGGAATACATTCGAAACAACTTTTATGGGGTAGGTCTTCTTTTGGACATGTCTAAGGCTTATGAAAAAGTTCGGCATAGTATTCTCTTGGACAAGCTGTATGGGATAGGTATCCGTGGAAAAGCTTATTTATGGTTTAAATCGTATCTGTCTGGCAGGAAACAGTTAGTAGAGGTAGACCATCACTACGCAAACACTGGTGAGATAGGAAAGACACACCCTGAGGTGCGTGATGTAACGAATTCTATTCCGCAGGGCAGTGTACTCGGGTGTGTACTATTTCTTATTTACATTAACGATTTGCCAGCAATAATGAACCAAACATGCATTATGTTTGCGGATGATGTGTCCCTACTTTTTAGATGCAGAAATGTCAGCGAGAGTTTGAGACAAATAGAACACATTTTTCTGGATGTTAAAAGCTGGCTGACGGATCATAACTTGGAAATAAATTTAAACAAAACAAATCTAATCCAATTTCGGCCTTATCAACGGAAACCTGTAGACCTAAAACCACTCTCCAATAAATTAAACGTAGCTGAAGTAAGAGAATTCACACTGTTGGGCATTACCGTAGACACATTTATGGACTGGAAAAGCCATATAGAAAAACTAAAAAGTAAATTGTCACAGTTTATATACGCGTTAGCAATTCTTAAAAGAAATACGCACCTTGAGTCCGCCCGTGCGGCCTATTACGCGTATGCCCATGCCTGGCTCCGGTATGGGGTAATATTGTGGGGACAGAGTACAAATGCACATGATATTTTTGTCCTTCAGAAAAAATGCGTGCGCATACTGTACAATATAAAACAAAGGGAAAGTTGTAGGCCTTTCTTTAGAAATGAAAAAATCCTACCCTTGCCGTGCATATACATCCAGGAAATTGCTATCTACGTACGTAAAAATATAGAACAGTACAAGTTTTGTACTAGTGCTCGCCGGAGACTTCAGCTCGCTCCGCCACCAGCACCTAAATTAGAAATATATAAAAATGGACCCTATTACAGATCAATAGCTATATACAATAAATTACCACAAAATATAAAATCTGAAAATAAAGATAATAATTTCAAAAATAAAATAAAACAATTCCTACTTAGCAGGTGTTATTACTCAGTCAATGAATTCATGACAGACAAAGTACCTACTTAACTTAAATTTGCTGTTCTTTTAATTCTTTTAATTAGTTTTATAGTTTTTCCAATGTTTAATACTTAAAATAATAGTATAATCTTTCGGACTACTCCTCTTTTATCTTGCAATGCCCTAACAGGGCTCATGTACCCTACTACCCTTAGATATAAGAACTTTATGCATGTACATGAAAGCAACTGAATAAATGAATAAATGAATACATTTCACAAAACATGTAACTAGTGGAATTTCGTCAACATGGTCCAATTGAGTAAAAAAAATTAACAACTCCGGTTACAAAAAAGATACCGAAACAAATTACATACCATTCAAAAGCCTAAGCTTTAGAGATGTTTTAAAAAAAACAGAAGCCTTCCAGCCCCATTATTTTTTTTTAAATGCATCGCAAAGGTGACTTTTAAATTTTTGTTTAACTTTTTTTTTAAGTTCGGGGGCCCACATTTTTGTTTTTAGCAATAACTTGAAACAAACATAATTTTTTTAGAGCCGATAATCTTATAAAAGTCTATTAAAAAAAAGATTTTGGAGCTAGCTTTAAAAAACAAAAAGTTACATGTGTTCAAAGGTATAAAAATGGCAAAATTTCTAAAAAAAGGAAAAAAAAATCCTGTAAAAAAATTACAAGTCCTAGATTTTTTTTAATTCTCAAAATAGGTGGGAGGCGACCCCACCTATCCCCCATTTTCGTATTTTCAACCATCTGCCGAAGACCCTGTATATATATGTTAGGTCTATACAAAAAAAATAGGAAGCACTCACTCTTATTTCAATTTAAAAAGATACCGAAACAAATTACATACCATTCAAAAGCCTAAGCTTTAGAGATGTTTTAAAAAAAACAGAAGCCTTCCAGCCCCATTATTTTTTTTTAAATGCATCGCAAAGTTGACTTTTAAATTTTTGTTCAACTTTTTTTTAAGTTCGGGGGCCCACATTTTTGTTTTTAGCAATAACTTGAAACAAACATAATTTTTTTTAGAGCCGACAATCTTATAAAAGTCTATTAAAAAAAAGATTTTGGAGCTAGCTTTAAAAAACAAAAAGTTACATGTGTTCAAAGGTATAAAAATGGCAAAATTTCTAAAAAAAGGAAAAAAAATCCTGTAAAAAAAATTACAAGTCCTAGATTTTTTTTAATTCTCAAAATAGGTGGGAGGCGACCCCACCTATCCCCCATTTTCGTATTTTCAACCATCTGCCGAAGACCCTGTATATATATGTTAGGTCTATACAAAAAAAATAGGAAGCACTCACTCTTATTTCAATTTAAATCTTTAATTCTAATTTAATTTAAATCTTATGTCAATTTAAAAGAGGTTATTACTGAAAAGGTGAAAAACTGGGTTCGTGGGTCAAAATTATTGCAACTACCTTATTGCACTTATGAGATAATGTATTGGCTAGCTAAACCTATGTATTAAAAGTAAATTATACAAAAAAATGAGTCTTACGCTTAAAAAAAAAGTAATTCCAGACGGGCTGTACAAAGTGATGCCTTACAGAGCAAAAGAAAGTTTTATATGGACAAATGTGTGGCTCGAGAGGCCAGCAGAGACAAGATTCAGTTTGCAAGAGTTACACTTAAAATAAAAGATTTAGCACCGTCAAGGGAGTACAGAATATATAGCTAGAAGTATTCAAATTCAATATTTAGCAGTAAAACAGATAAAGAGCGGGCGCCAGGCGTCTGTACACACTAGATGCAAACACCGAGAAATGTTAAAAAGTAGAAAGCAAATATGTTGGAGTACACCTTATAAGATTTGTGCCTCCCGGGTGGAACGCTCGGTGGTGGTCCGGCCGAAGAAAGGGTGTGCGACGGTCTGCGAGGCAGCGAGGTCCACCAGCAGGTGTACACGTGGCGGTCAGCACAGTCGGCGTACTCCAAGAAGGGCTTTCCGGCGTGGGCACACGAGCCGGGTGACAACGTGTCGAGGTTAAGCTAGTTCCAAATAGAGAAATTGCGCTATAGACTTGCACGTAATATAAGGGGAGGAATTTAGATTGGAAACTGGTGGTTTTAGTGTACTTACATGTTCGTAGAGAAGTCTAGGATTAGCAGGAACAGATATTGCGATTAAATTTCACTTTGAGAAAGTATGAGTTCACAGGGCGAGTCACTGTTATGTCCACGAGCAGTAGCGAACTGCGCTTTGAGTGTGGAGTCAGGTTGTTGGTTTTCCACCAGAGATCGGTCGCAAAAAGGCCGAGGGAGGCTTCCTGCTCGTATTTAAATGATCACCAATTGAATTTTCGAGAGAATTCACAATATAAAAAAAATAGAAAACAGTACGTTCCTGTGACGGGAGTGATAGCTTTCTAGAACGTTCCTTGGGGATGCTTTATTTTATGTAATAAGAATTAAGTTTAAGGTTTAAGGAGGTACAAGGAAATGAGAAAATGTTAATTCTTTTATTATAATAAACTATTTGATTTTTTTAGACTAAAGAAAATGGAAGTTTTGTATGTTTATGAAGGAGTGAGCGCAAGGAATACTGAGTGCAATGAAGCGTAATTTTTTTGTGATTGGAGTCGAGTCGATTTGAGATACTTGGTGTACGGGGATTTGCCGATACTGTAGAAGTGTAGGTTGTGTTTGGTGTTATGCTAAATAACGTAATGGTAGTGTTTGTTTCAATTTGCACAGTATGTAAACAAAGGTATTGTTTATTTTTTTGAAAAATTGATAAATTGTTAATTTATTTAATAAGGATTAGCAGTGAGATAGGTGCAGTGGTAGTTATTATGTTTAAGATTATTTAGGAGGAGTTAAAGAGGTGATTTCTTGGCTAATTAGACTAAAAAAATGTAACGAGGTTATTTTGCATCGTTACAAGAGCAAACAAAATCACTGCGAAATCCTATACGTTCGAGAACCAAACTATAACCAATCTGTATCAATCTGGGCTACGACGAGGGGGTGAGGTCGAAATCTAGAAAGCGGCAGAGAGTGTCCATACTGTATGTTAGTACTAATATACATATTTACTTTGTCATGGGCATGGTAAAATTCTGTCCTTGGTAACCTTGTTAACCGTAAGAATCGTCGAATCCAACTCGGCTGGGCAGCGTTCGGGAAGCTTCGCAATATATTTACGTCCCAGATACCAAGTGTCTTAAGACCAAGGTCTACGACCAGTGTGTGTTGCCAGTGATGACATACGGAACTGAGACATGGTCGCTTACTATGGGCCTCATAAGAAGGCTCAAGGTCACCCAAAGGGCAATGGAGCGTGCTATGCTCGGAGTTTCTCTGCGTGATCGAATCAGAAACGAGGAGATCCGTAGGAGAACCAAAGTATCCGACATAGCTCTTAGAATTGCTAAACTTAAGTGGCAGTAGGCGGGGCACATTGCTCGTAGAACAGATGGCCGTTGGAGCAGTAAAGTTCTGGAGTGGCGACCAAGCACCGGAAAACGTAGTGTAGGCAGGCCTCCCACTCGGTGGACCGATGACCTGGTGAAGGTCGCGGGAAGCCGCTGGATACGGGCAGCGCAGAACCGGTCGTCGTGGAAATCCTTGGGGGAGGCCTATGTCCAGCAGTGGACGTCCTTCGGCTGATATGATGAACCTTGGGTAAATTTGAACTGCAACAAAAAAATCTTTGCGGAAAAAATGGCCGCTGACAGTGAAGTTTCACCGATTTGGCTGCTATCTAGTCATTTTTTAGGGTTCCGTAAAAACAGGATCCTATTACTAAGACTTCGCTGTCCGTCCGTCTGTCACCAGGCTATATTTCATGAACCGTAATAGCTAGACAGTTGAAACTTTCACAAATGATGTATTTCTGTTGCCGCTGTAACAACAAATACTAAAAATTAGAAAAAGTGAAAAAATAAGGGAGGTCTCGTACGATACGTGTTTTTTTTGAAACATGAAGAAACTAGCGTCATCTAGTATGATGGTACGGAACCCTATGTGTGCGGTTCTGACTCGCACTTGACCAGTTTTCTTTTAATTTCCCTACTGAAATGGTTATGTACATTATCAGGATTCTAATTTGAAACAATATTTTGACATTTCCAAATAAACCGCCTGAAACTAAGTATTCAGAATTATATTAGCATATAGTAACATAAGTTTTATTATTTTGAATGAAAAGACAATGTTATCGTATGCAAATATTTCTCAAGTCTGATCTCAAGTTGGTAAAATTATAATGAAGATGGATGGCTATCTTTAAACAGCGTGGAACGCGTCTAGAATGAATTACATATCTGAAAAAATGTGCGTGTCAGCTCCGATACGCGACCGGAGTTTACTTATCCTAATTTTTTTTACGCGAAGTATAGCGACCGGCCTCGTTGTGCGCACTCCGGGCTTCGTCCTACGCGGAAATCGGCCTGCGGCCTTGCAGTTTAGGCAGTATGGTCATGGAGTCTTAGCCTTCCTGATATAGAAGGTGACTGAAATAAAGCGTGAGTAACCAACGTAATGTAAACAACGTGAGTAAACAAAGTAAACACTCGATTTCACTTCCCACTCCAAAAAGTGTACAGTATTAAAGCAATTAAATAATATTACTATAAATACCGATTGCTTTAACGGTGAAGAAAACATCGTGAGGAAACCTGCACACGCCTGCGAAGAAACTCGAAGGTTGTGTGTGAAGTCGACCAACCCGCACTGGGCCCGCGTGGTTGACTAAGGCCTAGTCGCCCTGATTCAGGGTAGGCTCGAGCCCCTCGGTGGGGACGTATATGGGTAATGATGACTATAAATAAATATTAGGCTGGTTTCACAGCTCTCCGGGAGACCTGTAAGGGCGGCCCGTACATGGAGCGTCCGGATAGCCGTGCAACGATGAATGTGCAGCGCGGCGCTAGCGTAGGAAGGAGTGTATGGGAGTCAGGGTACGTGTTCCGTATGGAAGCAGTTTGCGTCGCTTCTTCTTCTTCTTTTCGAGTCGACGGCAATCTTAGATAGTCTCATCCCCAAACCGTGCCACGCAAATTGCCTTGTCAGTGGCCAACATCATCTCCCGCGTGCCGGTGACAGGGCAAGAAGGACACGTAATGAGGTGGTCCATCTATTGAGGGACCGCACCACACATTGAGGGACCGCACCACACCTACACTCCGGCTTCGTATCTCCAATGAATTCCCACCTGAACAAGTTTTAAGCTATTGTATAGCTTTTATCGCGGGCTTTGAGGGGACCGAATCAAGAAATTTCGTAACGAAAATAAAACCTGACACCCCAAAAAAATAAATATTAAGTTCTAAAAAACTTACATTGCCATCTATCTATCCATCATGATGATGATGATGACGATGATGAAGACGATGACGATGACGATGACGGAAGACGGATGACGGATGACGGATGACGAATGACAAAATGACAAATGACGAAGGACGAATGACGGATGACGAATGACGGATGACGAATAAAGAATGACGGATGATGATGATGATGAAGATTAACTTTCTTAGTGTTAATTTATTACATAAACATCCCGCGCCCCAAGGACTATCCGCAAGTGGCCGCCATTTTGAACTTTTTCGTTATTGGACCGATTGCTTCCAAAATCGATATCTGAGGGTCCCTGAGGTCCCTTATCACGAATCCGTTGCCCGAATTCAAAATCTAGTGGCCGCCAATTAGAACTTTTTTAATTGCTTCCAAAATCGATATCTGAGGGTCCCTGAGGTCCCTTATCACGAATCCGTTGTCAGAAGTGAAAAAAGTGGCCGCCATTTTGAACTTTTTAGTAACTAGACCGATTGCTTTCAAAATCTATATCTGAGAGTCCTTGAGGTCCCTTATCATGAATCTGTTTCCAGAATAAAAAAAGTGGCCGCCATTTTGAACTTTTTAGTAACTAGACCGATTGCTTTCAAAATCTATATCTGAGAGTCCTTGAGGTCCCTTATCATGAATCTGTTTCCAGAATAAAAAAAAGTGGCCGCCTTCTTCCAGGCAACCTTTATTACCTTTATTTATGTAATTTATTTATTTTCTGAGGTTGGTAGTAGTTGTTTTGGTTCATGCGTTTGATGCGAATGCCAATGTTGATGCGAATGTTGAATGATTCGCATATGCGAATGCAAATGCGAACGTTCGGAACGTCCCTGCTTTAAACTCTAAAATAAATAAATATAGTTGAAACTGCATTGAAACTGCCTTGTTTGATTTATGGACTTAAATCTTTATTAAATTCCGCTTCCAGCGCCATACGCAGTTCATGATAAAATCATAGACAAACTTTTCATATCTTGAAAATTTATTGTCAATTTTTGCCATTTTGGAATACGGAAGAATGGTTTGAGGAACGTCAATATTCAAAGGTCGGCCTAGACGGTTAAAAATAAGAACAAAAAACTTTTTTCTGTTTTTTCCTTTATAATATTATAAAAGTAAAAATGTGTTGTTTGTTTTTCTTGTCTCGGGGAAGGACATAGGCTTCTTTTTATTCCACTTCTCATGCTCTAAAAGTAACGCCATATAGCCCTATGAAGCGGGACTAAATTGACCACTTTAGTCTCTAGGGAGTGAAACATAATTAGTTTTTTAATGTCATTCATGTTACATAGACAAACTCAAATAGCTAGTAAATATACTATTATTTGTGGAGTGTGGACCATCTTCATTGCGAAAATGTTGAGAGTTTTAGTTCCATGGTTTTTCCGCAAAGAAGGTGGCGCCATGTGTTTTATATCTTTTGTGATTTTTATTTTATTATGTAATATTTATTAAATGTTTTTGTACTAAATTGACTATTTTTCTCGCACTCAAAGTGAAAAGTACAGTTTGCACCTCGAGACTAAACGCCAACTTAATAAACCCTTGGTTTCATTGACTCCCGCGCACGCTCGGTATATTATAGCTTCGTTTAGTCACTCGATATAAAATCCCTACTATTATAATATTATAAATGTGAAAGTAACTCTGTCTGTCTGTTACGCTTTCCCGCAAAAACTACTGAACGGATTTGGCTGAAATTTGGTAGGTAGACAGATTAGGACCTGGGTTAAGACATAGGCTACTTTTTACCACGCTCGCGAGCCGCTTGCGGCTCGCGCACTGCGCACCCTCGAAAAGTCATAGAAATGTGGTCCACGCGGGTGAAGCCGCGGGAATCAGCTAGTATACTATAATTGCATTTCTAGATATACAAAAACGAACACGAAATTAACGAAGTCACATAATTATTCTGAGAACCAAATTGACCGACGTATGAGTAGCTCAGCTAATTAGACATTTGTTACAAAAGAAAACCCTGGAAACAGTGAGTCCTGGAGTAAAGACCAAGTTTAGTCAAACGTAGTGTGGGACGCCCCGGATAAGTGGAGCAATGTCTTGCGTTATGTTGCTAGTCTGGGTCTCTGGACAACGAAAAAGCAGATAAACTAGCTAAAATGGGCTCACTGTCAACAATGTTTGGTCTAGTAACAGGTATTAGGGCTCCCTTGGAGCACTATAATGAGGGTATTAAAAGAAGACGCTGAAGACAGACTTTGCTATCTACGGAAGGACTCAAACACTCCAAGCTCTTCATCGGTGAGGTTACCACAGGTGGGTCAAAGCTGTAACAGGATTGTGACGGGTCATCACTTTGCCACAAACGCACATCTTTTTTTTATTAAAAATTTGAGTGCGTTTGGCTGCACCTCACCTGATGGGAAGTGCCAATGCATTCGAGGATGTGACACGCAAGCTCAAATAGTGCATATTTACTCTCGTCTTGACGATTCCTAAATTATACGAATCGGGGAATACAGACGCCGGAAGGGAATCCCGCTCCTTGGCCGTCAAAAAATCAGTCTGACAAATTCCTTTCCAACCTGTATAACACGATCGTACGTTTAAAATAAAAAAAAAAAAAACCACATCTCAGTGTAATTCACTGAAATCTACAAATAACTTTATATATTACTTTTTTCATAAAGTAATCAAATAATTTTTCATAAAATTTTATTTTAATTTTATTTATAAGTATTTTTTGAAGTTTATTAGATTTTATTCCTTTAGAATTTATTCATAATATGTAGAGTTTATGAGGGTTGAAATCGAGTGTTAATCAGTAACGCGTTACTATTAATTTTTTACGTCATTCCATATTTGCAGTCCCGAAGGCTATGGAAACATGGATATGCCACTTATTGCGAGGCCAATTATTAATTTATTGATTTATTCAGTAGGCCAAGTTCCGCTTACTACGAAGCCCGGAGCGTGCCCAACGAGGCCGTAGGCCGAGCACCGCGTAGGGCGATGTCCGTAGCGTGCCTTGCGAGGCCTAAGGCCGAGTTTCGCGAACAGTAGAGGCGGACATGCGTAAACTCCTATCGCGCTTCGGAGTTATGCACACTTTTTTGTGTCGTAGTTCTTTCAATATGTAACTATGATGCGACAATAGAGTTCAGTTTAATAGTACATTCCCGTCAAGGTTGGGTGCGAAAGGGGAATGACTCGATCTGCAAAGCTTGTGGTGTAGATATAGAATCAATGGAACACTTAATGTGTCACTGCGATGTCTTGGCTAGTAAAAGTGTAACGCGGTAACGCGTTGCTGTTATTTATCCTGCTTACTTTTGATCTATCTCTCATGCGCTGGCATATTACAACCTATGTGTCACATTTTGCTTCATTTTTTTTTCTATATTTCAATATTTTTCGCTACTAAACTTTGACTGATGATTTCAGATTTCTCGGGAATGATTATAAAATAACTAATTGAAACTGATACTCTATTGAAGTCGGAATATCTCGGGTAATATATAATTATGTTTTGTTTGATTTGTTGGTGTGATATTTTTTTTTAATACACAATTGGTAAGCCCTTCGCATCATCTCACCTGATGGTAAGTGACGATGATGCTAAAGATGGAAGCGGGCTTACCAAGATTACCGTGAACTGGTTATCTTATCTTCAAGCCGAAACACGTCAATTTTGTTAACACTGATGTTTGGCGGCAGGACATTGATAAAATAACCAAACCGAGTCTTACAAATTGAACCCACCGGGAATCAAACCCGCGACCTCCTGGCGTGAAGCGAATGGATCAACCATTACGCCACGGAGGCGGTTAAATTTAACGTGTAAAATTCTTTTTTAATTCTAATGTATTTTTTAGGTCTTAACTCTACTATTTATTCATTATACTCGATTATGTGCACGTACGGAGTTAATTACCCACGCTCTACCTGACATACTCCTACCCGTCATGTCACAGACCTATGTGCCTTCTCGTGGTAACTACCCAACACTGGATGACTATAAGCACTTTCCACTAAGAGGAATTGCAGCATTGATCTTAGTAAAGCGATTAGTGCAAGCAAAGGTTATAGCGTAGACACACAAGATCCACTGGGTCGAAGTTTCGCTGTGACTGGTAGCCCCCATTTACAAAGATAAAATAAGAAGGGCCGAATCAATTTAGCAGGTATATTTAAATTGTAAGTTACAATTGCGCCGAAACGGTTAAACGCAATACTCACTCTACCCACTGTGAAGGCGTATCAGCTTTCCTTCAAATACTACGGACAAAGAAATGCACATTTCAAATACTACGCAACGAGTTCTGTTTTTTAGTTTTGTTTTGTTAATATTTAAATATCATTTTATTATTCAATTTCCTAGGTGTAGAAAGAGAGCTGCAGTTTCATAGACCTATCATCTCGCCTGCGATTAATGCTGCATACTATTATTTAAAGTACCCGTTCATTCGTAGCAATCTACACGCTACAACAGAATGTTCGTAGCAGGTTCTGTTGTAGCAGCAAAGGCTTCAGCGCTACGGGAAAAAGTACTAGGCTAACATGAACTGAAGATAGCTACCCGGAACAAGTTTACCATGGAAAGCTTCCGGAAGGGGGAAGGGGTGGGTGAAAGGAGGAGGTAGAGAGGGATTGCAAGGATAAGCGGAAAATCTAATTCGCACTCTACGGGCTAATAGATTTCTGGAAATCCCGATTAGAGCGGAAAATGTCTACTTGGTACCAGGCGAACATGGGTTTGTAAGGTTCTAAAGGTTTAGATAAGGAAAGACGAGGGGTGGAGTCATATTTGCGCATGCGTGTTTTGAATTATTGAAGATACGAACGTAAGTACGACGAAACGTAACTAGTTAAAAAAGGTATGTAGCTAAATTCAATAGATATTAAGTATTTAATAAATTTATTTTTGGAAGTACATATTAACCTATTTATTTTTCTAGGGGCAAAGAATCAAATACTCTCATAACTTTCGACTTCTTTACAGCGCCATCTAGACAAAATGCAATGTACTCTTGCAATTTCTTTGGTCGTTACCCTCGCCTCGGCGCTTCCCTCGGGAAACCGAGTTGGCGTTTTCATTTGTTTACCTTCCACAACAACATAAGCTTTTAACGTGATCCAACAGATGTCACTGTGATTCTCAAAATAACAACTTCTGTTGTTCTTTTGTTAAACTGTTGTTCTGTTTTTGTTTTGGGATTTTAGGATTTTCGGCTCCACCAACGTCAGCAAATTGGGCTTATCTGTGGGCTTACCTCACTAGAATTCGAGAGTACAAAATATTTAATTTTTAGTCATAAATCATAATTGAGGTTTTGTTAAGCAAGTCTTCTTTGAATTGAAATAAAAGTACATATTGTGTTTTTATTTTGAAAATAAATAAAAAATCTACATATAATTTTCTAATAAAATAAAATTTGTACATTGAAGATATTCGAAAAAAATCAATTAGGGCGTCTTAAAATGAGTAGGGATTTTTTGAAATCACAATTGGTAAGCTCTTGGCATCATCTCACCTGATGTTCGCATGATAATGCCGAAGATGGAAGCGGGCTTACCAATTTACCCCAAAGCAATGGAGAATTAACTATCTTATATTTAAGCCGGCACTCATCAATATTGTTGACTTAGATAAGATGGTGGTAGCTAGCCAGGTGGACTTCCCTTCCACCAACCAAACCGAGTCTTGCAAAGGTAGACTCCGCCCGGAATCGAACCCGCGACCTCTTGACATGAAGGTAATGGACTAAACCGTTACGCCACCGAGGTGGTTCATTAAAGTGAAACTGAACTGAACATTTTAGAATAGCTTTTTTTTGTTTATTTGTCTTTTTGTTTGAACTCGCATCACGCAAGTACCACTAAACGGATTGTGACGAAACTTTGTATAGTGACAGCGCATATCCCAGAATAACGTGAAATTAAAAAAAAAATTGAAAATTGTCAGAAAAATAATAAACCAGCAATAAAAACCTTTGGTACAGTACAAAATTAGTTAATTTCTGTATAATTAAAACTGGAAAAGTGCGGATTGGGCTTACCAAGATTCCCCAATGCATGTTTAACTGGATATGTTTTCTTCATGCTGGAATACATCATGGTGTTGACATTAATGTTTTGTGGCAAGATTTAGATAAAATTCGGTCTTAAAAAAATCCCGCCCAACCTTCCAAACGGAATCTTACAAAGTATGATCAGCCGGAAATAGAATCCGCGACCTCCTGATGTGAAGCAAGTGGACTTCCCGGTAAAGTTAAACTTATTAAGTCTCGGTTTCGTTTGCGTTAAAGCATTTTCTAAGCCAGCTTGGCTAGTTCCCACAATCTTATCAAAATCATGGGCTTATCTGTTTTGAATAAAAAAAACGGGTTGCACTCCGGGAGTGCCGGCAGAAGTGAAAACTTGAATATTAACGTTGTGCATTTATATTACATTAAAAGTTTATATCTCAGAAAAATCAACAAAAAATCAACTCCATCCGTCTTACGAATTTTCGATCAGGTCACGTGTCCTAACGCGAGTTTAACATTTTTTACCCATTACAAAAAAGTGCACAACGCCGCTAAAGAAGTTTTCACTTCAAAAACTTCAAAAAAATATCTTTTTTACTCACTTAATTTTACTCGGATAATAAAACATACCACGACCAACAATTACAGATGATTTTGTTCGGGGCTTGTGATGAAGTTATTACCTGTAAAAAAAAAGAATACATCAAAAACTTAAACACTGGAAAAATTTAATTTCCTAATTAGTGTTTTAGATACAATAAGCACAACTGATTCAAGCTTCTTTAAACCTATCATTAAACGTAGTTTAAGTAGTAATTAAGTCCTTAATAACCCAAACGTTCCCACTAAAGGAGCACGGGTTTCTTCCTAAGATGTTTAGGCCCTCAGAGTAAGTATGTAGGTACATACTTACTCTGAGTTTAGGCCATATTCGACACTGGGGGAGGGGGTGGGGGGAAGGGGGAAGTCCGTGTTGGTGGAGTTTGTAGCGCAAGTGGCGAAAATTACTCCCAGATTTTCAAGGCGATATACGGCCATTGGTGATAGAATGACACGGATACGGTCAAGATTAATATCACTAACAGTCAACAGTTAAACCCCTCCAGGTAATGACCGTGATTATGGTCACTTAACCTGTGTGATCAAGTTAAAACTGAGCTACGACCATTTCAAAGGTACGAAGGCTAAAGGGGCCCCTTACCTACACTAGTTTTCCGTACAAATTTAAGATAGTTTGTGACAGTTGCGGGAAGCAGCTGGATGCGGGAGTGCAGGACCAGTCGTGAAAATCCTTGGGGGAGGCCTTTGTACAGCAGTGGACGTCTTTCGGCTGATATGATGATGATCTATACCGGTTACCTCGGTTCTCCTATGAATCTCCTTATTTCTTATTCGATCACTTAGAAAAACTCCGAGCATGACTCACTCCTATTATTATGAATAAGGTGCCAAAATACCTAATCGCCCTACGTAATGAGAATGCTTACTGGCATTCTTCATCATTACAGCTCATATACTGCCGTCATAAGTAGAAGTGCGGTATGTGTTAATAACAAAGTTACGAGATAATGAGCCAAACTCATTATATTAGATTTTAAGGTTAATATACATAGTTACTCATATTTTTTATGCTGGTAACAATTTTGACATCAAATAGGTTATAATTAAACATGTTTTGCTTAGTTTTGATTAAAAAATAAAAAACTGTGGGCAATTAAAGTAGATGCCGCGGTTTTTCTATGTTAAGTGTGTTTGAGTCGTTTATATGAATCCAATAAATATGTGGCATCTACTCGGTAATTATAAAATAAAACGTTTACTCAAATAACATATGCATTTTTTTTAAAACTACATACAATTATAACTTCAAGAATTAAGTTTACAATTAATGTCTTAATTTTTTTATTTTTTTTTATTTTCAACTTCAGTTGGTTCAGACAAGTCTCTCCAAAATGTTTTTCTGTTTTTGGGTAGAATGTTTTTCTAAACGTGAAGAATGTTTTCACGTTTTTCTTTTGGGCAGCCATTAGGTCTTTCTTTTGCAATGGGAAAGGAGATTCCACCTTTTTTCATTGCAGAAGCTTTCAAAAAATCAATTATTCAGACTCCTCATATGTATTTTTTAAATTTCAATGTATAATCTACTCTTATACGTAGCTTATTATAATAAAAATATCGGCAAGAAGTGGATGATTTTAATATTTTAGTTTGATTGCTGACGTATAATCTGACCAGCTTTGAAAGTCTGTATGATTAATTGCTCTAACAGTAAAATTTTTTTGGCACTGCGAACGGCTTGAATGAAATCGTTGAAGTCATACACTTTTCCCATTCTTTTAAGAGATAACTCTATTTGGTGGTGAAAACTCAGCACTCGTATAAGTATGACCAGGCTCAAAATAGTGAATCAAAATTGTCTCACATCCGAATTAATAATAAACAAAAGGAAACTTATTAGACACCAGTTTTTGTTTTGCCTGGAACAATTGTCCAGCCATATTTCAAGTGAATCACTGTCTCTGTCTTATAAAAACTTTATTCTCACCATTAATAATACTTTATATTTCATTATTGATGTTAATACATACTCTAAGCACGTTTTTATTCATATTTGTACCTGTTTTCAATCTAAATTTTGTAATATGTCACAGTCAATTTAATTTAATTACGAGTACAATGATGATCACGATAACACGGCTATACTTCGTTCGACAGACAGACAATAGTGACACTGGCAGATAATGTTTACAAAACGGTGGCGATTTCCGAGTATACAAGCGGCATCTGCATAAACAGAGTAAAAACGCGGTACCTGATGGTAGTTGCCGCGTTTTATATTATGATTTTGCAGATCCCGCTGTTTTATCTGGTTTCAAGTGCCGAACTGAGGCACATACGGTGAAATCATGTTTCAATTTTTAATGATAAGAGCTAGATGTCGCTTTCATATCTTGGTGATATAAAAGGCAACAGAATACTGATTCCAACGGTACCAAAAACGTTAAAGGGGTATTTTTTGTAGATGCCGCACTTCTGCTTACGACGGCAGTATACGTCCCCACCGAGGGGCTCGAGCCTACCCTGAATCAGGGCCATTAGGCCTTCGTCGATCACGCGGGCCCAGTGCGGGTTGGTCAACTTCACACAACCTTCGAGTTTCTTCGCAGGCGTGTGCAGGTTTCCTCACGAGGTTTTCCTTCACCGTTAAAGCAATCGGTAAGTATGTACGTAAGTTTTTGAAAAACTTATTGGTACATTGGCCGTCCAGATTTGAACCCGGTACCTCTGGATAGATGGACCGAGTCGTTACCGGTTGAGCCACAATTAAATGTTTATCATTACCTTTTTAAAACCTTATAATTAACTTGCAATGTTTGTATGTATGTATGTATACAGGGTGTAACAAAATTGGTGTAAGTCCTGTTAACTGGGGCTTCTGACTTATCAAGCTGAACAACTTTTGTTCTACAAGTTTGCTGAGATCGCAAAATAATTTTTGAACTTTTCATACAAAACGATCAGCTGATTGACGAATTTCGCACTTGGCCGGTTTTCGAGTTTGGAACCGTGTATTTTTTATATTCATTTGAGCGTTTATTTGGCTTTTTAATATAAAAAAACTCTTTTCAAATAAAAGCTTGTACCAAAAAAAAAATATTTTTTTTTGAAAATAATAAAAAATTATAACTTTTCGTTAACTTGCAATTTTTGTATGTATGTATGTATGTATGTTTGTTTAGTTTAAATCTTGCGATCAACTTTAAAACGACTTCCAGGGGTCCGATCGATCTGAAATTTGGAATGAAGCCGTATTCCCGGTGACAATAGATCCTTTTGGTATTTTGAAGTTGATCTGATGATGAAATTTGGAGGTGGAATCATGGTCCCAGAATCGTCTTTTATTTTCAATAGAATCGTAGGAAACACAGCCTTTTTGAATTTAGAACCGTGTATTTACATTCATTTGAGCATTCGGCTTTTACCTAGAAGCTTTTAGGTTTTTAGAAAATTATTGATAAACCTCATTCAGAGCAATTAACATGTAATTCTGAGGTTTATGGAACACCATAGCACACCCCGGACACTGCATACAACGGTCGTAAAATGACATTCCTAAAAACAAATGACGGAGCAAATAAAATCACGGAAAAATCATATACGTTCGAGAAACAAACTATAACCAATCAGTACTAATCTGGGTGACGCGGGGGTGAGATTGGAATCTAGAGAGCGGCAGGGAGTGTCCATACTATATGTTAGTACTAATATATAGGGTGACCTTAAATTAGTTCTTGATAGCAAAGGATATGAATGTACTCGTGATTACAAACAACTTTCCCAAAGAAACTATATGTCGAATCAGAAAAAAATTTTAGGTCCTCGGTACATAACAAGTTATCAAATCGACAAAAATGTATGAAGGACCAAATTTTTTTTTCATATTTGACATATAGTTTCTTAGGGAAAGTTGTTTGTAATCACGAGTACATTCATATCCTTTGCTATCAAGAACTAATTAAAAGTCATCCTATATATACTTCATAGTGGTCACGAAATTTATCGTGGGCAAAAACCTATTAACATTGAGCCCACATCGCGCACTTTTGGGTAAAAACCTTCCACCCGAGTTCACCATGCCGCTTAATCTTAATCCTACCCTCTGACGCTTAGAAAGAAGATCACAAAAAGATAAAGACAGATGGATGCATATCTCAAAGCGCTTTGCGCTGGTTTCCCATTTGAAGTTACATATTTCATAATAAACGTCTGATATAACATGTCGGTCGGGATTTGATTTTAAGTTTTATTAAAAACAAAGCTGCCTCCGTGGCGTAATGGTTTGACTGTTCATCGATCTCTTATTAATATACTTACTTACAGTAATGTACATCCCTTTTATTTTAAATTAAAAATTTGAGTACTTTTGACTATATTATAGCTCAGGAGCGGATTCAGTCTTTAGTATCATGATAAAATAAACAGATTTTTTTCATATATTACTATCGAATATCCTAATTAGTAAAATATAATATATCCGTGTAAGTGGGTCGAAATCAAGTGCAAAGGAGTAAACATATAAACATACATAAAGGTGAAGCTAATAAAAGTGTGATATAAATACCTATGTTTTGGTGAGTTTCTAACCTAAACGTGATTGCCTTCAAAGCATTAGGATTACAGGTACTGTGGGATTTAACAGTTATCATGACTGTATAAAAGGCACAGTTATAGGAGATATCGATAAAAAGGTCGACACATTAGTTTTCTCAGAGCTAATATGCCTTTGCGTACCGATTCTTCATTTAGAAATCGATTAAATCCAGACCACCACAAACAAACAAGTCCTATTGAAGAGTTACTAATAGATCTGGTTAATGATTTTAGTATTGCAGATGCTCTTCATTTATTAGATTTGCGTGTGATGAAGAGATGTTTACTGGGATGAACCAGTGGCCTTTTAAACTTTCAAACGAAGTGGTCAGCGATTTAGGATGTTTAAAGGAAGCTTATAGAAATAAAAACAACTAAACCATCTGAAATACAACAAGGAAGACAGAAAATTGGATACCCTTCACTTTTGAAAAGCTGCTGAATTTAGGAACTTTTTGCTGTACTATGGTCAAGTAATGCTCAAAGAACTTTTGACGATTGAAGTGTATCAGCATTTTCTAACGTTGTTTTGTGCCACAACTATTTGCTGTTCTGATGCATAAAACTCTTACCGACATATCGCTCAAAAACTTTTCGTAAGTTTCATACAGAAATTGCGGAAATTTATGGTCAAGACTCTGTGTTTAGTAATAATCACAACCTATGTCATAGAAAAGCATCGGTGGCTAAAAGCGTCGGTGGCTCAACCGGTAACGACTCGGTCCATCTAACCAGAGGTACCGGGTTCAAATCTGGACGGCCAATGTACCAATGAGTTTTTCAAAAAACTTACGTACATACGACTTACCGATTGCTTTAGCGGTGAAGGAAAACATCGTGAGGAAACCTGTACACGCCTGCGAAGAAACTCGAAGGTTGTGTGTGAAGTCGACCAACCCGCACTGGGCCCGCGTGATCGACTAAGGCCTAATCGCCCTGATTCAAGGTAGGCTCGAGGCCCTCGGTGGGGACGTATATGAGCTGTAATGATGTCATATAGTAAATGACGTGTCAAAATTCGGTTCTATACCTTCGCTAAGTGCATAATATTATCTATTTGAAAGTTTGCTATTTAAAATAAAAAAATATTTAACGTTCAGGTAGTCAACCGCTAGCACAAGTAGCAAATCACTTACAAAAACTATCACACATAAGGAATATAAATAAAAAATATAAACAGACATACCCTATCGCCCAATACGAAACTATTAGAAACGGGTGAAAAAGTGTTTACTACTGTTGATATGGGCGAGAGTTTTTTTGTTCAAGAAATATTAAAGATAAGTGGTTTTAGAGAACCGATAATAATATAAATTAGATGCTTTTTGTAACATCAGTCGAGGGAAAAATAAAAATCGTTGGAAAAATTATCAAAAACAATATTTTTTTTGAGCGACCGTTTAATTCCTCGTATATTAATATAATATGTAACAGCATTTGCTTACGAAGCGGACGAATTGAAAGAATACAATTTACAAGAAATTAAATGCACACTAACATCTATGATTTCCAATACCCAAATGGTATTTTTTCCAATATTGTCAACACTAGGACATACTTAGTATCTCTACGCTCTAATAAAAATACGGGATGTAAATAAATAGTTAGCATACTTTAGCTGGTTGTTTTACTTGAAACCGAACAACTTTCCCCAAGAAACGTAGGTCAAAATATAAAAAAAAAATCGTCCTCCTACTTAAAAAGTTAGGTCTAAATTTTTATTCATATTTCGAGCCACGTTTCTAGGGGAAAGTTGTTAAGTTTCACGAGTAAAACAACTAGATAATAATCGAAAAATGTTTCTTAAAACAAATGTTTAAAGCAACGTCAAAAACATCAAAAATTTTCAAAGAAAAAAAAATGTGTCTGTGGTGATATGCGATGTGTGTGTGAGTGTGCGTGCGTGTGTGAGTGTGTGTGTGCGTGTATTTGTCAAGCACGTGTCAAGTCACTTATACACACAACAATAACAATTTCAACATTTAGTTTTTAATCTTCACATAGGAAGTATGTTTTAACCATTAATCAGTCGAACTATATTACTATCAAAACTTTACTCAAACCTAAACTATTGTAAATTATCTCAGAAAACAAACAAACAAAAATTATCTTTCTCAAAGCAAACATCACTCGTCCAGTGCTACAACGTCACAATTCACAAAATTCCATGACATTGTTGCATTAAACTAAAAATAATTGACGTTTAGATTTTGTGTCGTCGTTGTATTGGATGAGTGATAGATATGTTACTAATTTTAAATTACAAATAAGTCAGCAAACCATCGAATCTAAACCATTTAATACGTAAGTAACTGTGTGCTGGTACCGACCTAAAAAAAATTAAGCCCCCTAATTTAATTCGTACCCGCCTTTGATTTCGTTATTGTTGGTAAATGTTGTGTATTTAAGTATAATAATATTATTTCATACTTTTGAGTGAATTTTATTTTGAAGTCGGTTTTAAGTTTTTTTAAACTTTTTTATTTTCTTTATATTTAGTGGTAATGCTATCTATTTAGCAACGTTAAATCCAATCACCTATACTCACCAATATGAATTTTCCAATAATAATACATGTGTTTCATTAACAGATAAAAAGTCCTGTGGCTTCCATCATTATCTCAGCAGCATGAAAGTTAAGGAGTTAAATCGTCCATCATCAGCTCATCTGAATAACCTGAAGGAATACAACTATCGGTCTATGCATAACTACGTATAAATCTATGTATAATATTAAAAATAATTTTCCTGCAACTCCTAACCGTTAAGAAGTTGTACCTTCCTACATCAGCTTATCAACATGAGAATATGACTAACAGACGCAAGTATTTTAATAGCTTTAGAAAACATATGAATCACGTAATTAGTGCCTTTAAAATTCAAATTTTTCATTATTTTTGAAGGGTTGCCCTCGATTTCCCTGGGATCCCATCATCAGATCCTGACTTGGTGACGATGGGACCCCCTCGGGAGTATACTCTTTCGAATGAAAAAATAATTTTGAAAATCGGTCCACAATTGACGGAAAAATTGGTGAAAAAAATATACAGTCGAACTTAGTACCTTCTCCTTTTTGAAGTCGGTAATAAAAAGTAATTCAAATGACTAGCAGTCCGATCCCCTATTGTATTAGAATGTCTGTAACACAGATAGGAAAAAATTCGTTGGCGCTCTATTCTGTGGTCTGTAAGAAATTAAGCTTAAAGGTCATGATTCTGATTAAACGATTGTACACGCGAAAGTGCTACAAAATTGTGGAGACGACATTCATACTTTTATTTTCCCATTGCCATTTATCAGGGCGTACGCATTTCTCGTATTTGCAGCCGATCTCCAAAAGGCAAATTAATAATTCCTATTGATAACCCAGACTGAAACAACATTTCGAAAATGTAAAACGTTTACCTCCAGATGATTTCTCCCGCCAAAAGCTGACATTCAGGCCGCCGCCGCCATATTATTTGTTTTGCAAATGAGAAATTACGAGAACCAGACAACACGCTATTTGTTTCGGCTCGTTGTTAAATGGATATTATTATTGTAATTTCAGCCCTTATTGTGTTATTGTACCTTTTCTACCTTTTCGGGTGTTTCAATTTGAGGTTATAGATGGATTCGAGGTATAGTTTTATTTGATTAATTTTGAAAATGGATCCAATCCCAATCGCACGGCGCTTTTGTGTTCGTACAAATGAAAAATTGAATAATTTTATTTTCGTAAAACCTAAAAGCTTTGAAAAGAGTTTTTATGTTAATAAAGCCAAATGCTCGATTGAATATAAAAAATACACGGTTTCAAATTCAAAAAAGACTATGTTCATATTCTTGTCAGACTACAAATAATTTAGATGCCGCAGCCATCTGGTTAAATCCACAATTTCATTGAAAGGCAAGCCCGTTGATTAAATGGCGACATTCAATTGAATGACTAAAGGACAACTGGCCAAGTCGTTGAATTTAAGGTTAAACGACTCTGCTGAACGTCATTTAGCCAAGTCGTTGAATGGAATATTCCGAATATAATCTGAATCAAATACCGATGATTTCTTCTTCTGCGAAGAATTCTGCTACCCATGGGGGGAGTTGACTTTAATATAATCAATCAATCAACCAATCAATGACCGAACCTACTGTCGCTCACTTCGTTCGCTCATTTACAGATTTAAAAAAACTATTTTTTGCCAATTCCAAGCTAAACCTTAGGATATTTAAAAAAAATCTAATATACATATAGTATAGAATAGCACATATAGTATATTCAATTTAAAAGGAAAACTATCACGTCTTTGTAGGCTTTCATGTTTTAGGAGTAATAGACGACCAACTTAAGATGTGCAGTTGGATTATTTAAAAAGTTCATAGATTTTCTATACAAAATGTTCTATTACCAACTGAAAATATAATTTTGTTTTTTAAAATACACATTTTTTTTGAAAAGACTTTGGTACCCTACTTTTCGCGAGTCCGACTTGTACTTGGCCGATTTTTTATGTAACATTTCAACTAGTTTAATTAGTGCATCTAAAGTAGGTTTTTTGTGTCATTTATTAATGCCGTTTTTTATATGAAATACATAGGTACTTATGGCACAGATGAGATACTAGTTACTACTTATTATGGGCTAAAATCGGATTCCAAAAGTTGAATTGATTTCACTTCAGTGTTTTTAACTAACTAATACATTCTCTATAGTTAGACCTGCGTATATTTTTAAAATTATATCCAAAAGTCTAAAAAAAATTCGTATTCTACTTAGACAACTAAAAACCTTATATTCTAGAAGTTTTCATAACAAATCTTTAACATGAAAAACAAGGTGTTATCTCCGAGCATTACATAATCGACGAAGGAGGGTCATAAATATTAATGTTTGGGGTAAGCCTCAGCTCGTGAAATTGGATTATTTCCAACCCTACATGAAAAGTTGAATTGATTTCACTTCAGTGTTTTTTGGTGTTTTTTTTTTCAGTGTTTTTTATTACACTATTGTGTACAAAATGGATTTGTTGAATCAGCCTGTATATGTGACTGCGGAGTTCGCACTCACACTATCACAATACAGAAGTGTGTCGTTCGTTACGCAGGTGACTTGTGTTTACGAAGTAACTAGTATAACATCTGTGCCTGTGTATACATTGCAGTAGGTATACATAAAGTAACTGATTCTTTATATGTTTTTTTTTTCGTTATTGTAAATATGTAGCTCGTAGACGACTGTAAGCACCTAGACAAACCATTCAGGTTTTTTATTTTGTTTTGAAATTGGTAAATAAAACATTTCAAAAACTTATCTATAGTTAAACCTGCCTATATTTTGAAATTATGTCCAAAAGTCCAAAAAAAAATTTCGTATAAACTTGACTAAAAACCTTCTCAAACCTTTTATATTCTAGAAGTTTCCATAACAAATCTCCAACATGCAAAACAAGGTTTTATCTCCGAACATTACATAATCGACGAAGGAGAATCATAAATATGAATTTTTAGGTTAAACCTCAGCTCGTGAAATTGGATTCTTTCCAACCCTACATGAAAAGTTGAATTTTCCACCCGTCTTAGCTTTTTTGCTACCGTATGTTTATTTCTTCTCAACTCATCTATATTAATCTAATACCTTTAAACGAGAAATTTTTGTATAGATGTTTATACAGGTGACTTTTAATTAGTTCTTGATAACGAAAGATATGCATGTACTCGTGATTACAAACAACTCTTCTGAAGAAACTTTATGTCTAATCAAAAAAAAGGTTTTTGGTCTCGATACAAAATAAGTAATCAAATCGGCAAAAATGTATAAAGGATAGTTTCTTCGGGAACTAATTAAAAGTCACCCCCTATACAATCTGAATCTCGGAAACGGCTCCAACGATTTACTTGAAAACTAGTATACGGGGATTGATGGGGGCGAAAAATCGATTTAGATAAGTCTAATCTTTGGGAAAACGCTATTTTCCGAGATTTTCGCACTGAAAATATGCTGCGCAAAGTGTAAATATGTAGCGTTTATTATTTTTTTTTGACGGCTCTGGTCACTATGCTCCGAGCAAAGCTCGGTCGCCCAGGTACTTATAATTTATGTAAAGAGACATTTTAGTAGACTATGGGGTACTTTGCCCTAAAAACACCTACTGAAACTTAAGTACTAGCTTTTCCCGCGGCTTCGCCTGAGTAGACACCCCATAAAGATGATTTTCGTTGATGGTGTGTGGTGCATGAGCTGCAAGCGGCTCGCGAGCGTTTTCTTTAGAACCCTCGAGAACTATGTCGGGATATTTTAAGGCCTTATGGTGGGTCAAATGAGAATATTCAATTCAAATTATTGAAAGACTGTGTAAAGCTATCACTATGGAAAAATATTATATAATATACTTAAAGTAATAAAAAATCGATTAAATGAAGTAAAATTTATGGGTATGTACCCTGTTTTTGGCATTAATTGCAAATTTTTCGAAAACAAATAGTTAATGTTTAATGAAACCAATACACAAAAATCGATGACTTCAAGAACAGTTTTTTAAACTTATTTGAAAATGAAGACAAGTAAGAAAAACATGTAAAAATCGGAAATTGGGCGTTCGGTTTCAACATAACAGCCGCGTTGAAGCCTGCATTAATTTCAACTTAAAAGGAAAATAATTACGTTCGATATTATTTTAACACGTATCAACCTGCTGCGATTGAGTCATCTTAAAGCCTTAATTAGTTGTCTTTGTCGCTTCCTATGCCCTCAACTATCTGTGTGCAAAAACTCACGTCAACTCGTTGCTCCGTTGCGACGTTCGCGAGCGTGGATCAGTTTTCTTCAGATTGCTTGAGAACTATTACATAAAAAAATCACCTCCTTCTAACATTTATTTGTTAGTGATTTGTCACTTCCCATGCCCTCAACTATCTGTGTGCAAAAACTCACGTCAACTCGTTGCTCTGTTGCGACGTTCGCGAGCGTGGATCAGTTTTCTTTAGATTCCTTGAGAACTATGTACATAAAAAAATCATCTCCCTCTTACATTTATTTGTTAGCGATAAGACCGCCTATAAGTACAACTTCCTTAATCATTGTATCTTTTTTCTCTATTATGTTGTGCAAAAACTTACGTCAACTCGTTGCTCCGTTGCGACGTTCGCGAGCGTGGATCAGTTTTCTTTAGATTCCTTGAGAACTATGTACATAAAAAAATCATCTCCCTCTTACATTTATTTGTTAGCGATAAGACCGCCTATAAGTACAACTTCCTTAATCATTGTATCTTTTTTCTCTATTATGTTGTGCAAAAACTCACGTCAACTCGTTGCTCCGTTGCGACGTTCGCGAGCGTGGATCAGTTTTCTTTAGATTCCTTGAGAATTATGTACATAAAAAAATCATCTCTCTCTAACATTTATTTGTTAGCGATAAGACCGCCTATGTGTACAACTTCCTTAATAATTGTGTATATTTTTTTATCTTATGTTGTGCAATACAGAACAGATGGCTGATGTGGCAGTAAAGTTCTCGAGTGGCGACCGCGCACCGGAAAACATAGCGTAGGCAGGCCTCCCACGCGGTGGGCCGAGGACCTGGTGAAGATCGCGGGAAGCCGATGGATGCGGGCAGCGCAGGAGCGGTCGTCGTGGAAATCCTTGGTTGAGGCCTTTGTCCAGCAGTGGACGATTTGTGGCTGATATGATGATGTTGTGCAATAAAGTGTTTTCAATCAATTAATCAATTTATGGCTGGCAACCAACTTCAATTTTGTCATACTTTTACATCTGCTTTTCTTTACTGTAGTGCTGAGAGTGGTAGAGAAAGTTAATAGTATCCCGTTTTTTGGTGTTCCCGTGGGAATTTCCCGAAATCCTTTCTTAGTGGATGCCTACGTCATAACATCTACCTGCATGCCAAATTTCAGCCCGATCCGTCCAGTGGTTTGGGCTGTGTGTTGATAGATCACTATGTCAGTCAGTCACCTTTGAGTTTTATATATTTAGATGATTGATGAGTCATCATCATCATCATATTAGCTCATATACGTCCCCACCGAGAGGTTCGAGCCTACCTTGAATTAGGGCGATATCGGGCCTTAGTCGACCACGCGGGTCCAGTGCGGGTAAGTCGACTTCACACACATCCTTCGCGATTTTTCGCAGGCGTGTGCAGGTTTCCGCACGATGTTTTCTTTCACCATAAGAGCGTCGGATAAACGTTCATACGAAATCGAAATTCGATAATACATTGGTACGTGGATTCGAACCAAGACCTCCCGGACAGAAGGTAGCGGCCCTAACAGTAACGCCACCGACGTTTATAATATGGGTATGGATAAAATATCACCCATTGTGTACAGAAAATCTCTTGATCTTATTCAAGGCGCTGGGTGGCTGGTATATTTTGATGCTTCCTATGGTATGGCTGAATAATTTGGTGCTTTTTTTTATTTCACAATTGTTAAGCCCTTGACAACATCTCATCTGGTGGTAAGTGACGATGTTGCCGAAGATGGAAGCGGGTTTACCAAGATTCCCCAACGCAATGGGGAACTGGCTATCTTATCTTCATGCCGGAACACACCAGTGATATCAACATTGATATTTGGCGGCAAGACTTAGATAAGATGGTGGTAGCTAGCCAGGCGGGCTTAGAAAATGCCCTACCACCAACCAAACCGAGTCTTACAATTGACCCCACCGGGAATCGAACCCGCGACCTCCTGTGTAAAGCCAGTGAACTTTGCCTCTGAGCTACGGAGGCGGTTCATTGTTTTGTTTTGCGTAATGAATTCAGCTCACAGAGAAAACTATCCAAATGAATTTTGACGAACACGGCCAAACGAGACACGCTAGCAATGAATATGTAAAACAGAACATAATTGTTTTTGCATGAAACAGAATTTAAATGTGCGGGATTTAGGTTTGTGGGTCCAGTGTAGATATACAGGGTGTAACAAAATTGGTGTAGGAGCCTTTAACTGGATAGATAAATAGATAAATATTTTTATTCAATACACATCAATCGAAAATACACAGCAATATAAAAGCATAAATTAAAAGTTAAACTAAATTTGAACTAAAAGGAAGATAAGAAGAACCACGTACATTGATTCCAGTAACACCACACCAAAATACATTATACATATATTAATAACAGCTAGGTCTGGTAAGTAAAGATTTAATACGAGTATATAAACAGCGTCAACATGAGCGTCGGTGGCGCAACGGCAAGGGCCGCTACCTCCTTTCCGGGAGGTCGTGGTTCGAGTCCTGCCTCGTACCAATGTGTTTTCAAATTTCGACTCATACTTACGTTTATCCAACGCTCTTACGGTGAAGCAAAACATCGTGAGGAAACCTGCACACATTTGCGAAGAAGCTCGAAGGTTGTGTGTGAAGTTGACCAACCCGCACTGGGCCCGCGTGGTCGACTATGGCCGGATTGCCCTAATTCAGGGTAGGCTCGAGCCCCTCCTAGGGGACGTATATATGAGCTGATGTGATGTGATATAAATAGAGTGTAACAAAAGGTCCCGTTAACTGGGGCTTCTGCTCATCATACTGAACATCTATTGTTCTATGATTTTGCTGAAATCGCAAAAAAGTAATTGAGTCTTCATGCAACTCGTGCGCGCACTCCACATGCTGAACGAAATGCTTGAGGCGGCCGGCGCCGCACTCCGACTTGTTCGCTGAACACTGGGCCGGCCTATTCCAAGAGTGTTTGAAATTTTGTGAAAGAGTTGGAAGAGTGAGTTCTGTGTTGTATGAGTTATTTGTGTAAATGATTTTTTTTAATGTCACTGTGTTATTTTTTATGTAGGCACGTATTTTGCCTTCGTAGCTCAGAGGCAAAGTTCACTGACTTTACACAGGAGGTCGCGGGTTCGATTCCCGGCGGGGTCAATTGTAAGACTCGGTTTGGTTGGTGGTAGGGCAATTTCTAAGCCCACCTGGCTAGCTACCACCATCTTATCTAAGTCTTGCCGCCAAATATCAATGTTGATATCATTGGTGTGTTCCGGCATGAAGATAAGATAGCCAGTTCCCCATTACGTTGGGGATCTTGATTCAATTTTAGACTACTTCGCTTGCTCGGTCATCAAAATTGAGCACGCGGTTAAAAAGCAACTTTGCACTCTTGTATAACAAATAACTATTACAGGATACCAAATACCAAGTATAGACAGTGTCATAGTATTCAGAATATTGTAGATTGTTAATCAAGGTAAGTAAGTGACCCATTTCACCCGAGTTAAACACTCTTACTTTTCTTTTCGACTGTGAGGAAATGTATTATTTATATGATATAAAATATTATTTAGATATCAATAAAGTAAGTTTACTTATATCCATTCAGGGTAGGCTCGAGCCCCTCGGTGGGGACGTATATGAGCTGCAATGATGATGATGATGATGACTTATATCCAACCTCCAACTTGGCACGGCTGACTAGATTGTACCTAATCGAGTTGGTCACGACGTGCATCTAGGTGGCCATGCCAAAAATTTTAAAAAAAGTGTCATGTTACCATGGCATTATGGCGCGCAGCAGAATAGAGGAATGATTTTAAATTTTAACCTTCTGTAATTGTGAAAAAATAGACCAACTATAAAATGATTTAATATCAACCTATAGATCGTAATAAACACGTCGTTTATTGTATAGCTGAGTTTGGATATATGAAATCCTCTTATTTTAATGTAATTTAATGATATGACGTAACTCAATTATCTTCGACTCCGTGACTAGTAATTAAAAAAAAATACTTTCCACCCTAGGGATGGAAAATCAATGTTCCACCCGGCTATCTACTCATGAAAATTAAACTTTCCGAACAGGAGAGATGAAAAAGTACTTTTAACATTCTCGGTAAGGTTGTAGAAATATTTAATTTAAAAATGAATATTTGCTACTAAGCAAAGTGAATATTAAAACAGCTCAAAAACTGTTATTTTTCAGTTTTACTAAGACAAATCTTTCACCCTTCCTTAATTCAGCCCTGGGTCGAGCTTCCCGAATGAAACTTAATACGGGAACCGGGAGTGTTTGCTCTCGGCGAGAGCTCTTGACCTTATTTCATAAAATCCGGAATCGCTGGGAGGCGGGAAACACTAAAAGAAAGAAAGATAGATAGATAGATAACTTTTTAGTTTTCACTGCAGTCACAATTACATAATACACATTTAAAAAAAACGTAATAAATTAAAAGAGCAATAAAGGAAGAGAGAGAACATTAAAAATGAAGATTAAAACAAATGAATTAACAAAATAACTTAAATTATTTAATTTACATGAATGGGCCGTAGCTCAGTAAATAAATATATTTGCCCCTGTAGAATCAAAGCACTGTGATATTCTGCCACGACCCGAGGGTAGACAGAAAAAGTTATAAAGTCATACAATACAATACAATACATTACAACACAATAAATTAATTTATTTATAAATTTGGATAAATTTACATATTATTATTATTATTATATCAGCTCATATACGTCCCCACCAAGGGGATGGAGCCTACCCTAAATCAGGGCGATTAGGCCTTAGTCGACCACGCGGGCCCAGTGCGGGTTGGTCGACTTCACACACAACCTTCGAGTTTCTTCGCAGGCGTTTGCAGGTTTCCTCACGATGTTTTCCTTCACCGTTAAAGCAATCGGTAAGTATATGTACGTAAGTTTTTTGAAAAACTCATTGGTACATTGGCCGTCCAGATTTGAACCCGGTACCTCTGGTTAGATGGACCGAGTCGTTACCGGTTGAGCCACCGACGCTTTTACATGTCAAAATTTAAAACATAACATAAATTAAAAACAAAATATAAATTTATGAATAATTAAATAACTCATTTAACTATTATATCTTTGTAGTGCTGAGTCACTTAGACCACGTTTTATTAAAGAATTCATTTGTGTCATATAATGCCGCAATCCGCATTAACCAACATTTCCTTTTTAATTAGGATATAAAGGTCGCGTAGCTAGGGCTGTCTCTCACTCCTTGCGGTAGTGTGTTGTGCAACTTGTGCACCTTAGGTGCTATTGCTTTTATACACATCTTCGACTTAACTAATCGGTGCATCTGTAATTGAAGTCGATTTTGGTGTCTGGTATTAAATTGATGCGATTGGCCGACGGTTTCTAACATGTGTATATATATTTCCTAGGATATTTAGCTTGTTCTTGAATGTACAGAGGCCAGCATATCAAGCTAGACACTTTGGACTTTGTACCGTTCTTATTCCGTACACGTATGGATCAGAATCGCACTACGAGTGTCTAGCTTGATGTTCTGGCATGTGTACATACTCGGCATCGTGAGTACTTTGAAGGATTATATAAAAGGAGTACCTACATAAAAAAAGATACTGTGCAAAAACAAATGAGAGAAAATTAAGTATGAATGGTGACGAAACTGTGTAGGTATTTCTGAGTGCAGATTCAAGTGGATAGATCAAATTTGCTGAACAATTTGTGTGTGTGTAAGCGCGCGTGTATGTGTATGTGTGTGTGTGTGTGCGCGTTTATGTGTAAACCAAATACCAAATATGTGTACCAAACTTCAACTCAATCGGTGTAGTATTTTCCGAGCAAATTTGCTGTGACAGTGGGACGGACAGACAGACACACGAGTGATCCTATAATGGTTCCGTTTTTACGTTTTGAGGTACGGAACCCTAAAAATAATAAAATATTTCAAATAAACAATAACATAATATAATTAAGTACCTACCTGTACAAACTGTCTCATAATTACATAATATATTCTTTTAGTCTCTTTACAGTATCAAATCTTTTAAGAATAAATATAATTAATAAATTATTATTATTATTATTATTAATTATTTATTATATTTTTTGCTCGTTGCTTCGCCCGCATTGACATCTTTTTTATGACTGTCTTTTAAAGTGAGTGGTAAGAAATCCGCAAGCGGCTCGCGAGCGTAGGCATTACAATGGTTTTCCCCAGAAACCTCAGGAACTATATCTGGTTATTCTGATTAGCAGTCTATGTCACTTCCCACCCTCTCAAACAATTCTATACAAAAATTACTTCAACCCGTTGCGACGCCGACGTGCGCGAGCGTGGAAATGAGTTTTCCCTAAATCCCTCGGGAACTATGTCAGGATATGCTGATTAGTAAATTATGTTATTTCCCACCCCCCTTAACCATCTCTGTGCAAAAAATCACAACAATCCATCGTATAAAAAGAGTATTTTTTTCAGTGTCCTCAGGAACTGCATCGGACTATGCTATTTTCACGGGATAAAAAGAAGCCTATGCCCGTGACACAGGCTACCAGCATACCAAATTTTATCAAGATTGGTCTAGCTGTTGAAGCGTTCAAATTAAGTTTAACAAACACATTTTCACATTTATAATATTACTAGCTTTTTACCGCGGTTTCGCCCGCGTGGACATCCTTTTTATGACTGTCTTTAAGGGTGATTAGTAATTTATGTCGTTTTCCACCTCCTCAACCATCTCTGTGCCAAATATCACAACAATCCATTATTCCGTTGCGATGTCAAAGAAATTAACCAAAAAAAGAGTATTTTTGTTAGTCCCCTCAGAAACTGCATCGGATTATGCTATTTTTCCGTGATAAAAAGTAGCCTATGTACAGTATACAGGCTACCTGCATGTTAAATTTTATCAAGATTGGTTAAAGTGTAGAAGCGTGAAAAGGTAACAAACAAACACATTTTCACATTTATAAATTAAGTAAGGAGGAAGGGTATTATGAGTTATCTTTATGTATCTAGCTGCAAAAATATTGTATATTCATATGAACTTACGATTATGTAGGTAAAGTTTGTAAGTTTGTTTAGTGACCAAAACGTTAAGCGTCGGTGGCTCAACCGGTAACGACTCGGTCCTCCTAACCAGAGGTGCCGGGTTCAAACCCGGACGGCCAATGTAAGAATGAGTTTTTATAAACTTACGTAAATTATACTCACCGATTGTAACCTGGCATGCCTTTTAAGTTCTGTCGTTTCCATATTTCCAGGCAATTTTGAATTTGGAACTGTTCTATATTCGAATGTGTTTAAATTTTTAATCTCAAAACAGTTGAAAGTATTAGGATTAATGCTATTGTTAAGTCACAGCGTCGATTGGAATCTGTCAGGTTACGTACGAAAATGAATCTTTCTAAGGAAAATGTTCGTGCAATATTTTCTACAACTTTAGAAGAGGCCTGACACGGCTTCAGTGTTTTGAAGAGCTAACATCTGTGTTTAGTGATGAAGCCCCATGTCTGCGGACTGTCGAACGCTGGTATTTAGAATTCCAGCGTGGACATACTAGTGTTAGTGACAAATTTCGCGAAAGACGCCCAAAATCCGCCTTCACTGAAGATAACATCATTGCTGTGAGACAACTAATTCTCGAAGATCGTGAATTCATATGTACGTTTATCCGACGCTCTTACGGTGAAGCAAAACATCGTGAGGAAACCTGCACATACCTGCAAAAAAACTCGAAGGTTGTGTGTGAAGTCGACCACGCGGACCCAGTGCGGGTTGGTACGATCGCCCTAATTCAGGGAAGGCTCGAGCCCCTCGGTGGGGACGTATATGATCTGATATGATGAATGTCCTGAACTACTGATCCGATTTAAAAAAAAAACTTTCATCAATTTTAACACTATGTACTTTTTATTTCTTGTACGGACGTCCCCTTTAATTATTCATTTTATTTTTATTAGATATACTGACAACAGAAAGAACTTTGTAATAAATTCAACTCTGTGAAATACATCCTACTGACAGACAGACGAACAGACAGCTAAGGGTTAGTAATATTAAGGCTTTAACTATGAAATTGCCGATTCAGTTTTTGAAGTTCAATGCCAATTTTTACTGTAAATAAAAAAGTTATTGTTTTTTATTAGTGACCTTATGATACTACTTACGGTCTTTTATTAGTAACTGGTGGCATGTCTTTCATATTCCTATATCCTGAGCTATGTACCATTGAATGGAACAATTGGCTTTCTTAGTGGTCAGATGGGGCATTTTTTTATACTAGTTAGTTTTCTACAATTTTCCTGAAATTGTCGGAATCTTATGCGGGTATTCCCAAATATGACATTAGTAACGAAGAAACTGCTGCGATAACTTTAGAGCTTTAAAATTAAAAATGTGTATTTTTTCCCTCAATAAAGGCGATTTTTTCATATGAAATAACCCGACTTAATGGGGTTAAAGCCACCGTGCTCTCAAAATATCTAAACAATAGACATGGTGTTTATCACCATTTATTTTCTCATAGTCTCATGCTATTTTGAGAATAAATTTTGTTTTAATAACTATTGCTCTTAATATTAATTTACATCTTTAAACTTTTTTATACAATTGGCAATTTAATAGGTAAACACTTCCAGTGACATCTAAGGTTTTCCTTTAAAAGGTCGGGCAGACTTAATGTAAGATTAAATAAGATAAGCTTTATTTATTCCAGCCGAATAATGTATCTACTGAATATAAAATGTTTTGTAAGCTCTTGTAGGTACTGTTGTTTTAAATAAATTATTGACCATGCTGAATAAGTTAAAAAAACGGCCAAGTGCGAGCTAGAACCGCACACTAAGTGTTTCGTACCATCACACTAGATGGCGCTAGTTTCTTCACATTAAAAAAAAAACGGTTTTTGTATAGAGACCCCCCCTTATTTTTTCACTTTTTCTATTTTTTTGTATCTGTGGAAATTTCAACTGTCTATCAATTACGGTTCATGAAATACAGCTTGGTGACAGACGAACAGACAGACGGACGGACAGCTGAGTCTTAGTAATAGGGTCCCGTTACCAACCAACCAAGTACAATTTTGCTACCTACATATTTTATCCGACAACCCAAAAAGGAGGGTAATTTTTTCCGAGTACATGTATGTATGTACAGAGGCCAACACATCAAGCTATACACTCGTAGTGCGATTCTGGTCCATACCCATTCAGCATAAGAACGGTACAAAGTCCAAACTGTGTAGCTTCATGTGCTGGCCTGTGTACATACTTATGTTTCTTTCTTTGGCTAAACCTGCAGCCTTAACGGCTTGATGGATTTTGGAGTGCAAGGTATCGTTAGATTCGTCTTGATCCCGTGAGTGACATACGATACATTACCGGACTGCCGAAAAAAGAAGGGTGATGGTGTTTATGCAGTCAGTTTTAATTTTTAATTGGATTTTTTAAGGTTATTTCGGTTTTTTTATTTTTTTAAACAAACACTAGACTGATTTTTATACAATTAACATTGAACTACTCTGGAAGCATAACCTATCGATTAAAAAAGAGGTTAAAATTGGTGCACTATTAGCGAAGAAATCAAGTAACATACATACAAAAAAAAACATACAGTCTAAACGAATTGCACATTACTCGACCCCAAACCTCTATCAACATGACATGATTATTAAACCCACTCCGACGACAAAACTTAATAAACTGACATTTCTAAAATCAAACTTTGTAACCCTTTCAAATATCAAATTCTGAACAAGATTGCATATAGGGTTGCCATAATATTACAATAAAATGGAACGCAATATGTATTCAGCAACGGTTATCTGCCACAAAGAAAGGTTTTTATGACGTCCAGCGAGTCAACCCGCTTTCAAAAGACCGTACATTGTCAATCTTTATCGCATATTTAGTCTCATGGCATAGTGGCCCAACGCATTTGATGTTTGCGTCAAACCCGTCATCACTTGACACTGGTGACGTCGAGAGTCAACTAGCTTTCAAAAGACCGTACATTGTCAATCTTTATCGCATACTTAGGCTCATGACACAGTAGTCCAACGCCTTTGATGTTTTCATCAAACCCGTCATCACTAGACACTGGTGACGTCGCGAGTCAACCCGCTTTTAAAAGACCGTGCATTGTCAATCTTTATCGCATACTTAGGCTCATGACACAGTGGTCCAGCGCATTTGATGTTTGCGTCAAAGCCGTCATCACTAGACACTGGTAACGTTGAGAGTCAACCCGCTTTCAAAAGACCGTACATTGTCAATCTTTAACGCAAACTTAGGCTCATGACACAGTGGTCAAGCGCATTTGATGTTTGCGTCAAACCCGTCATCACTAGACACTGGTAACGTTGAGAGTCAACCCGCTTTCAAAAGACCGTACATTGTCAATCTTTATCGCATACTTAGACTCATTTCATGACACAGTGGTCCAACGCATTTGATGATTGCGTTATAGCCGTCATCACTAGACACTGGTCACCTGCTGCTCCTCTTTGAATGAATTGTCACAAACGGCTGAACAACAGTGACTATAGTAGCATGAGCTTGACCTCTCCCGTCTCGCCCCTCAACGCCCGCACGATTCTCCTGTCTACCTAGACGTCTCCGTTGCCAAACTTAGATTCTTTAGCATTTGGTTGCAGTGTGGCTGGTTTATAAAGTTTTGTCATTACTATAGGACTAATGTTTTAAATCAAAAAGTGTATTCTTTCTGTTTGTTACTCTTTCATAATCATCATCACCATATCAGCCGCAAAAGTTTACTGCTGGACATAGGCCTCCCCCAAAGATTTCCACGGGTCGTCGTCCTGCGCTGCCCGCATCCATCGGCTTCCCGCGATTTTCACCAGGTCGGCCTCCCACTCGAGGACTTTACTGCTTTACCATGGGCCTAAAAAGAAGGCTCAAGGTCACCCAAAGGGCAATGTAGCTAGCTTATGCTTGGAGTTTCTCTGCGTGAACGAATCAGGAACGAGGAGATCCGCAGGAGAACCAAAGTAACCTATATAGCTCACAGAATCACTAAACAAGTCTATTAAAATAAAGCATAAGGCTATTAAAGTAGAGGGTGTAGTACAATTGGGGACAGCTAGATCTACAGGTGCTGTTTTATAAGGAAGGCTAAGGGATTTGGAAAAAAAAAATCAACGCTCGTAAGCCGCTTGTGGCTTGCGCGCAGCACATACTTAAATCCTTGCTATAATATTTGTATTATGCTAGTTTACTTAGTTGTTTATACGTTTTTTTTGTCCTTCTTTCAAGTCTCAACGAAGCAAAGGATCAATGTAAATTTTTGAAATAGAGTCCACGAGCTGGGAAGTAACATAATGTAAATAGGCTTTTTATTCCAAAAATAGCATAGCCCGATACAGGTCCCGGGGAATCTGAAAAACCTTTTAAGGGTTCCGAAGTCAGCAAGGAATCCTTATAGTTTCACAATATTTGTCTATCTGTCCATCTGTCCGCTGCTTTGCTCAGTGACTATCAGTACTAGAAAGCTGTAATATGGCATGGGTATACGTTTTAATCACACCGACAAAGTGGTATAATAAAATCTTGAAAAAAAATATTTTTATTTTATCTTCCCCTACATGTAAATAGGGGGTGATATTTATTTTTTGACGTACCCTATCTGCCTCTACTTAAAATAGTCGACCAACTTAAGATGTGCAGTTCTTTTTGTAAAAAGTTCATAGATTTTTCATACAATATGTTCTATTGCCAACTGCAAATATAATTTCGTTTTTTTTTTTAAATAAACATTTATTTTTTTAAAAAAGACTACGGAAACCTACTTTACGCGAGTCCGACTCACACTTGGCCGGTTTTTTAGTGTTCTAGATTCTAGCGACGCTTATAGGTGGCTATAGATAGTTATATCTATACTGAGGTTTTAGGCTACGCTTCGTGTCGTATCCACTTACGTCAGCGTCATCGTGAATCCCGGATATTAAATAATTCAGCGAAGAAAAGTGTGGTTATGAAATTCCAGCAGATCCATTAAATGTGGAGCCTTCTGTGACCGAATGAATATCAATGAGCCAGAAATTGAATTTTCTCAAACATGCGCGGAAATATTGCCATCATTAAAAAGAAAATAACGCAAAGAAAGAATAACATTTACGTATACAAAGCACAGGATTTGCTTTGTACGTAAATGTCTCCAAGTTTAAATTTAAAAATAAATAAAATAACATTGTCTGACATTATTCTCTGTTTTTTAAATAGAAATTATTTCTTTGTATACTGTGTCCGAACTAGTTACATCGTCTTACTCCTTTCGTATCTGTGCAAGTGACATAATAATAGTCCAATAATTATTGATTTGCACGTAGCTATTTCAAATTTCTGTGAGAAGTTTATATGCCTATTTATGATGTAAATCAGAATAATCATAAATGTGATTCAGAATAGACTTTCATAGTGATAACCACCTTTTTGTAGACTTTTTCTCTTTACTATGATACCTAAACGGTTTTTTTTATTTCTTTACATTTTTCAGAAAGCTCTATACATATACAGGGTGTAACATAAAGGTGCAGTGATATTTTAAGGTTAAACAACTTTCGTTTTACAACTTTGGTGAAAACGCGTTTTTTTTATTTTCTATACAAAACTGGACAATTAGCTGACCGATTTGTATGAACAGTACAAAAAAAAAATCGGGATTTCAGCAGAGTAATAAAACCCAAGTTGTTCAGTTTAATGAATACAAGCTCACCTTAAAGTATCACTGCACTTTATGTTAGTTACACCTGTAGATGCCTTGGCGAAAATAACAATTCCAGGTCTTGTATTATAATAGCAAACTCATACTCGGCTTAAATTGCTTTATTTCGTGCCTCAGTAATAATGTATTATTTATTTCCCAAATTAATTGTCTCGCATGATGAAACAAAGAATAAATATTATTTACTAACGTAAAAGAACTTTCACTCCGCAAAATCATTTAAATAAATCGCGGCTCTTGCTACGACATAATAAGGTGTAATTCAGGCTCGCACAACGAGCGCCAATAACCTGCAGTTACCTACAAGTTCCCTCTCTTTCTATCGCGTAACTCTTATCTCTTCTGACTACTGATTTGCCTCCTGCGTAGAGCGTGGCGTAGTACATTTTCATGCCTACAGCTTGAAGCGCGACATGCCTGTCTGGAGTAGAAAAGTGCTTCAAAACCGGTGTTACAGCAGTATCCGTTTGTTACTGTATGTGAAATAAAAATCAGTGTCGTAGCAGTGTTCGTTTGCTACTACAGAAATGAATCCCATCAAAATTATTTTTTGGTAAAAATTCGCCAAGCCTCTCGAGTTTCTCCTAAAAATGTATGAGATCTAAAGTGGAGCCGAGTCTATGGCAGTACTTTTTAAAATCAATATTCAGAAAATAATAATACTTAAAATTATGATCAATATATTTTATGCATAGTTGGTATTTATCGCAGCATCTACGTTCAAGTAACGTAGGCCTGCCTTAGTTAATAATTAACTAATCAAGAAATAAACTTCATGAGTTAACCCTTTCAATTCAATCTCCCTCATTTTCGGGTGATTTGCATCTGAGATTATTGGCAATACTAGTAGTATGGTCGTGTTTTTATGTTCCTATGTTTAAATATTTTAACACGTTAAATGTAGGAAAATAAGAGAAAATATTAATTTACATAAAGAAGGCAGTAAGACGGCATAATTAATATGAGTTCACCTTCTCTGCGTAAACTTAAGAGGATTGTGAAGCTGTGACTTTTTATACAAACGGCGTTAACGATTTTTACCTCTTAAATGTTAATCGATTTTGACCATTTTTTGATAGATTGTCAGTTAAAGAAAAAGCTAGGCTTATACGTTTTGTTTTTTCGATAAAGTTAATAAGTTTAATTTTATTGTCGTTCCCGTGTTTTTATACAAAACTGATTTCGGCCATTTTTTGTTCAAAAACGAAACGTATAAGCCTAGCTTTTGTTCTGACTGACAGCTTATCAAAAATTGGTCCAAATCGGTTAACATGTAAGAGGTGAAAATCGTTAACGCCGATTGTATGAAAAGTCGCAGCTTCACAGTGCTCTTAATTGCGGCCCATTGGCAATTGGCACAAAATTGTTTAAATTATGCATGCGGGATTGTACTTACGAGCAAGTTGGTGTAATAAGTTTTCAAGATTCAAGATATTTATTCAAAATAGGTGCAAATTACACTCTTTCTGATAGTGATTACATAATTTAATTTGTAAAAAATCAAGAAATAAACAATCATGAGTTAGTAACGTGAAAATCCAATCCGTGATACAAAAAAAACAAATAATGTCATTAGAACATGAAAACAATATGACACGAGAAGTTATACATTAAAACTATTGAATGTCATGAACGCCTTTGACAAGTGTAGGCCAGTTCACACAGACAGCACCCGGTCACGAATATAACGCGAGAGTCAGCCATCGCTCCTCTCCACCATGTAAGAGGGAAAGGAACGACCCGGTCCCCGATGCGCCACCATCCGCACGAACATTTTTCTTTGGCAGTTGTTTCTTAACGATGTCGCGTCTAACTTATTTATACGTTCATCATAGACATTAGTATTTTATACTGATTTCAATTTTATATCTTTATCATTCTTGATAAAAAGAGTCTTATCAGACGAAGAGACAGACAGACAAAAAGTGATTGTATAATGGTTTCGTATCTTTCTTTTGAGGGGCGGAACCCTAAAAAAACTAATTGCGCAATCTTAGGGTGAAATATTCGTCTAGAATTTGAGCAGATAATAATCTTGATTAAGGCTTTAAGACGACTTAATACGAGCAGGTCGATCCGTAATAAAAAATAATATCGAGTTACTATTCATTTTAAGTTCAAATCAATGCGGACTTCAACGCGGGGCGGTTTTATTAAGCCCGAACGCCCAATTCTCAATTTTTACATATTTATATTACTTTATTCATATTCAAAAAAGTTTTAAAAATGTGTTCAATTCAAATGGAAGGTGTTAAAGTCGTAAATTTTGTGTGTTGGTTTCATTAAACATAAACTGTTTGTTTTCGAGAAATTTTAGGATAATTTTTCACATCAAAAGTGGTAATATAATATTATTAATTATGCTATTTTTTTATTACTTCAAGACCATTATTTTTTTCACAGTGGTAAAGCTAAATTTGAATTGAATATTGTGATTTGACCCTTGTTAGGGCCTTAATACCATCTTTCTGTTTCATAAGACACTTTATCTTATCAATCAAAAATAAAAGTTTTTAAAAACAAAAAACCGACTTCAAAATGAAACTCACTCAAAAGTATGAAATAATATTATTATACTTAAATACACAACATTAACCAACAATAACGAAATCAAAGGTGGGTACGAACTAAATTAGGAGCTGACAATTTTTTTGAGGTCGGTAGCAGCACACAGTTACTTACGTATCAAATGTTTTAGATTCGATGGTTTGCTGACACCGACCTCAAAAAAAAATTTAAGCCCCTAATTTAATTCGTACCCATCTTTGATTTCGTTATTGTTGGTTAATGTTGTGTATTTAAGTATAATAATATTATTTCATACTTTTAAGTGAGTTTCATTTTGAAGTCGGTTTTTTGTTTTTTAAAACTTTTATTTTTATTTTATTTATTTTTAGTGATAATAATATCTATCTAACAATGTTAAACACCTACTCACCAATAGGAATTATCAAATCATAAAACATGTGTTTCATTGACAGATACAAAGTCCTGTGGCTTCCATCATCATCAGCTCATCTGAATAACCTGAAAGAATACAACCTATCGGTCTATGCATACCTACGTATACATCTATGTATAATATTGAAAGAATTTACCTCCAACTCCTAACCGTTAAGGAGTTGTACCTTCCTTCATCAGCTTATCAACATGCGATGAATACTAACAGACGCAAGTATTTTAATAGCTTTAGAAAACACATGAATCTCGTACTAAGTGCCTACGTAATGAATAATTTGAGGGTTTCTCCCGATTTCCCTGGGATCCCATCATCAGATCCTGACTTGGTGATAATGGGACCCCCTCGGGAGTTTACTCTTTCGAATGAAAAAAGAATTTTGAAAATCGGTCCACAATTGACGGAAAAATCGGTGAACATACACGCGCGTGTGTTTCTATAAAGGCCTGTAGTGTGTAAAAATACACCACAAGCAAACACAGTTGCAAAGACAACAAAGAGCTCTCTTTGATGGACTCTGTAGATTCTGAGATGCTACGGTAATGCAAGCAAAGAGATGCTTGCTTTGAGATTTCAAGCTTTGTCGCTTTTCCAAAAGGTATTTTCCATATCTGAATAAAACACACTACAGTAGTTTATGCAACTGTCATGTAATGACAGGTCTTAAAACATGAGTATTATAGAATCACACGCAACAGTTGCATACATTATTTTATCTACACACATATTATAATTACTCTAAGATGGGTTCAGAAGCCGTAGGGAAATGACCAGCATTATGATAACCAATTTTAGTATGAGAACTTTCTTGTCTATGGTAGTAGGTAAAATCTGTGCTTTAATGTTATTACTCTATCGATTTTTGTATCGTTATGAGTTTAAATTTGGAACAGCTGTCTTGGTAAAATTGGTTGTCGTAATGCTGGTCATTGCCTACGAACTTTGAACGCATTTTAAAGGACTTATGATATGTGTGTAGATAAAATTTATTTAATAAACTTTGAAAAGAACTTTTTTTTCCTGACTGCCAAAAAGGAGATCAATATTTTTTGTTTGTATGTATGTATCTTTGACTGAGCCTGTAGTCTAAAAGGCTTGATGGATTTTGGAGTGGGAAGTGTTGTTAGATTCGTCTTAATCCCGTGAGTGAAAAGGATAAATTTTTACCCGACTACTCAACAAAAAGGGGTAATTTTTTTACACAATTGGATTTTATTTTATTATTAACCCGGCAACAATGACGCTGGGTCATATTGACACGAGCAATTTTTAATTGAGGAAATTTCGAAAAAAATATACTATAATCGTTATTGGTTTTCTCAGTAGCTGGAGATAAGATCTCAATTCATATGATTTGTACCATAGTGCAGTGAGCAAGCGCCAGTGAAGAATGGTAAAATCCCTTCATTTAATAAAACGGGAATAAAACGGCTACAGCTCCATACATTTTTAGTTTTAAAAGAGAAATTATTTTTGTTGCCCTTTTGAGGTTGTTGTATTAAAACCAAATTATAATTTGATATCTAAATTAACTTCAACATCTTGGTAGTACAATGACTTCGTTGTCCTGCAATAGTTCTTACTTTGCATTAAATTTGTTGTAATTCAGCGGTTATCGATTATGGTATAAAAAATTAGCTGAAACTAGTTTAACTGGTGCTTCTTCCCATGAAACTGAACAACTTTCCCCATGGAACCCATAGTCAAATCGCAAAATAAAATTTGGCTATCCCATACTAACTCGATCAGCTGATCAGCCAACTTAGTATAGGAAGTTAAATTTTTTTTTTTGAGATTTTATTATGAGTAGAAGCACCAGTTAAAATAGTTTCAGCTAATTTTGTTAGACCTTATATAATATACAATAGATAATTAAGAAAAAAAACATTCGGGTCATATTGACCCAGCGTCATCGTCCGCGTTATTTTTTACACGTCACTGGCGCCGGGTTAAAGTGGATAGGTTATTTGGGTACCTATTACTCTAATCGCCTCTATGGCGCAGTGGTCCGTCCACTCGCTTCATACCAGGAGGTCACGATTTCGAATCCCGGCGAGGTGTTATTTTGTAAGACTCGGTTTGGTTAAAGGTAAATAATTTTCTAAGCCCGCCTTGGGCCAACTACCACCATCATATAAACATGCCGCCAAACATCAATGTAAACATTGATAGCCAATTTTCCATTGTGTGGGGGATCTTGGTAAGCCCGCTTCCATCTTCGCATCATTAACACTTAAATGAGAGCTGAGATGATCACGTGAGATGATGGCAAGGGATGACGAATTGTAGATAAAAATTATGAAAAAACCTGCCAAGTGCGAGTCAGAACCGTACACATAGGGTTCCGTACCATCATACTAGATGTCGATAGTTGCTTCACGTTTCAAAAAAAACTCATTTTTTCTATGGAGACCCCTCTTGTATTTCACTTCTTCTAATTTTTAGTATTTGTTGTTCTAGCGGCAACAGAAATACATCATCTGTGAAAATTTCAACTGTCTAGCTATCACGGTTCATGAAATACAGCCTGGTGACAGACAAACATACAGACAGACAGCCGGACGTACAGTGAAGTCTCAGTAATAGGGTCCCGTTTTTACCCTTTGGGTACGGAACCCTAAAAAATATAAGCCAGTATAGGATGCCTGATGTGCACAGAGCCTTTTCTATCTCTCTTAAATCTTATACGTGCGGCCTTCGACGTGTTTAAAAGATTAACACATTTCTTGAAAATAAAAGCTATAATTTCTCCAAACGGCCAGGAACTTGAGTCTGTAGCGTTTACAATGCAAATGAAATTGAATTTGGATTTCAATTCAGATCCCGCTGGCGATATAACGGATTTGCGAGGCTTTCCTCCGAACTTAAGGACGTTTTACCTTAAAGAATGATCGTTAATTTCCTCATAACATCTCTGTTTTTCTAAGTTCTCCGGGCTGTTTAAGATTATCGATTTTGTGAGCCTGGAGAAAACTGTCAAGTTTATTATTAGGATATCAAGATTCAAGAAAAACTATGATATGAAAAGCAATTTAATGCCTTATCGAATTTGAAATGCATTTTCAGTGGTATAATCCTTACTAACATTATAAATCCAAAATTGTGTATGTCTGTCTGTCTGTTACTCTTTCACGTTGCCGAAATAAAACAACATACACAATTACATATGACATATTTTGTTACGAAAAATGCTAAGTTTCTGTAGTAGGTATCTAGGAAAACAATTGGGTATGCTAAATTTTTTATAAGCCATGAAAATAAAAAAACCGTTTCGAGATATTTTTATTTAAAGCCATATTTTTTCATTTTCCACTCGAAAAAGTAAAAGATTGCGTAAAAAAATCGGAAAAGGACAATAACCTTCATTTGACCCCTATGACGTCACGAGTTTACAATAAAACCTTATTTCACCACTGAACGGAACGTGCACTCTTACTTGTCATATCAATTACGGACCTTGCATTTGAGGACGAGCTTTCGTCGAGCACTGAAAAAGGCACTATTTATTTATCATCCACCAAAAACTACGTTTGAAACAATCAAATATTATTAGAACGTCATTCAAATTAAATACTTAAATGGGTAAGATATTCATTAGAGGTCCAATTTTTATTGTGGTTCTAAAAAACATTTAAACTCTGAAGGCCTTGTCCATACATAGATTATGATGTTTGATGACAAGTAAATTTTGACTTTGACGTTTCGTTGTTGGCTTTGTGATAGTTTCGTTTCGGAAAAGGCAAAGGTTACTAAGACCATACAGCCAGGTCTGACGTATTTAGGCTTCCTTAGCTGTTGGATTTGTAATGCTAGTGCCGGTGCAATGAAAAAACAACAAAATAAAACTACGAATGCGTCTACCACAAATCCCGCCAAAAAACCTTTGGGAATGATTGACTTGAGTGACTTGACAGTTGACGTCAAGGCCTATTCATTTCATCGTCATAGAAATAGGGCTGTTCGTTTCATAGTAATGTGAACCGATGACGTCATCAAGGTTTCAAAATTTTAAAAAATATTTAAAAATATCTAGAGGCTTAAAAAATGAAATATTCAAATTAGTTTTTCAAAATGGTCTAAACCATCAGAAAAAAATTTTAAAAAAATACATTTTTTTTTAGCATACCCAATTCTGTTTGTTACTTTTTCACGCTTTACATACAGAACTGATTTATAGATAAAACTATGGGCGGAAAACAACATAAAATACTTTTATCGCGAAACGCGTAGTTCTCTGAATCTAGAAAAAATTTAAGTTTGTTAGTTACTTTGCCACTCCATCAAAAACCTATACTCTAAAAAGGTACCACTGGAAAATAATTTTAAATATCTATATGTGCCAATTTTCATCAAAATCGGTCCAACGTATAACGCACACAAACACACACTTCTGCATTTTTTTAACAAGTTTTGTTGTCTATAAGTGAGACAAAGTAAATATAACATCAAGTGAGATGATGCGAAGGGCTTACCGATTGTGAATAAAAAAAAAGTGCATTTTCGTCAAAATCTTGTAGTCGGGTTTTCGAACGATAACATAAGCTTCTATCTGTTTAGTCCTGTTGCATGTTGGTGGTAGGTAGGTACGGTAGGCAGGACGAGGGTCAAAATACCGTACATGCTCACAGATATTTACATATTTATTTACAGATGAAATATAAGACCTAAAAAGAAATACATAAGAATTACAAAAGGATTTCACACGTTAAATTAATATCACAAATCAAAAACATAATTATATCTTACCCAAGATGGGTCTTTAAAGAGAGAATCAGGATCTTTAAGTAAAGTATTTTATTTTAATGTAATTTAGTGATGGAAAATATTGACGGATATGGAAAATTTGGATTTTGAAAACACATGTGTCACACTTTGTTTTCAAAATGTGACACATGGATTATCATATGCCAGCACAAGAGACATTAATAAAATAGATAGAAATGAAAAAAAACGAATAACAACAACGTGTTACCGCGTTACAGACTTTCTTCCTTTTACGTTTTCTAAAGTGAAAATGGGTGTGCCCCAGGGTTCCATATTAGGGCATTTTCTTTTCCTTGTTAACGTAAATGATTTGCCTTTTATGGTGCAACATCTGTCAAATACTGTGTTGTTTGCGGATGATACATCTCTTATTTTTAAAGTGAATAGGAAAGAAAACGAAATTGACGAAGTAAACAACACTCTTTCAAAGATACTGAACTGGTTCACTGTGAACAACTTATTATTAAATGCTAAGAAAACAAAATGTATAAAATTTTGTTTGCCAAATGTAAAAAAGGTCAACAATAGTGTAATATTAGACAGTAATAAATTAGAATTTGTAAATACCACGGTGTTCCTTGGTATAACTTTGGATGTTTCACTTCAATGGGGACCACACATTGAAACTTTAGCGGGAAGGCTTAGTTCAGCTGCTTATGCCGTTAAGAAAATAAGACAGTTAACGGATATAGATACTGCGAGACTAGTGTATTTTAGTTACTTCCGTAGTATAATGTCTTATGGCATATTACGGGCATGCGGCTGATATAAAAACTATTTTCATCCTGCAGAAAAGAGCTATCCGCGCAATCTATCAGATGCGATCACGTGAGTCGTTACAGAATAAGTTTAAAGAAATCAATATTTTAACTGTTGCTAGTCAATTTATATATGAAAACATCATGTACGTTCGTAAGAATTTGCATTTATTTCCTAAAAATAGTGACAGGCATAATTTGAATTTAAGAAATGTAAATAAAATAGATATAGCCTTTTCGAGAATAAGTAAGGTTAAAAAGTCATTTGTGGGGCAGTGTATAAGATTCTACAATAAAATTCCAGAAAATGTAACTAGTTTGTCAGAGAATAAATTCAAGACTCATGTCAAAAATGTTTTGTGCTCTAGAGGATATTATAAAATAATAGATTATGTAAATGACAAAGATATATATGTTGATTCTATATCAAATACCATTACCTGAGACTGTAATCTGAATCATGACATTATTTGTAATATTCAGTATTTTTTTTTGTTTTGACTATTTAAAAGTGTGTGTAAACACCTATTTGAAATAAATTGATTTGATTGATTGATTGATTGATTTACGTCCCCACTTGTGGGCCTAAGACACGAAATTCAATGGGCCCAGCATACTTTGTATAGGCCTGCACGTGTCGAACGGCGTCGTTAACAATTACTGGTTCTTGTCTCAATTACTTATTTTTGTCTACAATTATTTCTTGTCACTCGAATATATTAACCACGGGCAAGAGCTAGTTTATAATAACATATAAAAATGTGTGTTCGCGCACCGAAAAACGTAGCGTAGGTGGGCCTCCCACTCGTTGGACCGATAACCTGGTGAGGAAACCGGTGGATGCGGGCAGCGCAGAACCGGTCGTCGTTGAAATCTTTGGGCGAGGCCTTAGTTCGGCAGTAGACGTCTTTTAGCTGATATGATTATGAAACTTTTCTGTACGTAGGACAACGGCAAACTAATATTAAAAAAAAACACTTGATATTACGACTCGTTCTTGGCTAATGTTTAAGGTGGTTCGAGTAGCTCACTAGCGCCTCCAATAAAAATAAATAATTTATTCATTCTTATGGACTTTAATCGAAATGATTGATTATTTTGCGCATATATGGGGGCAGCAATTGTTTATTAACAGTTTTGCAAAAAATGACTTGTTGCAAATGTTTACAGTTATATAATGACAATTAAACAATAGTTGTTGCCCCCCTCTAACCACTCACCTGGCACGCCTCCAGCAGTTGATCGCACGTAAACTGGCGCCGCCAGAAGCGCTATTTTCCTTCAACTGGCGAGGCCCTTTGTGGGTGGTCGCCATTATTGTCAAGGGTTAGAAAAACAAATATTTCGCAATGTTTTTGTATGGGAACTATATATAAAACTTATATCGATGAAATCGCGCAAAATACTCAATGATTTCGATTAAAGTTCATAAGAATGAGTACATATAATGTATAACTTATTTCTATTAGTGGCGCTAGTGTGTTAATCGAACCACCTTAACTTATAAAACTAAGCCATCTACCAGCTTAAGTGTAATTTTATTACATAAGCATCAACTTCGACTTCAACCGCCTGTGGCGTAATGATTACTCCATTCGCTTCACACCAGGAGGTCGCGGGTTCGTTTCCTGGAGGGGTCAACTTGTAAGACTCGGTTTTGTTAGTGTTAGGGCATTTTATAAGCCCGCCTGGCTAGCTACCACCATCCTATCTAAGTCTTGCAGCCAAACATCAGTGTTAACAACATTTATGTGTTGCGGCTTGAAGATAAGATAGCCAGTTCTCCATTACGTTGGGGAATCTTGGTAAGCCCGCTTCCATCTTCTGCGTTATCGTCACTTACCATCAGGTGAGATGATGCCAAGGTCCTACCATTGTTAATAAAAAAATACATGTTGTTTCATTAATGTTGTACGTGACATTTTTATAATAGCTACAGTTTAAGTAAGTACTTAATAACTTTAACAGATTAAAGGGACTCTCAATTTTGCAGGCAAAATACAATAAACAACTATTTTAATAAACAGGTTTTTGATGTGTAACATCTTTGCCCTGGCTTTCCTGCAATCATAAGTAGTTATTTCGTGTAAAGGGACTGAAGTGTGTAACAGGAAATGCGTTTTTTTTTCAGTCATGAAGGCTAAGTTAACATGGCCATGCCGCCTTTATTCATTTTTCAGTCATAAATGATAAGGAGATATGGCCATGCCGCCTATGCTACACCGGAAGGCCAGTAGGTTTTTTACTTGTGTCAGATGTAACACTCATATACGCATCATCATATATATTCTGGATTACGCTGACACTTGCTACTTAGATGTAACAGAAGAAGAGCTCAACAAACTAGAGCGTCTCCAGAATCTCTGTCTTCGATTTATTTTTGGCCTACGTAAGTTTGACCATGTCTCCCAATACCGTCAGCAACTCAAGTGGCTTCCGATTCGTCTTCGCAGGCAGGTCTTTAGTCTCCTTTTCAAAATACTACACAATCCTTCTTCTCCATCCTACCTACGGGAACGCTTTAACTTGCAGCGTCCTCCCGACCAGCAATCCCGTGCTCATCTCAAATCTCTCCTTTCTTTTCCCACCCATTCCACCGACTTCTATTCTTATTCCTTCTCCGTGCATGCGGTTAGGTTGTGGAACTCACTTCCACACGAGATTCGCGATAGTCAGAGTCTGTATTATTTTAAATCTAAATTAAAAGAACACTTCTTGTCTTTTCCTTTTTAAAGTTAGCCATATTTATTTTATAGTTTATTTATTATATTATATGCATTTTATTATATTTATATTATTACATTTATTTATATTATTATGTTATTACATTATGTAGTTTATTATGTATTATTTTGTAGGTACGTGGTATTTATTTAGGAATATGTTGTCAAAATTTCTGTTTTTTAAAATGTTGTCTTTGTTAATGTACACGTCTTCTGCCATTCTTTTGTAATTTCTCTTTCCTAGGTCTGCTGGAAGAAATTTCTAATAGAAATAAGCTGTACCTTTTGTATGTTCTTATCTAGTTTAATGTATGTTTGTCCCTATTTCTGTGTGCAATAAATTGTGAAATAATAATATACAACACTGTGAGGCACGTTAATTTTTTTTCTGTATAATATTATATTACTTTATATATTAAAATTGAAAATTGCCTTTAAAAGGTTGAAAAATTGGCTCCGCAAAATCGACAAATAGTGGTCCGTGCACTAGCATCCATTGATAGGATCTATTAATGGATTTAAGTTACCGATTTGGTAGTAAATACAGAGGGTCGATACTGCTGCACATATAAAATCATGAATTCATCAGCTCACTTCACAGATTCGAAATGTTTTAATTTAAATGGAAAACTTTCCATTCAAAAAACATTGAAGAAGGCTTCTAATCTCAATGCATTCGTTTAAGTCGTAGATCAATAGATTGTAAGTAATAATGAACTTTATTGCCGCAGTACAAGCTTTAAGAGGACTGTGAAGCAGCGACTTTTCAGACAAACGGCGTTAACGATTTTCACCTCTTAAATTTTAACCGATTCGGATTTGGACCAATTTTTGATAGGTTGTCAGTCAGAAAAAAAACCTAGGCTTATACGTTTTTGTTTATTCTACATATAAAGTTAATAAGTTTCATCTATTTTCGTTCACGTGTTCACATACAAAAACTAATTTCAGCCATTTTTTGTTAACCGAGCTTTATTCTGACTGACAATCTATCCAAAAATTCGTCCAAATCGGTTAACACATAAGAGATGAAAATCGTTAACGCCGTTTGTATGAAAAGTCGCAACTTCAGAATCCTCAGAACATGTAACCATTTTAATAAAATTTTCAGTCATACTTATAGAAATAAGTAGGTATCTTCTTATAGGAAAATTGAAGAATCTTCTTATAACTAGGTACCTAGTTATTTCAAACAACTTGGGCGCCATCCTATTTAGTTGCAAACAAATAATGTGGAAAGCAAGACAGTGAGTTAGCGCTAGTTCAGACAGGGCGGGAACCGCACGGTTTGAGAATCGCGCGGGTATAATCATAATCATTTTTATACAATCATTTAGACATAACGCGGTTACCGCAACTCATCATCATCATTTCAGCTCACATCCCCACCGAGGGGCTCGAGCCTACCCTGAATTAGGGCAATCCGGTCTTAGCCGACCACGTGGGCCCAGTGCGGGTTAGTCGACTTCACACACAACCTTCGAGTTTAATCGCAGGCGTGTGCAGGTTTCCTCACTATATTTTCCTTCACCGTAAAAGCGTCGGATAAACGTACATACGAAATTGAAATTCAAAAACACATTGGTACGTGGCAGGATTCAAACCACGACCTCCCGGGCAGGAGGACTCAACCGCTAGAAAATGGAATCGTGCGGCGCCCGCGCGGTTCTGTTACTCTGGAGATCTTCCTTAGCGTTCAGTAGCGTTGCAGACACCGCGCGATTAACACGTCACAAAGCATTGTGACACGCTTGCCCTACATGTGTTTCAAAGTTCGAAATATCTTCCCTGATTAGTTCAATTAGTTCATCAAAAGATTTTATTGACATTATTAAATAGTCAAAAAAAATTCTCTCAAACATTCTTAAATTGGGATATAGCGTTTCAAATTGGCCATGTCTCAGACGATCCCTTAATATTGGATGCACCCAATACTGCATTTTCCTTCTTTTCTTTATTTTTGACACGATTCAAACCGATCGCAAATTTTTGCGGGTCAAACCGCACGATTTAATCAATCGCGCGGTTATCGCCGTGTCTGAACTAGCCCTAAGACTCTTGCTTGAGAGATTATTAAAGATTTATTGCTTTAACCCGGCGTTATTGAGGTTGGGATAAAATGACCCAGCTTGTTTATATTTTAATGTTTTTGTAAGTGCGCGTGTGATGTTGCCATTCTCTTTAAGCCTGTCCAACATATACGGCCCGCGGGCCACCATTCGGCCCGCGAGGGGACTTCATTGAAGTTGGGTTATAATGACCCAGAATGGTTATGTTTCAGTGTTTTTGTAAGTGCGCGTGTGATGTTGCCGTTCTTTTTAGTTCAAGCCTGTCCAATATACACGGCCCGCGGGCCACCATTCGGCTCGCGATGGCACTTCATTGAAGTTGGGTTATAATGACCCAGAATGGTTATGTTTCAGTGTTTTTGTAAGTGCGCGTGTGATGTTGCCGTTGTTTTTAGTTCAAGCCTGTCCAATATACACGGCCCGCGGGCCACCATTCGGCTCGCGATGGCACTTCATTGAAGTTAGGTTATAATGACCCAGAATGGTTATATTTCAATGTTTTTGTAAGTGCGTGTGTGATGTTGCCGTTCTCTTTAGTTCAAGCCTGTCCAACATATACGACCGCGAAGGCACTTCATCTGGCCCGCGAACTAGTTAAATTTTAAGCCATCTAATGTATAGTTATTGCGCGAAGCTACCTACCTGTATTCCGCGGCAAATAAGTTTAACAAAGATATAAACAATAGATGCATTGTGCAAACAAAAAAGATGTCACTCATGCATGGCATTAGGTAGGTTTTTAAAAGAGACTCTTTTGTTTTATTAAAAATATTCCTTTTTATTGGACATTTTCTTTGGCCCGCTGCAGCTATAAAAATCCTAAACCTGGCCCTCCATCAAATTATGTTGGACACCCCTGCTTTAGTTGCTAGAGCCAACATTTTCTTCGCGAGTTCAATTTTCAATCGATGTAAGAAAAGCGCCCATATAAAAATTAATTGATTTTACAGGTAATGATTTTTTTTCGAGAACATAAAAAAAATATAGATTATCGAGTATGATTTATAGTTATACGGCCGATTTAAATAATTGCAAGCAAAGTATTCGACTAAAAACCATGAGTTGACTTGATAAACAAATCAGCACAACAATTATAAGCCTTAACCGCCTCTGTGGCATAATGTTTAGTCCATTATCTTCAAATAAGGAGATCGAGGGTTCGATTCCCGGCGGAGTCTAACTTTGTAGGACTCGGTTTGGTTGGTGGAAAGGCTTTTTTAAGCCTACCTGGCTCTTATCTAAGTCTTGACGCCAAATATCAATGGTAACAGCATTGATGTGTTCCAACTTAAAGATAAGATAGCCATTGCGTTGGGGAATCTTGACAAGCCAGCTTCCATCTTTGTCATCATCGTCACCATCAGATGAGATGATGCTAAGGGCTTACCCAATGTGGATAAATAAATCAAGTACGCGGCGGTCGTTCGTCTTGTTATTTCATGTCTTGGCTCATCGAAAATACAATCCCCTCTCGTACTCTCTCGTACACCCTGGAGTCTCATTGAAAGCTTTAAGGCTTCTCCGTTCCTAAAATCAGCAACTTGATTCACGATGTTTTAAACATCGACCAAAATAGCTTGAAAATAAAGTGCTTGTCAGCTCGTACTGCAACGTGGCTGTTACGTCAATCGCTGCGAAACAATCGTGCGAAAGTTGTGGTTTTTAATTCGTTATAAATAAAATAAGAAGATTTTACAAATAGTAAGAAAACAAAATCATTTTCTATTGTTCTGTTATGAAGTTCATTAATTATCACAATGGTTCGATTAAAATTGCAGCAATTCTAAGGTTACAACTAGAAAAAAGGGTGCATTAGGATATTTTTTCCTTTAGTTCTGTGTATTAAAATATAATTCGAGGAAATTAAAATCACTCCTCATATCCTGTGAAATACAAAATATTTTTTTTTCGATAAAAAAATCCAAAATGTGGTTACAAAGTGGGTTGTTTGCGGCGGGAAAGCATTAAGGGAGGCTTTCAATCAGTTGTTCTGCTTATTTGTGTTGCTATTGCTATGAATGTTGTAAAGAAGTTTATAAAAATTATAAAAAGAAAGTAAATGAAAACTGTTTACTAAAGTGTGTAAAGGTGATTCTATAAAAGCTTCAAAGTTTTTTATTTATTTTCAAAATCCTTACTAATATTCTAAATGTGAAAATGTGTTTGTTTGTTTGTTTCTTTGTTTGTTACCTTTTCTCGCTTCAACACTTTAACCAATCTTGATGAAATTTGGCTAAAAGGTAGCCTGTGGCACTGGGAAGGACATAAACTACTTTTTTATTCCGTGAAAATAGCATAGTCCGATGCAGTTCCTGAGGGAACTGAAAAAGCTAGTAAATAATAATTAAATAACAGAAATTGAGTATATATTTGAAAACTATAAACGTTAATTATTTTAAAATATCATTTGATAAATATGTGGACCGCGCGGTGGACCGAAAGCCTGGTGAAGATCGCGGGAAGCCGGTCGTCGTGCAAATCCTTGGCAGAGGCATTTGTCCAGCAGTGGACGTTTTTCGGCTGATATGATGATGATGATGAAATCTGTGGGTAATACTAGCCAACCTTAACATCCGAGTAACAATTTCTTACCACAATCAAATCAAATTAAATCAAATCATTTATTGAAAGTCACATTATATCATGTCAACTCATAAAGTAAAAATTTTCGTAATAAAAAATGTCAAGATTCCATATTATTACAATGAGGCTGGGTTAAAAAAAACCGCTCCAAATTTTCTATCTATAGTTGCAAATCCGCTTGTAAGAGTACCCACACAGCTTATGGGAGGAACTGGTTTCTAACATCAGCTTTCAACGGCATTTTGTTTCTAAATCAAATCAAATCAAAATAATTTATTTTCAATGGCTTTTGATTATTATTAAATATGTCATGATTCAGATTACAGTCTCAGGTAATGATATTTGTTATAGAATCAACATATATATTTTTGTCATTTACATAATCTTTTATTTTACAATATCCTCTAAAACACAAGCATTTTTTGACATGAGTCTTGAATTTATTCTCTGACAAACTTGTTTTCCGACATTTTCTGCAATTTTATTGTAGAATCTTATACACTGCCCCCTTAAAAAGTAATTTGTGGGGAAAATATTTTTTTAACCTTACTCAGTCTCGAAAAGGCTATATCTACTCGTATATAAGTAAAACACCGTTGATGGTAGATCTACAATTCTACTTGAGTGCGTAACATAATAAAAGTATTCCTTAATATACAGCAGCCTAAAAATTAAAAAGGTATTGATTTTAATGTTGTTTTTTTTATTTATTTTTAGCTGCTATTAATGACCCCTTAGCATCATCTCACTGTGTTGATGATGCCGAGGATGAAGAGGGCTTTAATTCATTTACTATTGATGATTGTGCGATAAGACCAAATAAGACTTACTAGTAGCAAAGACAATCTTTGCTAGTAGATAAGATGGTGGTAGCTAGCCAGGGGGGATTAGAAAATGCCCCACCACAAACCAAACCGAGCCTTACAAACTTACAAGCCTTAACTCGCCCGGAATCGAACCGGCAACCTCTAGGGTTGAAGCGAGTGAAGTAACTACAACGCTACGGAGGCTGTTTCGGCCACAAACTAAAAACATCTGAGTGATTTTAACCTCCAATTCCCCGAATTACTTAGCGAAGCGACAAGTACATAAAAACGAATGGCCTAAGATTTAATGTACTCTTAAGCTGCTTATCCACAGGCCATGCTGAGACGAACGAGAATTAATATTTGTAGGGAAAATTTTTAATTCCTTCCTAGCGCATCTTCGATGGATAAAGTCCACAGAAATGGGAATGATGCAAGGTCTGAATGACCGACGAAGTACATCGCAAGAAAGCGTACAGATAAGGACGGAAAAAAAATATGGCACTGGTTCATCAATAATTAGAATTTATATTTTTATTACCTTATTTTTTGGTATGTTTTGGTTTAATTGATTTTGTATGATCAGCTTAGGTATAGTTTCTATAGCATGTAAAGATAAGGAAGAGCGATGCCTCCTGACACAGGCATTTTTAACTTAAAAGGGGGCTCCAGCCATAGTCATGTTAATGCATAACCTATATGGAGAAAATAAACATTTTTTTATTATTATTTCAAAATATAAAATTTAAGCTACTCTGCTCACTTGGCACGAGGCAAAGTGGCAGGAGCACCTCCAGCGGAAGCACAGTCGGCTGGAGTTCAGTGCGACGGGGAGAGAAAGCGTCGAACTATCCGGGCATTATCGAGGAGGACTGCTTTATTATTATTATTATTTTTTTTTATTCATGATGTCTAGATAGCAATACCACGCGACGGTCATCGCTTTGTTAATACGTACTGTATATATGTTGGCAATTGATCGTAGGAATCACGGTCGTTTTATGATATGCCCGATTTTTACGATCGACCGCCGATATATACATCGCGAGACATCCTAAGTTTGCGATGAAATTCCTTGGTGAAGAAGGGTCGGCAAGATTTAAAGCTTTATTTGTTTTAGTATAAGTTTAATTATTAATCATTATTCATTAAATTTTCTGTTGTTGTTGCTCGCGTACTACCTGTCTCCGTGCTTTTTCTCTGAGCACTAGGTCGTCTGGTAGAAATCGCTCTCAGCGATAAGACCGCCTAAATTGTACGTCTCTTAGTTTTTAATATAAATTTTGCATATTATGTATTTATTTTGATGTACAATAAAGAGTTATTTGAGTTTGAGTTAAATTCTCGTTCATCTCGTCTCATTCTAGTATAGCTGGTGGATAAGCGCCTTTAGAATGACGATTAGTGAATCTCTTTTTCCTGCCCTTGCTTGAAAAACGCAACTTTTTCCTTAATGTTGAAGGAGCTTTATCGAGCTTTATTGCCGCTTAGCGGTATGATTGATTTATTCTTAAGAGCCGGAGGCCTCATTCATTTTTCATGTAATTTTTTGTAAGCATGATCTGTTTGACTGAGGGATGTAAAAATCTTTATATATTTAGGTACTTATCTAGTTCAATCAGTTAACTGATTTAAAAAAATACAATAAACCTAGCATGTTTAAATAATAAAATGTCGAAATATCAGAAAATTTTTAGGTACAATATTTTAATATTGCATTGACACGCGATATACATATTATTACGGCAAAATTTCAGCTCAATCGGAGACCGGGAAGTGGGTCAAATTTAACTTGCAAGATTTTATTACAGACACCGGAACAGGTGAAACTAAATAAAAGCTTGTAAAGAGGACCTAAAACGTTATTACTGTTCTCGTGTTTTTAAAGTTCTATAGACAAATAAGGAACCCTTACACATTCACCATAACCGTCCGTCTGTCTGCCCATCGGTAAGTTACAGCTAATGTATTTACTCAAAGACTACTAAATTTAAAAAGCTGAAATTTGTTATCGTGACGTTTATAAACAAACTAGCTCTCCCTGCGAACTTTGTACTACCTACACTACACTAACCTACCCTACCCTACACTACACTGTCCTACCCAACCCTACCCTACCCTACACTACCCTACACTACACTACCCTATCCTACCCTACAATACCCTACACTACACTACACTACCGTACACTGCACTACTCTACACAACACTACACCACACTACCCTACCCTAAATAAGAACCTTCTCCTGACAATAACGACCTCAAAAAAAATAGTTATCTAAATCGGTTGAGCCGTTCTCAAGTTAAAGCGTGACACGAAGAAATAGGGGTTCATTTTTATATACATAGAAATAATAAAATTTGTAAATAATTGGGGTTCCTTCCTTACATGTAAAGTGAGGGTGATTTTTTTTTCACGTACTCCAGTTTTTTAATAGGTTATTTTTGTTAGAGTTGCATATCCCCCCTCACTCCATCCCTACCGGCTTAATCGCTATTTCAGGAAATGTTAAAAGTATTAGGAATTGTAAGATACCTAAATGACAAATGATAAATGATCTTATGACAATATTACAGATAATATGAACTTGGAAAGACAAAGGCGTAGCATCGCTTGCAGAAGCAATATGCTCGCGAGACGATTTGCTTATTGTTCGTCACAGGCTAAGGTGACCCTATTCAAAGCGTACTGTCAGGCGCTCTACACCAGCCAACTGTGGTACAAGTACGCGAAGAGTACCTACAATACGCTCCGTGTACAATATAACAACCCATTCCGGGCCATGCTCAATCTGCCCTGGCGGTGTAGTGCGTCTGGTATGTTCGCGGAGAATAGGGTTAACGATTTCTATGCTGTGTTGCGTAGGTCTAAAGCATGATTCCACATAAGATTGATCAAATGTACGAACAGTATAATTGTTGCTGTGTTCCGCACCATTTATATGAATACGAATCATTTCAACCTGACATTGTGCTGTTAAACTATTATTGTAATAATTATGTTATTGTTACGACATTTTTTAGTTTATTATATTTTGACATTAATCCTTGTATGGGTAAAACTTTGTGCGTAATATTATGTACTAGTGTGCCTGAAATAAAGATTCATTTATTTATTTTATTTTATTTATTAATTCAAAAGGAAAGGAAGTAATAGTCGGCCAACTTAAGATGTGCAGTTGGATTTGTAAAAATGTTCATAGATTTCCCGTGCAAAATGCTTTGTGTTAACAGCAAAAATAACGATGTTTTATAAAAATATATTTAATTTTTGAAAAGAATATAAATGAAGTAACAGGATACCAAATTTCGAATCATTCATACCTTCATAGACTGGAAAAGAGCTGGTGATCTTCAAACGGCTAAACAGATTTTCTTGAATAATAGCTAAAAAAAAAAACATCCGGTTGGAAGCTACGATACCCACAGCACAGATGAGATATTAGTTGCTACAGATAGATACTAATTAAACTTATAACTAGTTGAAAAAAAATTATGTATTCAATAAATTAAAACAGTTTAAATTTTCATTAAAAAAATACCTTAATTGATTTGGCATATACCATAGCTAAAACGATTGCTTGTAGAACATCAGACTTTCAAATTTCAAAAAGAAAAACTTACACACACAATAGTTATTTGTGTAACAAGGGGACTAAGTAATATTTTGTTCTGAAGGCGTTAGTTTGAATTCTGAGCTACGCTAAGGACTCTATAGTAGATTTCCGAGCGCAGCGAGAGACTCTTAAGTAGAATCCTGAGCTTAGCGAGGAATACGTCATCCGCATACACACACAAACACACACACACACACACACAATACGTATGCGTGTAACAAGGGGACTAAGTAATATTTTGTTTTGAGGGCGTTAGTTTTAATTCTGCGTTAAGCTAAGGATTCTATAGTAGATTTCCAAACGCAGCGAGAGATTCTTAAGTAGAATCATGAGCTTAGCGCGGAATACGTCGCCCGAGAATAAAATATTTTGACCCCGAGTGGCACACACAATTTGTCATCACAACCTATGAGAAAAAGAAACTAATATGTACCTGTATATATTGGTTTGGCGTTGTCTGCTTATTGGACCACGTTCGTATGAGAGCACGAACGCTGACCAATCAGAACAGAGAAACAAAACTCTGTACAGATTTGATAGATCCTCAATGTACAATGTTTAAAAGAACCCCTAATTCCGTCACAAGCATGCAAATTTCTTATACAAATTTGCTCAGCATTTAAATTAGAGTTTAAGAGCAAAATCTATGTAAAACGGCAGAGGAAGAATTATGTAATAAATAATAAAAGTTTATAATATCCATTAACGAACGCCATTTCTTTGAATGAACTGGCTCCGTCGTGCATGACAATGTTTCCAACTTCATAACAAAGGACCTTAATTAGAAGAAAAGGTAAAGTAACGTTTTATTCCTTTCGTCGGTAGATCTTTTTTATTTTCAAAGAATTTTCAGTATCAGCCGTGTTCGCAAAAATAAGATCTCAAACTTTGAACGCGTTTTTCTAGAAACGTTAAAAACACGATATTATGTTTTCAATTTGTGCGGCAGAAATCCGAGATCGTCTATAATCGTCTTAGCTTAATAATTACAATAAATTAGTTTCATTACTAAGCTCATCACTTAGCTCGCTGTTATGATATAGAGGTTGCATCGGGACCGAGCGGGGCGGCGGGGGAGGGGCACTGCTTAAGTGATCGAAACCGGCGCAGACGTTTCATGTTAAAACCAACGGCCGTATTCCCCGACACAGATCTACCTGAGTTTTCATCCTCGATTGGTAAGCCTTTGGCATCAATTCACCCAATGGCAACTGTTGATAGCAGTGGTCCTATCATGATTTCCCAACGCACTGGAGAATTGGCTGTCTTATCTTCTTGTAGGAAATCATCAATATTGTCAACAGTGATATTTGGCGGCATGACTTGTGATGAATATGGTGATAGCTAGTGATCGACCAATGTAACTAACCTGCTGCACGATTACGAGAACGTTGTTGAGTTTCAATGCTTCGGTTCCTCTTTTACGAATAAAGGTGACAGCCGGAGTTTTAAAGACAAATTGGCATTGCCAAATCTGCAATGACCCAACTCAGCAAAATATGGAGATACAGGAATATCACTTAAAGGACAAAAAATCAGTTGGGCCGCACACTTGTTTTTTTCTATTTTCCTGTATGGAGCACAGTCCTGGACTTTCTCTTTCTCTTATCGTGTGGCCCAATTATGATATCCAATGTACAGATGACGATTTCCATGTATTGCACTAAGCATCACCCGCGATCCAGTACTTCATACACATCTGGAATAAGATGAGCAGGTTCCTCACCGTGTTTTCCTAAAACGTAAAGCAATCGGTAAGTAAATGTACGTACCTAAGTTTCGAAAACTCATTGGTACATTGACCGTCCAAATTCCAACCCAGGAACTCTGGTTAGGAGGTCTTAGTAAATACCGTTGAGTGAGCCACCGATGTCGTGGAGTTCCAAACCGCCGATAGACAGATTCACGCTTTTTACCCGACTGTCCTAAAAGGATTTTAATGTTTTTCGGGTGTATTTATGTATCTTTCTTTGGCTGAACCTGAAGCCTAAACGGCTTGATGGATTTTGGAGTGCGAGATGATTAGATAGATGATTAGACATATGATATATTTTCATCCGTCTTCCCAAAAAAGAGGGGTAAAGTTTATAAGCCGTTGGGTTTATAATTATAGGTCATATAATGTAATATTAGCGTAACATGCTATGAATCTGGCTGATTTCCCACCGCAAAAACATCTCAGAACTATAGATAAATAAAGTACAGCGACTATGTTTGATTTGCCTGCAGAGAGTAAGTAAGCATAATACTTTGGCCATATTACTCCGAGGAGCAGCAGCAATCTAGAACGACTGGACAGGAAAAAGACAAAAGTCTTACGAGATGGTCGTATTAGATATCCGAAGAACTGGAAATCCCCATCAGCATCTTCATCAGGCGGAAAACCGTAACATGTGGACATAACACGGTCTTTGGATAAAAAGAAGCGGAGCCACGATCATCAGTAATGAAGAAGCGATTGAGGAGGAGGAGTTTTCAAATCTTGGTTTTCAGAATGGTATCAGAAGTTTTAGCTGTTTTTCTACCCGAAGGTTGCCTGGAAGAAATTGCTACCTAGCAATAAGCAATGTATATTGCAATAAGATCGCCTATTGTATATTTGTTCTATGTTGCTTTCTTCTTTTTATGTTGTGATACACTAAAGAATATTGTACTGTATTGTACATGACCTCCACTATCAACAGGCTTGACAAACCAAGAGGACTTTGATAACCCTGATACCTGTAAATAAAGGTTAAGTTTATAAAGACTGCTAAGTTGTATTGCTACTAAATTTTATTAGTATTTATTCCTTAACAATTTATTAAAGTCCTTGCTGGGACATGGATCCCTTAACCACACATGGGGCCAAGTCCGGGTTGGTGGTCCTCACTATTGGGGCACGGATCTCTTTCCGAATGCGGGAAAGTTAGGCCATACTCTACACACGGGACCAGCTCCGAGTTGGTGGTCCTCACTATTGGGGCACGGATCTCTCCGAACGCGGGAAAGTTAGACCATACTCCACACACGGGGCCAAGTCTGGGTTGGTGGTCCCCACTATTAGGGCACGAATCTCTTCCCGAACGCGGAAAGGTAAAGCCATACTCTACACAAGGGGTCAAGTCCGGGTGGGTGGTCCTCACTATTTGGGCACAGATCTTTTCCTGAACGCGGGAAGGTTAGGCCATACTCCACACATGGGGCCAAGTCTGGGTAGGTGGTCTTCACTATTGGGGCACGGATCTCTTTTCGAATGCGGGAAAGTTAGGCCATACTCTACACACGGGACCAGCTCCGAGTTGGTGGTCCTCACTATTGGGGCACGGATCTCTCCGAACGCGGAAAAGTTAGACCATACTCCACACACGGGGCCAAGTATGGGTGGGTGGTCCTCACTATTTGGGCACAGATCTTTTCCTGAACGCGGGAAGGTTAGGCCATACTCCACACATGGGGCCAAGTCTGGGTAGGTGGTCCTCACTATTGGGGCACGGATCTCTTTCCGAATGCGGGAAAGTTAGGCCATACTCCACACACGGGGCCAAGTCCGGGTTGGTGGTCCTCACTATTGGGTCACGAATCTCTTCCCGAATGCGGGAAGTTTAGGCCATACTCCACAAACGGGATCAAGTCCGGGTTGGTGGTCCTCACTATTGGGGTACGGATCTCTTCGCGAACGCGGGAAGGTTAGGCCATACTCCACACACAGGGCCAATTTGGGGTTGGTGGTCCTCACTGTAGGGAAACGGATCTCTTTCCGAACGAAGGAAGGTTACACCATACTCCACAAACGGGGCCAAGTCAGGGTTGGTGGTTCTCACTGTTGGGACATGGGTCACTTCCCAAACACAGAAAAGTTAGGCCATACTCCACACATGGGGCCAAGTCTGCGTTGGTGGTCCTCACTATTGGGGCACGGATCTGTTCCCAAACGCGGGAAGGTTAGGCCATACTCCACACACGGGGCCAAGTCAGAGTTGGTGGTCCTCACTGTTGGTGTATGGATCACTTCCCGAACAAAGAAAGGTTAGGCCATACTCCACACACGAGGGCAAATCTGGGTTGGTGGAGGTTGTAGGGCTATTGGCGAAACCCATTCAAAGGTTTTTAAGCTGCCTGTTAGAACACGGAATGACGACGGCGATCTAGCGACAATAACTAACACCAAAGGCTTAACGTGCATAGCAAAGCACAATACGACTAACAGTCAAACTCATCCAGGTAATGACCGTGCTTCAGATTAATTAAGTGATCGATCCACACGCAAGTCTTACTGAGCTACCACCGCTTTTAATAAATAGTACTTTACCCTGGAGTCACGGAGCCCATTGCTATAAATAATTGAAACACCAACTTGACTATTAATTACTTGTGCTATTCACCCTTCGACCAAACATAATGACCCGGCCCTATCCGTACATTAATCTTATAAAAATTACTCAAATACAACTACACGCAAACACACACTCTCATCACTATAGTCTACCGAGTCACGGTCAAATATCAACAATGTCAGACATAGAGACGTACTCGGAATGTACCACGAATGAGATAGTAAATTTCACTAATTTCGACCTTCAACCCACCTGGGGAATACTGATCGACTAAGGCGAAATGAGCAAATTCGCTCATTCTGTAGGCATCAAAACCCCTGTTCGCGTAGGCCGGTCCATAGCTGTTATATTGGTCGAAAACGATACGTCGGGAAAATATGTGGCGTGCATTATACTATTCTGAGTTGCTTATTTCTCTGCCCTTATTGTAAAATTAAGTATTTCGTGCTTTCCTGTAACTATAGGTTGTCTGGAAGAGAATGCTTTTAGCGCGGCTCAATTTTAAGTATCTACCCTCTTTTTACATTTAAGCTTAGATATAAGAAGTTTTTATTATTTTTTGTTTTCTTTTTGTGTATCAACTGTAATGTAGCTTTGAATAAATGTTTTGTCTATCTATCTATCTATCTATCTAATAAGACCGTCTTCTGTACACTATATTATAATATATCTATCTATGTATTAGCTTTACGAAATTGTTTTTGATGTACTATAGGTGTAAATAAATAAATATTGTAATCTATTACTTTACTTACTCTCTTGTGGGATGGGCAGAGAATCGAGCGCCAAGAGTGGAGATTCTGACATACAACTTTCGATTTTTTACTGACATTTGCCCTCATACGAGAAACTGCGCTCCTTGGAGCCCGAGTGTTGGCGCATTGATGGCCAGCCTGGCAGGTCTCCCTCGGCTGCTCCGATGCCATCAACGATAAGAGTTATGACAAGGCGCGTCAGTCAGACAGACGTAACATCGCCGCCGCTAAAGATCCTGCCTGTGCCTAGTGTAAGTCCGCAGGTCATGGAGTGTCGGGATATGCTGATTTTCGGGGCAGAGCGGATCCAAAAGCACCGTGGAGTTGTCCAGCAACGCAGGTGGTGCTTCCATATTAGGCTAGTCCTAGACTGTCCTATTTCTGAGAACTCTCGTTTCTGCCAAAGGGCTTACCATCAGCTACTTTGCATGAACCAGAGTAGAGTGGCCAATCAGGAGCGGAGACAAATTCCCGTATCGGAACGCGAAAGCATTTCCGGATTTGACCCCATGCGATTTCCACTTGTTTCCTAACCTGAACAAATGGTTAGGTGGCCAGAGATTTTCATCTAATGATGAAGTCATAGTCGTTGTTGTCAAGTATTTCGAGGGATTGGAGAAAACTTTTTGTAGGGACGCAGTAGTGTCAGCACTTTTTGTAGCAAGGCGAAGCTCACCCGTTTTACATATAGAGCCGGCAGTTGCCTCCCGTACGCGCTAAAGTTAACCGGTGACCAGTACTCTAATTTGTATAACTAGTACCTATCTTGTAGAAATAAAACACACATTTTATTGTGTAACAATACAAGGTAAAACGTTTTAATCTTGCTTCACTGAACACCCTCCTCTGACCTATAGGCGTTATAGTAATCGTTAGGTAGATCAGGACATCGGATTTACCTACGTACGGACAGTTTATTCATACCTATGAACAGTGGAGAATATATACCGTACGGACAGTGGTGACATTACCTATTCCACCGTGGTGACCCCAACGTGATTCCACCGTGGTGACCCCAACGTGGTACAAACGGTGTAATGGCATCGGAGAAGCGCTAAACTAAATTAATCGAGGTAGAGGGAAACTACTTTGACAAATAAATTTATTTTAAATAGATTGTTAAAGTTTTTTATCGTTTCGGAAACTTATCAACCAGTCCTCGTAGAGGTCTCTCGGATCTGTAAAAAATTAAGCTTCTAAATCAAAGCAATAAAAAGATACCGCCATTTATGTCACATATTTAGATACTTGCAAGTAGATCAAAACCTATAGGGTACTTCTCGTTGACCTAAAACCATGAAATTTGGCAAGAAGCAACACAACACAAGTGTCACATATTTTGATACTCGCAAGTAAATCAAAACCTATAGGGTACTTCCCGTTAACCTAGAATCATGAAAATTGGCAAGAAGCAACACTAGTGTCACATGTTTTGATACTCGCAAGTAAATTAAAACCTAAAGGGTACTTCTCGTTGACCTAGAATCATGAAATTTGGCAAGAAGCAACACTAGTGTCACATATTTTGATTCTCGCAAGTAAATCAAAACCTGTGGGGTACTTCCGATTGACCTAGAATCATGAAATTAGGCAAGAAGCAACACTAGTGTCACATATTTTGATTCTCGCAAGTAAATCAAAACCTGTGGGGTACTTCCGATTGACCTAGAACCATGAAATTAGGCAAGAAGCAACACTAGTGTCACATATTTTAAATACTCGCAAGTAAATCGAAACCTATAGGGTACTCCTGTTGACCTAGAATCATGAAGTTTGGCAACATAAGTCAAGGTGAAAATCCGAAAAATGAAAATTTGTTGTCATATCATATTTTTTGTGATTACAATTGCAGTTTGAGAATGAACCGTGACGTATATCGATGTACTCGTTGATGTTTATAGGGTTTTATAGACTGATATGTTTTGGTACTGTAGAGATCGTATATCTCTACGTTGCTGCACTCGCGACTCCTTTTTAGTACTTTCTTGCCAGCGCGAATCGTATTAAAAATATAAGTTCAAATTCAAATTAGTAAGTCGTTCGAAAGCTTCCCAAAACAGTTGAGATTCATTCTATGGTGGGCCGTGAGCCAGGACAGAGGTCTATTTTCAAGAGTGTTATAGTTTGAAGACCGCGCGCCAGGGCAGAGATCCCTATTAATCTATTTTATGGCAAGAAAGTATTTTCAATAGTTTCGATTTAAAGAACTAATAATCAGTCAGCTGACGAACTATTATCGATTTTTACGTATTAAATAAATATATATCTTCAACTATTTAATACGTACTTGCGCGAGTCCGACTCAACTTGGTTGTATTTTTTTACATCATCATCATCATCATCATATACGTTCCCACCGGGGGGCTCAAGCCTACCCTGAATTAGGGCGTTTTTTTACATAGCTTACAAAAAATGTAAACCCGATTCCTTCTAGTAATTAATTTAACGTTCGTGTCAGTCTATTCTCTTTAGGTTCCAGCATAAAAAAGACATTGTCTCCATCCGATGCGATGAGGATCTGGATCTCATTTCGTTAAGTGTTACGGAGACTAAATGTGATTATTTGTCCCCGTCTGCTTTGAAGGAAAACATAGGTGGTTTTTGTGGGACGGACTGGTGCTAATGGGAGGGTGTGATTACTCGTGATTTGAAGTAATATATGTTACACTGAAGTGGGCACCTGGGTTACAGCTGTATGCCAGTAACAATGAAAATAAAAAACAACATTACTCACTTTGTATTATATTATAGTAACAAATATTATTTTTTAAAATTTATATTTTAAAACATTAGTCATAACTAAAGCTGAAAGTAAAGGCGTAGACCTATCTTTGCGATTTTTTCTATCGAGCCAAAATTGATCAATCGTGTTTCTAATAGCTTTTGACTTTAAGGAACATCATCAACAATAAGGGTATTTTTTACAACCTTGGGTTTTCTATCGTTTAGGAGTAAATGACGTCAAAAATAACGGAAATCTGTAATATTACTGCCTTAACGATCTAAGAATAAAAATACATATAAAAATAATACACTTAAAGTTAAAGAGCCCTTTTAATAATACGGAAAACTTTAACCAGATCATATTCATCGTTGTTTTTTTTTTTTGTAAACATTAAAAGCTTTACTTTCCAAGACACAACAAGTCTTTTTATACGAGCCGAAATTAGATTTTAATACAATTATAAGACCAAAGCTTATAACACGTTATAAACGGTAAAGTTCTCTAGACAATAAATTAATAAAGTTCCCTAACTTGGTAGAGTTCGAAACCACTCGGCAAGTTTAGTGCCTATATTGGCAAATTCTTTGGTTTCGGCTACATGAACACTTATAACTACGTGAAGACCATTATTAAACTGGGTACGGACAGATTCAGTGATTAAGTCAAGAGTGATAAGATCAATTAAGTTATTATTTTAACATTATTGTTTTAGTAATTTTTTTTCGCTCTTACGGTGAGGGAAAACATCGTGAGGAAACCTGCACACGCCTGCGAAGAAACTCGCAGGTTGTGTGTGAAGTCGACCAACCCGCACTGGGCCCGCGTGGTCGACTAAGGCCCGATCGCCCTAATTCAGGGTTGGCTCGAGCCCCTCGGTGGGGACGTATATGAGCTGATATGATGATTTTCTACATGCTGGCAACTTTGGGTGGTTACCGATTTTTTTGTAAAAATAACACATATTGATTTATAACACTAATTCCACATAAAACAAATAAAACTGAATTAATAATTTGTTAGCGACTGGTTTCGAACACCATCTTCAGGCAGACTATTTATTTACACAATGTGTGGGTACATTTCAAATAAATTTTGAAGGTGATTACAATATCTACGGATTTGGTAAAAAGAACAAAAGTCAGCGAAAATTAATATGATAATGAAAATTTAAAAACCCGTCTGCATAAAACTTAACCCCTCATTTTTAGTTAGTTAGATAAAACATAATATCCTTCGTCACTCACGGGATCAATACGAATCTAACGACACCTAAATATATAATACATACACTCGCAAAACATTAGCATTTTTCTGGCGCGGTCGGGTAAAATTACGTTCCTTGGAACCCCCTTTACTTATCCCTTTTTTTATTCATCATCATCATATCAGCCGAAGGAAGTCCACTGCTGGACATAGGCCTCCCCCAAGGATCTCCACGACGACCGGTTCTGCGCTGCCCGCATCCAGCGGCTTCCCGCGACCTTCACCAGGTCATCGGTCCACCGAGTGGGAGGCCTGCCTACACTACGCTTTCCGGTGCGTGGTCCTTTTTTTATTATTTGTTGGTAAATCCTCCGTAATAACAAATATTCTGTGAAAATTTCAGTTTTTTTTTTTATTCACAATTGGTAAACCCTTGACAACATCTCACCTGGTGGTAAGTGAAGATGTTGCCGAAGATGGAAGCGGGCTTACCAAGATTCCCCAACGCAATGGGGAACTGGCTATCTTATCTTCGTGCCGGAACACACCAATGATATCAACATTGATATTTGGCGGCAAGACTTAGATAAGATGGTGGTAGCTAGCCAGGCAGGCTTAGAAAATGCCCTACCACCAACCAAACCGAGTCTTACAATTTGACCCCGCCGGGAATCGAACCCGCGACCTCCTGTGTAAAGCCAGTGAACTTTGCCTCTGAGCTACGGAGGCGGTTAAAAAAAGGCAGATAAAACCTTCTAAAAGTCGGACAAACAGACCGACAGCGTAGGCTTGGTAATAGGGTCCCGTTACCTAGTATGGAACTCTAAAAAACTATGAAAGGAACAATAAAACTTTTTAAAACAATACCTATGGACGGAGTAGATGTAACACCAAGCAGCTATCGAACTATAGTATGCTATAGCATTAAGTTAATGATAATCATGATACTTATACCTTTTTGAAATCCCTGTGTCGAGCCTTTTAATTTGATACCCATATTGTGGTATTCGTAAACTTTCACTAAGTCCAATGGCGTTGCAAAGCCGCCATGTTTTTTTTAACGTCACCTATCTTAGAACACTTGGGCTGCTAAGACGAACCTAACACTACCTCAATTATGCAAATCCGTTAAGCGATTCTGGAGATATGAGGTAATAAAGAATATTACATACAACTTCCTTTGCAGTCGGTTAAAAACACTTGGCATGTGTAACGTTATCAAAAAAACGAAATTTCATCCAACTCATTAGAGCCATTTCCGAGAAACCAATTATACAGAGTGTATCAAAATTAGTGTAGATCCCGTTAATTGGAGCTTCTACTCATCACACTGAACAACTTTTGTTATATCATCATCATTACAGCTCATATACGTCCCCACCGAGGGGCTCGAGCCTACCCTGAATCAGGGCGATTAGGCCTTAGTCGACCACGCGGGCCCAGTGCGGGTTGGTCGACTTCACACACAACCTTCGAGTTTCTTCGCAGGCGTGTGCAGGTTTCCTCACGATGTTTTCCTTCACCGTTAAAGCAATCGGTAAGTATGTTATATGACTTTGCTGAAATTGCAAAACAAATTACTCTTCATATTGAACGACCAATTTTGTGCATATTGTATGGGGGGTCAAATATTTTTTTAAACTGACTATAGGTTTTTGGGGAAAGGTGGTTTATTATAATGAGTACAAATCCCAGTTAACGGGTCCTTTACCATTTTTTACATTTTGTATGGGGGGGTCCTACTTTTATTTTAAAATAGATCATGGATTTCTTCGAGAAAGTTGTTCAGAATGATGAGTAGAACCCCAAGTTAACGGGTCTCACACCATTTTTTTACACTCTGTACTTATATTTATTTATTTATTTATTTACACTTATAGTACACCAAAACAATTTTGTAATGTTAATACGTAGAGATACTATAATAAAGTGTACAGTAGGCGGTCTTATATATATTGCAGCATCTAGAATAGCTCACATAAAGTAAGAAATAAGATTATGAACTGTTAGCATAGTAAAAAGAAAGAATAGTAAGTTAGCTTCTTACAATTGTACATCGTGCGCTTTGTATGTGTGCGGCAGTAAGCATGCACGCACACTACAATAATAAGAACGACTTCTTTCCTTTTACCAAAGAAGTCGTTTTTATTATTGTAGTGTGCGTGCGTGCCTTTTGACGCGCACACATACAATCCGCACGATGTACCATTGCATGAAGATAAGTTACTATTCTTTTTTTACTATGCTATTGGTTGTTCATCTACGTTTCATTTGTTATATACGTAGCTTTTCGGATTGTTCATTTATTTATTTGACCATAAATGCAAGTATTGCAAAATTTCTTAAAATATAGTAGGTTATGCAATATACCACGTTAAGTAATGTAGTCATAACTTAAATTAAAAATAAAAATTAAATTAACACAATATCAATGCACTTGTTAGTTAAAAATACACTATTGAAGCGCAAGAATACGTTAAAAACGTCAGCACATACCTATTAGCGGTAGACAGTTTTTTTTTTGTTATCCACCTTTCTACCGCCCAAATTGTTCCGCTAATAGTACTTATATAAGTTTATTTTTTGTATTTTTTTATTTAAGGTTTATATGTTTTTATAATGTGTTTGTTTTAACTTGTGTGTACAATAAAGAGTATTTATCAAGCGACTTCCAAAAAGGAGGAGGTTCTCAATTCGTCTGTATGTTTTTTTTTTAAATGTTTGTTACCTCATAACTTTTGATTGGGTGAACCGATTTTTATGATTCTTTTTTTATTTGAAAGCTAGTGCTTCCCGTGTGGTTCCATATAAATTTAATCAAAATCGGTGTAGTACTTTAGTAGAAAGTTAACAAAAACCAAAAATAATAATGCAAAAATGTACTAATTTGTTGCGATGGAAGTCGGTTTTTTAACGTGTTTAGCGTTTTCAATTATCTTATCTTCTACAGTACCAGTACTCAAAGAACAAAAATTAAATATAAAAAGATATCTTGAGCACGCAACGTCTGTCTGCAACATAACATTGGTCTGCAATGACCTTATCATTCAATGACTTATATATTACTGGCGTAAGGACCCGGCCAACGCGCGCGACTAATGCTCCCAGCGAATTGGTGCGAAAATCTAAAATTTCGCACACTCGCGACTCAGTCGTCTGCGGGAAATTGTACAGTGCGGTGGAAAGATATTCCATATAAAAATTCCTTATTGTTTTGTTAGAGACTGTAAAAACCATGAAAGAAAGGCTAAAAAGAAACATGGGATGTCGTATCATCGTTATGTAACCTTACCTTGGATTTTTTCTCGTAAACAAATTAAATAAACGAATTTTTAAAGCGACAATTCTACCAAGGTTCTTATAGCGCGGCACTGACGTCAACTCTCGCCCACACTAGTTCGTACGAGATATGTCAGATGGCGCTACTTTTTGCTTGTATGAAGCAAATCTGACTAAAATATGGAGACGGGTGGATCCTTCTGTCCAAATCTGTGTTATCATTTTAAACCGTATCCGAACGTTTCGCTTACATATTCACAGGCCTAAGAAAACTAAGTTCGTGTCTGTGTCCTCACCTAAGTATTTACAGGGCGTGCTTAGGAATAAATTAGAATTAATCGATTTGACGCTTTCATCAATCAAGAGCAGACATTTTCAAGAGGCACTACTTATCTCGTAACCCGCAGCTATTGACTGATGGATTAAAATTATCAGAGATACAAACATATTATTGACTAGCTGTTTCCCGCGGCTTCACCCGTGTGGACTACGTTTCTATGACTTTTCGATGTGCGCAGTGGAAAAAAGTAGCCAATTGTGTTAATCCAGGTCCTAATCTGTCCTCATAACCTACCAATTTTCAGCCAGATCCGTTCAGTAGTTTTTGCGTGAAAGAGTACATTCTTACAAACTTTCGCGTTTATAATATTAGAAGGATTCATCTTTAAAGACTGTGCCTTGATCGGACTATTTTGATAATGGAAATTTTGGCACGGCAATTTAATACTAGGTATATACCAAGTATAGGTAAAGACTTTCTGTCTCTTCCCAAACTTTTTAACGGCCTCCGTGGCGTAATGGTTAGTCCATTCGCTTCACACCAGAAGGTCGCAGGTTAGATTCCCGGCGGGGTCACCTTTGTAAGACTCGGTTTGGTTGGTGGTAGAGCATTTTCATAGCCCGCCTAGCTAGCTACCACCATCTTATCTAAGTCTTGCCATCAAAGATCGGTGTTAACAGCATTGATGTGTTCCGCCTTGAAGATAAGATAGCCAGATCCCCATTGCGTTGGGGAATCCTGGTAAACCCGCTTCCATCTTCGGCATCATCGTCACTTACCATCAGGTGAGATGATGCCAAGGGCTTATAATTTGTGGATAAGGTTAGATTATTAAAAAAAATGGTCAAGAGCGAGTAGCGCTGACTCAAACAGGGTTCCGTGGCAAAACTACCACTTTCAAAATAACAATTTCCTTCACCTAAAGGTTGTCTGGAAGAGATCGCTTGTTAGCGATAAGACCGCCTATATGTACAACTTCCTTAATCATTGTATCTTTTTTTTTCTCTTATGTTGTGCAATAAAGTGTTTTCAATCAATCAATCAAGACCTCTCATAAAAAAACCTATCTTTGTGACATTCTCTGTGTAAACGATGAGCTAATTTATTGTACCTTCTTATTAATAATAAATTAATAGCAGATGTGTTGCTTGAGCCCCTTTGTGGGGACGTATACGAGCTGATATAATGATGATGGCGATGATGATGATATTGCCAAATTGTGGCTTCAGCGGTTCCCAGTGCAATGTATTTTAGCGATGTCTTCAAAATTAACGGGAACAAAATTATGAAATAAATGTTTTTTCTTACTAAATTTGCCCACTTAAAAATACTAACTAACTATAAACTAACTATAAAGTGTCAAAAATTTTTAGTAAAATAGTTATTGTAAAAAGTGTGGATTAATTTGATGTATAAAAATAACTTTCTACTTTAAACAGTCTCTTATAAAAGCTAGCATGACAAATAGACAGATGCACAGACGGACACTCTTATTATATAAGGCATACTAAAATAACATAAGACCAAAAAAGTTCTATATTTTTAACAAAATACTAGACTGACTAAATATCAGTACTAATATTTTAATGGGAAAGTATGTGTTATATATGTTTGTTTGTGTGTGTATTTGTAACTACCTTAAGCCTAAACGGTTATATAGAAGGATTTGCATAAATTTTGGTAGGTAGACAGATTAGGACTTGGATTAACATATAGGCTACTTGTTATCCTTTTAAACGGGAACCAATTCGTGGGAAACAGCCCTAGTGAGTAAATAAACGAAATAAGAAATCGCAATGTGTCGGCAGTATTATATTATGGACCTAAGTAAAGGGGGCAAGAAGGAACATGTTAGTTCTAACAAGGTCACAAGTTCAAGGTCAAGGGACTCCATTTTGTCGTTGTGACATACGGAACCCTAAAAATAGATGTTAGTCACAAAATAAGATATATATCAATAAAAATCAGAAACAAAACAAAGAACCTGTTCGTCGCAAAAATGTTTAGCCCTATTAGGAATCCAACCTACGACCCCCGATGTAACATCGCAGACTAATAAATTTTCCTTATTATTTTATAGTGTTTTATCGCTAAACTTACATACTCTACAAAGACAATATTAAGGTTAGAATCTCGTATACGTTGTTTTAGGAAATCCTGGGTCAAACTTATAATAATGCTATTTGAATTCTGGCAACCCTAGGACAACTATAGTCGCCATGAGCCACTTTGAGAAGGCACCGCAGTCCGTAGCGTCATTCCACTGCAGTTTCACAACTAATCTAATAAAGCTATGGTAGGAATTTCTGATGGTATCTATTTTCAGGGTTGTGTAGTCGAAAACGTTATGTGACTTTTATAAAAACACAATGAGAGTGAATCTACACTTATCTATACATATAATAACTGTAACGGGGCCGTGTCTGTACATGAAATATTTATGAAGTAAAACTACTTTACGCACGCTTGACTTGGGGATTAAGCTGGTGAATGCGTGAAGAGAGCGTTACGGGAGTGTGTTCAGGCGAGGCGAACGGAAGTTGAGAGGGATATATAAATGAGTGAAGATAGAAAGAGAGATACTATTAATTTTTGTTTACCAACAAAATCGGTTGCCAAGGCAACAATATCGGTTGTCAAAACAAACAAAAGATTTGATCATTTTCAGAGGATAAAAAAACTCTTTTCAAAAACTGTCTTTACCTCCATATGACAAAAAAGATTTGATTGTTTTCTGAAGACTAAGTATTTACTTTAAAACATATAGATGGAGCTAAAGAAGTTTTACTTCAGTCGTGTGGTCTAAAGCACACTCGTATTTTTATTGGAAAATAATAAATAACTGTGGTGTACATTACTAACGATATAGAAGCCAAAACAACATTTTTTGGAATTTGCGTCTGTCTGTCTGATGTCTGATTTTGATGAAATTTTTTATGGTGTTTCCTTATAGCCCAGGTTAACATAAAGGATACTTTTAATCCCGGAAAATTCAAGAGATCCCGTGGGAAAATTCAAAACCTGCACGCATACGAAGTCGCGGGCACAGCAAGCTTTTTATTGTTAAGTATTTAAGAGGTAATACTGATTAAAAATATGAATTAATAATAACAAAAAGCTAAACTATCATTCCTGGTACTTATGACTTATCGGGTCTTATTATTATAATGTATATTGCTATTATTATTTATTTTAAAATATATTGCTATAATTTGTTTTAAAAATCAACGATTTAATTTGACGTTATTAACTAATAATGATTATGTTGTAATGATTGTTACAAGCTGGTTTCCGAAAAAGCTTTAGTACCATAGACCACATACATACGCTGCGGCAGATTATACAAAAGACCAAAGAGTACAGTCAGCCACTATATGCTTAGCATCCGTGGACTATGAGAAAGCCTTTGATTCGGTCAATACTTGGGATGTGTTACAGTCTCTCCAGCGGTCCCAAATTGACTATCGATATATCGAGGTACTGAAGTGTTTGTAGTATGAAAACGCCACCATGTCGTTTCGCCTCTAGGACCAAAACTCGGAACCTATCTGGCTGCAGCGAGGGGTGAGACAGGGAGACGTCATATCTCCAAAACTAATCACCGCCGCCATGAAGGATGTTTTAAAGCTTTTGGACTGCGATGGACTGGCTGGGGTCGATTCTATGACGATATTGTGGTCATGGCTAAGACTATGAGCGACTTAGGCACAATACTCGATGGACTCAGTAGAGCCTCTCAACAAGTAGGTCTTAAAATGAACATGGACAAGATGAAAATTTTGTTAAACGTCCGTGTCGCACCTACTATTCTCTGAAGTTTGGAGGCTCTACACATAAAATTTTTGCCGAATATGTGTACCTGGGAAAACAGTCCAGTTCGATAGGTCCAACTTCGAGACAGATATCAATCGTCGAATCCAACTCGGCTGGGCAGTGTTCGGGAAGTTTCGCAATATCTTCACGTCCCAAATTCCGCAGTGTCTTAAGACCAAAGTCTTCTACCAGTGTGTGTTGCCAGTGATGACATACGGAACTGAGACATGGTCGCTTACTATGGGCCTCATAAGAAGGCTTAAGGTCACCCAAAGGGTAATGCAGCGAGCTATGCTCGAAGTTTCTCTGCGTGATCGAATAAAAAACGAGGAGATCCGTAGGGGAACCAAATTAACCGACATAGCTCTCATAATGGGCGGGGAAAATAGCTAGTAGATGAAATGGCCGAAAACGTAGCGTAGGAAGGCCTCCCACTAGGTGGACCGATGACCTGGTGAAGGTCGCGGGAAGCCGCTGGATGCGAGCAGCGCAGAACCGGTCGTCGTGGAAATCCTTGGGGGAGGTCTATATCCAGAAATGATGACGAAGTGATTTTTAAAGGACGAGATGCTTGCCGAGTTCTTTTAACCGACGAAAAAACGAAGGAGGTTCTCAAGATAACCCGTATTTTGTTTTCAGTATGAATGACCACCATATGACCACACATAACTTTTAAAAGAGAAGTTATATTACGATAATTTTATCTCTATTAGATAGATTTTGCCTCTACAGTGGTACCATAGAAATTTTATACAAATGGGTTAAGAACTTGCTTGTTTGGAAAATTAATAAAAACGAAAAAAAAAAATACTTGGTTGTTGCGATTGTTTTCGGTTTCTTGACGTGTTCAGTGAGGTCAATTTATTAAATAAACATTTTTTTTTTAATAAAACTTATTATATCTAAAGCCAAAAAAAAAATAGGAAATTTTGGTCAAAACCTTTTTTACGTTCTTCACTATTATTTTCGAGGAAACAATAATAATAAACAAATAGTTCAATAAACATAAAAGTTAAATTCATATTTAAAGTCACATTACAGTTGGTACAATTAGACGACGACTACGTGACGCATGTTGGCCCCCCGCCCCCCGCGTGGCACTTGTGTAGGCGCAGAGCCGACAATTTCTATAGATGACGTGTTGGAAATTGTTGGCGTGTCTCTTCGTTGCATACCGAAATAATTTTCGTAAAACTCAAAAACTTTTAGGTACAAGATTTAATTTGATATAATTTAATTATTTCGAATTTGTCCCATCAAATCCTTTTAATTTCATTATCCTAGGGGTGCATAAAAAAATAACTGGTCCGCCATCTTTGGGAGTCCACCATATTGGATTTCGAATGACGTCAATTAATTAACTATGCATTTATCTCCAAAATATCAGCACAATCGGAAATCAGGGTTCCAGATAAGCTTCCAAAATTTGACCAAAAATAACAGACAAACTGACTACTCGTAAGTAACACGGCAAGCTAATAAAAAGCTTGTAAAAATCCGATTAACGTATTTTTTAAAATAATGTATGAAACAAATTGCGAGCAAGTGAAAGATAAATAAATTAACTCCTCTAATATTAACTCTAGAATAACCCCCTCAACTTCATTGTAGGGTACATACTCCGGGGAATGGCTCACCCGATGAATTTTTCATCTAGCCACGTCTAGTTAAGGACATGATTCCGTTAGCTGACGTAAATTAGTTTGTTATCTCGAGGTGATATGAGAAAGTTTTTGATTACAATGTTAGAGGGTAGATTAATATTTTTTAATAAATACATGCTTATCCCAGATAGGCAATCTGGGACATTTTCAAGCGACTTCCAAAAAGGAGGAGGTTCTCAATTCGACTCTATGTTTTTTTATGTGTGTTACCTCAGAACTTTTGACTGGGTGAACCGATTTTGATGATTCTTTTTTATTTGAAAGCGAGTGCTTCCCGTATGGTCCCATATAAATTTTATCAAAATCGGTGTAGTACTTTATTAGAAAATTAACAAAAACCAAAAATAATAATGCAAAAATGTACTAAGTTGTTGCAATGGAAGTCGGTTATTTAACGTGTTTAGTGTTTTCAATTATGACCTGATAAGTTTTTAACATTAGATCTTTATCTTGAGTTATTATCTCAAAAGATAAAGGAGATCTCTTGGAATTTTATGATAGAACCATTTAAAATAGTACGTTCTTTGCCAGTGTTGTTTGAATGAATTATTGCTCATTTTTAATAACGCTAAACAACTTGCGGCGTTAAACCGACGATGCGTTATTCCAGTGATTGGCACACACTTAACTGTCCATATTTTGAAAATTAATGAACCAATTTTTATAAACTAGCACTATTCCCTAAGTTGAAAGGTGATTAACCTTGGAGCGCTCGCTCTATAAACTATGCACTCGCCAAGGTAATGCCTCTTAGTAGCTGCTCCTCTGTCCTTTACCTACCTGTATCATAAGTTGGAAGAACATCAGTGCGCGGGCGTGGCGTGCGGGAGGAAAGTGTTGTTGCTTACTAGGACCAAAAATAGTTGCATTATTATGAGCGAATTTACTGTGGATCGAGCACTGTTCGTATATTTTCAGTGCAGGTTTCCCCACGATGTTTTCATTCACCGTAGGAGCGTCGAATAAACGTACATATGAAAACAAAATTCAAAATCACATTGGTACGTGGCAGGTTCGAACCACGACCTTCCGGACAGCAGGCAGTGGCCCTAGCCATTACGCCACGACGCTCTTAAATAAATTCAAAATTTACTTAAATTAATATTACTGTTTTCTAATAAACATTTATAACTTTTTTGAAATCGTTGTGTGCAAAATAAGCATTTTAACATGGGCGGCAAAATGCTCCCCACTCGCCACTCTCGTTTCATTAAGAGGAGTGCATCTCAATACTTATTTGCAGTTGATAATAGAATTTTTTTTACGAAATATCTAAGAACTTTTTAAAAATCCAACTGCACATCTTAAGTTGGTCGACTAACAGTTTGGGTGTTAATCAAACAAAGTTATTAAAACTTTTTCAACACGTTCTAGAAGCTAATGCCCATAAAAAAATGAGAATTCCAGAATTCCGTTAATAAATATATTTTTTTTAATACGGAAATCTGACAAATCATAAACGTGTTAAGAACATTTTGATTAATATATCATTATTAACAGTCAAGCGTCGGTGGCTTTATGGCAAGGGCCGCAAGATTTTCTTCACAGGCGTGTGCAGGTTTCCTCACGATGTTTTCCTTTGCCGTAAGAGCGACGGATAAACGTACTTATGAAATCGAAAATAGAAAACACATTGGTACATGGCAGGATTCGAGCCACGACCAACCTCCGGTAGTGGCTCTTGCCTTAACGACACCGAAGTTCTAAACAATACTTCATTTAAAAAAAAAACTGTTCAACGATACCAAAAGATTGTAAGAGTTATAAGGTTTTTTCGTAGAACTATGAAACCCTAAACAGCGAAGTTGGTTTCCTATTACAGTCAATGGCTAAAGACGATTTAAAAAAAAAAGTTTGTCTAATATATAATTATAAATTTGAAAGCGTGGATGTTTGTTACGCTTTCACGCAAAAACTACTGAACGGATTTGGCTGAAATTTGGTAGGTCGACAGATTAGGACCTGGATTAAGACATAGGCTACTTTTTTCTACGCTAGCGAGCCGCAAGCGCACTGCGCAACCTTAAAAAAATCATAGAAACGTCGTACACGCGGGTGAAGCCGCGGGAAACAGCTAGTGTAAACATCACACGAGAAACATTTCCGTTCCAGCGCGGTGACAAATGTAACAGCGATGCTGCTTCTGTTTGAGACGCCACTGAATAATTCTATCTATTGAGGTCAATCTGACCTGGACCTTTTGCTAGTGATGTACCCTGCAAGAACTGCGTTACAGAACTGCTACCGGATATTGGGTTTAGAATAATGCAGTTACAAATTAATAACAAAAACCGGTCAAAAGCGAGTCGGATTTGCCATCATATAATGTATTTGTGTTTTGTATTTATCATATCAAAGGACATCAACGAGAGCGACAGAAAAAAATATTAAGTTCGAGATCCTTAGCGCGATTACGACTCACAATTGGCCGGTTTTTGGAACGTACTTCCTTATTGCACTATTCACCGTTGTAACAAAAAACCTAAAAAACTTTTAGGTATATTGCATTTGCATTGCACGCGTTATGCAAAATTTCAGCTCAATCGGAAATCGGGAAGTAGGTCAAATTTAATTTGAAATATTTCATTACAGTCACCGGGACAGGTGAAACTAAAAACTCAAAAGTGCCAAAAAAACCTAAAAACCTTATAGGTACCTAAAACTTTTAGGTGATATCTAAACAGTTAAAATTTTTACAGATGATGTATTTATTTATGTTGCGGCTATAACAACAAATACTAAAAATTAGAAAAAGTGAGTTTCCATACAAAAAACGTGTTTTTTTGGAACGTAAAGAAACTAGCGCCCTCTAGTATGATGCTACTTTACTTTTTTTTATAATTTGTCGTTTTACTTTAGGGTTTTTACTAAAATCACACCAAGTATGATGCTTGTACTTATTAGGTCCCGTTTTTTCCATAGAACAACAACAAAAAACCTTAAAACTATGTTTGTTCTAAGCGTCGGTGGCTCAACCGGTAACGACTCGGTCCATCTAATCAGAGGTACCGGGTTCAAATCTGGACGGCCAATGTACCAATGAGTTTTTCAAAAACTTACGTACATATACTTACCGATTGCTTTAACGGTAAAGGAAAACATCGTGAGGTAACCTGCACACGCCTGCGAAGAAACTCGAAGGTTGTGTGTGAAGTTGACGGACCCGCACTGGGCCCGCGTGGTCGACTAAGACCTAGTCGCCCTGATTCAGGGTAGGCTCGAGCCCCTCGGTGGGGACGTATATGAGCTGTTAAAATAATGTTTGTTCTATGGGGACCCCCTTTAATTTATTACTTTTTAATTTTTATTATATTTTTTTATTAAATCTGCTAAAGTAACACATTTTGAGAAAATTTTAACCGGGTACCTGACCACTACGGTTAAAAAATACTGCCATTTATAGATCGGACGGACAGACGGACAGAAAGCGCACTTCCCGTTGTTGGGTACTTTGGAGGGCTTGTAGGGAACGGGGCCGGGTGAATACCTATTATATCCTAGTAATTTGTGACATCACGCGACTTAACGCAGCATCTTCAAACATCTTCACGTCAAGTTGCGTCGCGTCTTGGTCTGAACTGACTCGTTAATGTCTAGATATCATCATCATAGGAGCTCACATATACGTCCCCACCGAGGGGCTCGAGCCTACGTCGACGTCGGCCTTAGAAGACCACGCGGGTCCAGTGCGGGTTGGTCAACTACACACACAACCTTCGAGTTTCTTCGCAGGTGTGTGCAGGTTTCCTCACGATGTTTTCCTTCACCGTAAGAGCGTCGGATAAACGTACATATGAAATCGAAATTCGAAAACACATTGGTACGTGGCAGGACTCGAGCCACGACCTCCCGGATAGAAGGTAGCGGCTGTTGGCGTTGCGCCACCGACGCTCTAATACTTAATAATAATAATAATATGGAGGAAGAAATGGAACCGAACTACTAAAGCACGGCTATAACCATATCCGTAAGGAGATCCGTTACATTTCAACTGCTCTTTCCAGATTGGCTTTTGGTGAAGTGCTGGAAAACAGCAAGTCACTCATTACCTGGAAGGAAGAATTACGGTGATTGATTATTTATCGAACGTAGACCAGGCTCGGGCTCGTTAGAGGCAATTTTTTTCTGTGAATCACGGTCTTACAAGAAAGTTTTGGGAAGGATCAAGTGTAATCAATGTTTTTATTTAAATCTAGGAAGGAAATCAGGAAGCTGCTGGACGCGGGCAGCGCAGAACCGGTCGTCGTGGAAATCCTTGGGGGAAGCAGTGGACGTCCTTCAGCTGATATGATGATTTAAATCTAAAATATGAATGTCGGCAAAAAGTTGCAGCTATTACAAAAAGGTCTTTACTAGTCATTGATGAAATGTACGTTATTTGTGTACAAAAACCTTTAAGGACTCTTTACTTAAATTTTGTCAACTAAAGATAAGATAGCCCACTAACATATTCATTGCGATGTGGGATTCTTAGTGCCCTTGTTACCTTCGGCATAAACATAGTTTTCATCAGAAATGAAACGAAATAATGACGATAATGTGATAAAATGAAAGGATTTTTATCAAGCTCTGATGGTCAGCGCTTCTCCCTTATAGACCAAGGGTTATATAAGTTCGATTTCCACGAAAGCAAACATTCGTGTGACGAAGAGGATTGTTTGCTCTGTGTCCTTTTGGCGGAGTGGATAGGTGCCTTAATGTACTGCCAGGTTGCTGAGATGGTGTCAGCGATGTAAATATACTGAACGCCTGTTGGTAGAACCGGAGAATGAGATGTAATATCATCATTTTCCACATCATCATTATCATCATCATCATCATATCAGCCAAGAGACGTCCACTGCTAGACAAAGGCCTCCCCCAAGGATTTCTATAACGACCGGCCCTGCGCTAATGAAATTCCTTTCCTTTATGTAACGATCACTGCGTGATTAAAGCTCAGATTCAGCACATTAGCAAAGTATATAACTAACATACAGTATGGGCACTCCCTGCCGCTCTCTAGATTGCGACCTCACCCCTCGTCACCCAGATTGATGCAGTTTAGTTGTCGAATGTATAGGATTTCACCGCCATTTTGTTTGTTCCGTCATTCGATTTTTGAAATGTCATTTCTGGCCCGTTGTATGAAGTGTCCATCAGGGTGTGACATTAGTGTCCTTAATAATATTATAAACTAGCTATTTCCAGCGGCTTCGCTCGCGTGAACATAGTTTCTATGACTGTCTCCGAGGGTGCACAGTGCTCGCGAGCGTGGAAATAAGTAGCCTACCTACCAAATTTCGTCCAAATACGTTTAGTAGTTTTTACGTGAAAGAGTTAGAAACATCCATACATCCAGAAATACAAACTTCCGCGTTTATAATATTAGTAAGGATGTGAAAATAATTTTGTTTGTTACCTTTTTAAGCTTCAATATCTCAACCAATCCTGACGAAACTTGGCATAGAGGTACCTGTGTCACGGGGAAGGACATAGGCGGAGATCCCGAGGTTCAGCAGACTGTTGTGATCTTCGATACATTTGTAGCTAGAGATCTAACCTAATGACTGCATATCGTAGTTTTCTTACTTTTCTTGATTTTAAAAAAAATCGTGTTGAAACATCTCTCTGTAGGAAAATCTACTGTTAAAACTAAAATGGCCTTTATTTTGTTTTATGAAGTGTTTAAGCACAGTCTAAAAATCCTTACAGTCGTCCAACGCCTTTGATAATTGCGTCAAAGCAGACATCACTAGTAATCACTCTCCCGCTGGCACAGTATTACAATATAGCGACTTACAGTAAGTAAATAAGTAAATATACTTTATTGCAAGCCAAAAAAACAATACAGGACTTATAATTTGTAAAATACATAGAGTGCAAAGGCGGCTTTATCGCTTTAAGCGATTTGTACCAGGCAACCTTAAGTTAGGGATTAAAAGACAGGTAAACTAGTACAGGATGGCAGCAAATTTCAATTTTAAACGATCTAACTTATTATTATAACTAATAGAAGTGCTATAACTAAAAGTAATTGAAAAAAACTGATTAAAAAAATGCTAAACAAAAATACTTATACATATACAATATAACATACTAAAATACATACATACATACATACACATACACACTATAAATACATATATAAACACGCAAAATATCAGTGAACAGTTTCAGTAATTACAAAGCTTAAAGTAATCATCCTTGAGTCGCTATAGTACTGACGAATCTACTTACGCAGAGCAACGGAAGGGTACTTGCGGGGCAGCGGCCGGCATGGCACAGCCTGGCAAACTTCGCGAGTTTGCCAGGCTACCTACGCCGTGGCGACATCGTGCGTCATCGAAGGCGTTGCTCTACTGTAAGCCATATCGTAATACTGTGCCCGCTGGACTGAACAAACGATTTATATGGACCAGTGGGAAGTACCCGCCCTTTTGGCCCCCGCTGGACTGAACAAACGATTTATATGGACCAGCAGGATGTACCCGCCCCTTTGGCCCCCGCTGGACTGAACAAACGATTTGTATGGACCAGGGGTATGTGCCCGCCCCTTTGGCCCCCGCTGGACTGAACAAACCATTTATATGGACCAGCAGGATGTACCCGCCCCTTTGGCCCCCGCTGGACTGAACAAACGATTTGTATGGACCAGGGGTATGTGCCCGCCCCTTTGGCCCCCGCTGGACTGAACAAACGATTTGTATGGACGAGGGGGATGTACCCGCCTCTTTGGCCCCCGCTGGACTGAACAAACGATTTGTATGGACCAGGGGGATGTACCCGCCTCTTTGGCCCCCGCTGGACTGAGCAAACGATTTGTATGGACGAGGGGGATGTACCCGCCTCTTTGGCCCCCGCTGGACTGAACAAACGATTTGTATGGACCAGGGGGATGTACCCGCCTCTTTGGCCCCCGCTGGACTGAACAAACGATTTGTATGGACCAGCGGGATGTACCCGCCCCTTTGGCCACCGCTGGACTGAACAAACGATTTGTATAGACCAGGGGGATGTACCCGCCTCTTTGGCCCCCGCTGGACTGAACAAACGATTTGTATGGACCAGCGGACTGAACAAACGATTTGTATGGACCAGCAGGATGTACCTGCCCCTTTGGCCCCCGCTGGACTGAACAAACGATTTGTATGGACCAGCGGGATGTACCCGCCCCTTTGGCCACCGCTGGACTGAACAAACGATTTGTATAGACCAGGGGGATGTACCCGCCCCTTTGGCCACCGCTGGACTGAACAAACGATTTGTATGGACCAGCGGGATGTACCCGCCCCTTTGGCCACCGCTGGACTGAACAAACGATTTGTATGGACCAGCGGGATGTACCCGCCCCTTTGGCGGACGGCTGTATGGATACTTAGACTGTGATATTAGTAAGAGTAATTGGTTTTAATACTGAGTAGGTACTTCACATTATGCCTTGAAAGAATGTTATAGATTAAAGTCTCTACTTACTGGTATTTTTGTTCAGTCGTCAACTGATAAGACCTTGGCATCTAATAATCATAATATATCGGGTATCTTAGTCTAGGGCCAAGTGAACGTGTATGATTTGTTCCTGAATATTTATTCACTAGCAGTTGCTCGCGGCTTCGCCCCCGGGAATATCGAGAGTGAGCGGGTTTTTTTAGCCTATGCTCATCCTGAAGTTCCATTGCAACTACTGGTATTTTTTTTTGAATCGGAGGAGTAGTTTTGAAGATTACCTCCTACATCATCAAATCAGCTCATATATACGTCTCCACCGAGGGGCTCGAGCCTACCCTGATTTAGGGCGATCGGGCCTTAGTCGACCATGCGGGCCCAGTGCGGGTAAGTCAACTTCACACACAACCTTCGAGTTTCTTCGCAGATGTGTGCAGGTTTCCTCACGATGTTTTCCTTCACCATAAGAGCATCGGATAAACGTGCATATGAGATCGAAATTCGAAAACAGAACTCGAACCTCGACCTCTCGGATAGGGGGTAGCGGCCCTTACCGTTGCGCCACCGACGCTCTACCTCCTACTAAACATTTAAACTTTACTTGTTAATAATATTAATATAGATTTATTTTTAATCTTGACTAAAAAGAACCATTGTTAAAGTGTTATCAAAAAACTATGAATGATAGCTAGCTAAACCATGAAATGAGTGTGAGTATGAACTGAATGAAACAGCCAAGTTGAAAGGAAGTGGTTCACCGCAGCTGCGTTTGAAAATCGGTTTCCAATCGGGTTACCCAGTAAATGGCGAATTCGCCTGTTTGCGCCCGATTTATTTGAAAGTTTTATTGAACGGGCGACGAAGCGAGTTCTCAGAGTCAACTGTAGTGACTTATATCCTCTTTGGTCAACTGATACAATCAAACAATCAGTTTGCATGTGTGGAACCGAGTATCGTTTAATGTAAATGTTGAAAACATGGTTTATCTTAACACCACTAGATGGCGCTGAACGGTTCCTACATCGCGCAAACGTTTTTGAGCGTACTTATATTGTTTTAAAAAGAATAGTAGGTACATCGCGAGTTCACAGATCGAGCAAAGTATATAACTTAGTACTAAGATACAGTACGGACACTCCCTGCCGCTCTCTAGATTGAGACCTCACCCCCTCCTCGTCACCCAGATTGATACAGATTGGTTACAGTTTGGTTGTCGAAAGTATAGAGTTTCAACGCCATTTTGTTGGTTCCGTCATTCCTTTTTTGAAATGTCATTTCTGGCCCGTTGTATAAAGTGTCCAGGGTGCGACTGTAGTGACTTATATCCTCTTTGGTGAACTGGAACAATCCGGCGTTTGTATTTATTGTAGCACTTTGGCTATAATATAATTTTTTGGGCTGTATTAGGTATATCTTGGTCTTCGATCTTTGTAATAGAAATTTCAAATTCGCCGAACTAATAGTTTTGTTTTTTGGAAGTTACTTTGTCATCGCAAGAAGGTCAGAGAAAATTGTTTTGATTTTCTATTCAAAAATCAATATTAACTTTATTTTTGCAGCACTTTGGCTACAATAACAGTAAGGCTTACACGGCTGCGCTGCATTTTTATTCGCATCACTGAAATATTAACTTTCGCAATTACAAAATTTATTTGTAAGATGTCGCTTGTTAAACAGATGCGTCCTTTTTTGGGCTATATAAGCATGTATTAGGTTATTTCTCGGTCTTAGAAAAATTTGATTTCAGTTCCTTAGTTGTTTTATGTAGTGACAAACACGATTTATAATAATAATTTACTTATATTCTGGTTACTAAATTATATCTAAGTACTTCCTTCTTACCTTTCCCAATGTTTTATTTTTTAGGTCTTAGTTCCCAAATTAAAACTCGTTTTTGTGGCAAACAAGGTGTCATTTTATATTTATAAATCTATTTTTGCTTTACCATTGTATAAATGTTTGTTCGACGATAACCGAGTATCGTTTAATGTAAATGTTGACAACATGGTTTATCTAAACACCACTAGATGGCGCTGAACGGTTCCTACATCGCGCAAGCTTTTTTGGGCGTACTTTTATTGTTTTAAAACGAGTAGTAGGTACTTACATCGCGAGTTCACAGTTCGGGGCAAACAAGTAGTTTTTATCCCAAAAATGAATTAAGATCTTTTTCAAATTTTTGTCATCGACAACACTTATCTACCAACAACTACAATATGCTATATGTGGTATATCTGGGAAAATGGTACCAGACATACAAAGAAACTTTAAAATGTTTTTTTCTAAAATGGAGCAAGTTTATTATGGTATTAAAATATTTACTAAATCGAAAAATCTTACTAGCGTCTACGATAATAAGTGTTATATATGTCTAGAAAATCCTAAAAAGGGTTTCTCCCATACAAATTGAATTAATTTTAGATGCTCATGCAAAAAGGTATGTTCTCCGCGTCGAGTTCGGTTTATTTCCTTTTAAGATACAGAACCCTGAAATGTTGCAATCATAAAATACGTTTCTTAAAAAAAATCTAGTAAAAGAGTTTTTGAGGAAGCTCAGTATACTTTAGGTAAAAATACGGTATCCTATTCTACAATCGCATACATACTGATGTGCTGAATTTAAACGCGGCCGCGGCAGGATCACTTGGGAATGCAGTGTTGCCAGCAGGGTCTTGTCAAAACTTACCTGAAATGTACAAAAAAGGAACCTTTTTGTAGGAAAAGTAACCATTTGCATTTTAGGTAACAAAACTGTGGTGTACGGAACGAATTGAACGAAACTCACGATGATCGACCGACAGGATATGAACGAATCCGATTGACCGGGCAAGTATGTGTAACAGACGGTTGATTTATGCATTAGTGTGAAGGAGAAAGGTGGAGAAAAACTTAAAAATCATTCCGTTCCACGCAAATTCCGAAAAATCACCTAAATTTAACCTTTTGTGTAGTGTAACCGAGAAGTAACCTGACGGAGTTAAAAATCACCTAAAAGGCCGCGAGCAAAAGTTAATTCTCTATAATTAACGCATTCTGTGAAAATTTTAACCTTGCTACCTATTTTAGTTAAAAAAAAAATACATCCCCTCTCTAAGGTCAGACAGACAGACAGACATACAGACAGACAGACAGCGTGGTCTAAGTAGGTAATAAATAAGGCCCCGCTGCCTGGTAAGGAATCTTAATAACCTGATATGGAACCCTAACTCATCATCATCATCATATCAGCCGAAGGACGTCCACTGCTGTACATAGGCCTCCCCCTAAGATTTCCACGACGACCGATTCTGCGCTGCCCACATCCAGCGGCATCCCGCGACCTTCACTAGGTCATCAGTCCACCGACTGGGAGTCCTACCTACGCTACGTTTTCCGGTGCGCGGTCGCCACTCGAGAACTTTACTGACCCAACGGCCATCCGTTCTACGTGCTATTTGCCCCGCCTATGGAACCTTAATTACCTGGTATAGAACCCTAACAATGTGTTATGTAAACTTAAAAATTAAACGGCGTGAAATGTTGCATGCTGAAGTGTTCACTAGGACAATGTCCCGAAACATTGGTCTGATGTTATAGACACTGCCATCAGATCGGCTGCGTTTCAAATAATGCAGAACCTGCCATACTCATCGATCTGTTAAAGAAAAGATAGTGAAAAAAATAAAACACAGGGGTTTTTTAATTTTTTTCACTATCTTTTGTTATATCTTTTCTTTTCACGAAGAGAAGAGAGAGAGCCATATTCATCGATCTGTTATAGAAAAGATAGTAAATAAAATTTGAAAAATCCCTGACGAACAGAATAGAGAGAGAAGAGAAACTCTTTCCTGCTTCATCATCAGACTCTGATCGTCATCTTTCTTCAAACAAGGGAAATGAGCAACTTCCACAGGTTTGATCGATTCAAAATAGGCTAGATTTCGTGTCGCTATGTCGTGTTTCATCCCGGAAACTATTTGTGTGAATGTGGGGATAGAGTTTCGATTGTATGTAATAGTAGATATGTAAAGTTCAAAAAACACGAGATAAATATTAAATTTTAAATTTTAAAAAACCCCCGAGAAAACTTCTAAAAATTTAAAAAATAATGTATTGGCCCTTTGAGTTTAATTTAAGTAGTAATATTTTAATTCAAGAGTCGTCGCGTAGGAAGACCGCTAAGTGTAAAAAATAAACACAGAATACTACTGAAAGAAAGAAAGAAAAGAAAGAAAAAAAAATACGTTTATTACTTTACTGATAGTGATTTCCTTTACTAAAACTAATTACTAATTATTTCACAAATTAGCGGTCCTCCTACGCGATGACTCTTGGATTAAAATTAATATATACCTATACATATTATTTTTTAATTTTTTAAAGGTTTTTTTGCATCGGGAGTTGAAAAGGATGTAAAGAAGACACAAAATGTGTTAATATTTTAGCACAAAATCTGGATTTGGTTTATTTTACAGACTTCTCCGAAAAATCGATAACCATTTTCGCTATAAATTTACAGAAGCCTTATACCCAATTTCCACTAGAGATTTTTGTTTACATTTGTACGCCATCAATGGATTTCAAATAAGGGAACCGAGATAATTAAAAAAGAAAAGCCTTCACTATACAGGTTGTAACACAATTGGTAAAGGACTTTAATACTGAACATATTTTCCAAAAAAACCCATTTTTGACAGGTTCCCTGTCCAATGTATCACTTATGATTAATGGACCAAATTGTGTACAATTTTAACACGTTCATGAATCATTATGTGCAAACTCATAGTCCATTTCAATGGTATTTTTTAATGGAGGTGAGCGAACGAATGTAATTCTTGGTATGGGAACGTGTAGGGGTAGATCTTCAAGTTTGGAAAAAAATAAAAAACCCTGGTGATTTATCCATATTTTTTTCATTATTTGAGCTAAATGTTACAACAAATTAGTAGTTAAAAGTTACAAAATTACAGCATTTACTGCTCTAAAAGTAAAACCAAAAAAAAATATTGTCAAAGATATGTCAAAATTGTCTGATTTTCTTTAGTTCACTGATTATAAACACGTGAATCATATGTAAACAGGGACGCTTAATCCTTGCACGTACAAGGAATCAAATGTGATATGATTCATGGGACGTACTCGTAAGTAGTAGGTAAGAAGTTGAAACATCACGCTCGTGTATTATCATGATTGTTACATATTTTTTTACTTTGTATAAAATATAAAAATATCCTTTGAAGGCACCCACCGGTAGCAAGTTGAGAACTCAAGAAGTATGACGGTCCAAAGTAGCTGTTATGTGGGAACAGGGAACCTGTATATTAAAAAAATGCACAAAGGATGAACTTTTGTGGTACAGGCACAATATTATTTAATTATTTTTTTAATGATTAATTAATTTAACGCGGGACCGGTCGTTGTGGAAATCCTTAGGAGAGCCCTTTGTTCAGCAGTGGACTTCTTTCGGCTGAAATGATGATGGTAATGATGTTTTTTTTTCAGTCTTTCGCGCACGATTGTACCTATATTTTTCGATTGGGAATGCAAATACAAACCGATTATTGAGATAGTCGTACCTACTTATGAGATAGAGAGACAACATTTAACTTCAAATATCCGAGTAACGTGACGGTATAGGCCAAAATGTTCTAGTATATTTTCGGATGGTATTTGCATTTCCCTATCGAAAAATATAGGTTCAATCGTGCGCAGAAAGATTTTGAAAAATATATGAACACTATTGTCGCTATGCCACGCTCCATACAAAAATGCTCCAACCCCTTTTCCAATCGTCTGATCAATTTGTTTGAGCTCCTAAAACAACAGAAGCTATGGCAAATGCGAAAAAATTAGTTCCCATTCAAAGAAGCGGTTGTAGATATGTGTGACTTGCTTTCAAAACAACAGAACCCGTGGCAAATAAGAAAAAACGGAGTTCCCATTTAAAGAAGCGGTTGTAGCTATGTGTGACTTGCTTCAAAAACAACAAAACCTATGGCAAATGCGAAAAAATTGAGTTCCCATTCAAAGTAGTGGTTTTAGCTATGTGTGACTTGCTTCCAAAATAACAGAACCTATAGCAAATGCGAAAAAATGGGTTCCCATTCAAAGAAGCGGTTGTAGCTATGTGTGACTTGCTTACAAAACAACAGAACCTATAGCAAATGCGAAAAAATGGGTTCCCATTCAAAGAAGCGGTTGTAGCTATGTGTGACTTGCTTACAAAACAACAGAACCTAAGGCAAATGTAAAAAAATGGAGTTCCCATTCAAAGAAGCGGTTGTAGCTATGTGTGACTTGCTTCCAAAACAACAAAACCTATGGCAAATGTGAAAAAAACCAAGTTCACATTCAAAGAAGCGGTTGTAGCTATGTGTGACTTGCTTCCAAAACAACAGAACCTATGGCAAATGCGAAAAAATTAGTTCCCATTCAAAGAAGCGGTTGTAGCTATGTGTGACTTGCTTCCAAAACAACAGAACCTATGGCAAATGCGAAAAAATTAGTTCTTCCCATTCAAAGAAGCGGTTTTTTTTTTTTAATGCACAATTGGTAAACCCTTGACAACATCTCACCTGTAGCTATGTGTGACTTGCTTCCAAAACAACTATATAGTAGCTATGTGTGACTTGCTTCCAAACCAACAAAACCTATAGCAAATGCAAAAAAAATGGAATTCCCATTCTAAGAAGCTGTTGTAGCTATGTGTGACTTGCGTGGTTGTGTCGATCACGCAGGTTAACCGACCTGAAGCACGGTCATTACCTGGATGGGTTTGACCATTAGTGTCATTTTAAGGATTCGGTAGTCTACAAAGAACCCTTATAGTTTCGTTATGTCTGTCTGTTTGTCTTTGATATATATATACCCTGCTGAAGAACAACAGACCCATCTCACTTCTGAGCCATGCCTACAAGCTGTTTTCGAGAGTCATTACGAAGTTTGACGACTTCTAGCCTCCCGAACAAGCCGGTTTCCGAAAAGGCTTTAGTACCATAGACCACATACATACGCTGCGGTAGATTATACAGAAGACCGAATATTACAATCAGCCACTATGCTTGGCGTTTGTGGATTATGAGAAGGCCTTTGATTCAGTCGAAACCTGGGCTGTGCTACAGTCTCTCCGTGCAGCGGTGCCAAATTGACCATCGATACATCGAGGTGTTGAAGTGTATGTATGAAAACGCCACCATGTCGGTTCGCCTCCAGGACCAGAACTCGAAACCTATCCAGTTGCAGCGAGGGGTGAGACAGGGAGACGTTATATCTTCGAAACTGTTCACCGCCTCCCTGGAAGATGTTTTTAAGCTTCTGGACTGGGGTGGACTCGGCATCAATATCAATGGCGAGTACATATCCCACCTCCGATTCGCTGACGATATCGTGGTCATGGCTGAGACTATGGAAGACCTAAGCACAATGCTCGATGGCCTCAGTAAAGTCTCTAAACAAGTGGACCTTAAAATGAACATGGACAAGACAAAAGTATTCTTAAATGTCCGTGTCGCACCCAACCCTCTAAAGGTTGGAGACTCTACACTGGAAGTTGTTGACGAATATATATACCTGGGACAAACAGTCCAGCTAGGCAGGTCCAACTTCAAGAAAGAGATCAATCGACGAATCCAACTCGGCTGGGCAGCGTTCGGGAAGCTTCGCAATATCTTCACGTCCCAAATACCGCAGTGTCTCAAGACTAAGATCTTTGACCAGTGTGTGTTGCCAGTGATGACTTACGGAACTGAGACATGGTCGCTTACTATGGACCTCATAAGAAGGCTCAAGGTCACCCAAAGGGCAATGGAGCGTGCTATGCTCGGAGTTTCTCTGCTTGATCGAATCAGAAACGAGGAGATCCGCAGGAGAACTAAAGTAACCGACATAGCCCACAGAATCGCTAAACTGAAGTGGCAGTGGGCAGGGCACATAGCTCGTAGAACAGATGGCCGATGGGGTAGTAAAGTTTTCGAGTGGCGACCGCGCACCGGAAAACGTAGCGTAGGCAGGCCTCCCACGCGGTAGACCGACGACCTGGTGTAGATCGCGGGAAGCCGATGGATGCGGGCAGCGTAGAACCGGTCGTCGTGGAATTCTTTGGGGGAGGCCTTTGTCCAGTAGTGGACGATTTTTGGCTGATATGATGATGATGATATATATATAGGGTATCTCTCCGATATGTTAAGAGGGGGTGATATCGTGTGGGGTATCGTGGAATAGGTGTTTCAAAACAACTGAGGGTTTGCTTAAACTATTGTAGGTTCAGGGATGGGTTTGCGAAATACTTAGCATATTTTTGTTAGAGTAAAAGTGTTTGACCCCCTCCTCCTACCAGCTAAACTTCTATTTTAGGACATCCGATTTTTGATGTGTAACATCTTTGCTCTCGCTTTCCTGCAATTTGGGAGTGATTTCGTGAAATGGGACGGAAATGTGTAACAGGAAGTCGCGTTTTTTCAGGCTTTAAAAGCGCGGAAAAGGCAAAGGTATCTATGACCATACAGCCTAGTCTGCCGTATCTTTGCCGTCCTTTTATAAAGTATTTTGTCACATGTTACACATCATATGCGAGTACTGTAGGTCTCGCTCGAATTTTTTTTTTAGATAGTATGACATATAATCAATTTAAAAGGAAAACTATCACGGCTAAGTGGGCTTTCTTAGTTTAAAGTAATAAACGACCAACTTAAGATGTGCAGTTGGAATTATAAAAATTTCATAGATTTTCCATAAAAATATTTATATTACCAACTACATACATAATTTCGTTTTTTAAGAATACATTATTGTTTTTTGATAATTTTTTACGACACAGATTTTGATAAAATTAATATAGGACCAACCTATCGTTACCTAATCATGAAAATCATGAACAAAATCTGAGAAGATATCGCGTAACAAACATACAAAAAAAAAGCATCCATTCGAATTGAGAGAACTTCCTGCTCTTAAGAAGTCGGTTATAAGTTTCATAACGAATTAAAAAGCCCAAGAACGAAGCTAGCTAGCAGATAATTGCGTTCACATAGTGATAACCACCTCCGTAGCGTAATGGTAAGGGCTATCTTTACATCAGGAGGTCGCGGGTTCGATTCCCGCCGGAGTCTAACTTTTACTCGGTTTGGTTGGTGGAAGGTCATTTTCTAAGCCCGCCTGGCTAGCTACTACCATCTTACCTAAGTCCTGCGGCCAAACATCAATACTAACAACATTGATGTGTTCCGGCTTGAAGATAAGATAGCCAGTTCCCCATTGCGTTGGTGATTCTTGGTAAGCCCGCTTCCATCTTAGGCATCATTGCCACTTACCATCAGGTGATATGATGTCAAGGACTTACCAATAGGGATGACAGCATCATGAAAAAATTATGAACTCTTGATCACTAAATTGCCCTCCTAACCTAAACTTCGAAAAACCTTACTCTTTTTGTTTTCCATCAAGTCTTCGATTTTTAATTCACCATAATCAAAAATGAGTACATATAATGACGCTGCTAAACTATGACGTCACGCCTAGGTATTTTTAACATTTTTAGAACAAAATGTAGTTTTTGACAGATGATTAAAAGTAACTCAGATGACTAGCATTCGTCATCCCTATTGTGAATAAAAAAAAAGTGAGCAAAAAAAATTAAAAAAGACTTTTAGGACACCTGTATAACAGAATCAAGGGCGTAGCTATAGTAATTAATGATAGATCCTCTGCACCGTTCTCTCTCGTTGAATGGGAATATTTTAGATGGCGGGTCCTTTGTTTATTGAAATGTAACCATTGAATTGCAAACAAAACCTATTTAACATTTGAAATAAAACATTTTGTATAAAGAAAATAAACCATTGATTTATTTAAACAATCTTTGCAATTTTCTTGTACGCCTCCGTCACTGAAATCCAGTTTTGCTAAATAATAAACAAAAATAAATTAGCTTTTTCCCGCGGCTCACTCTTTGGGGATTACCTTTTAAATATTGTGTATTTTTTTGTTATTAAAAAAAAGTGCGTTTGGCTGCACCTCACCTGATGGTAGGAGCCGATGCAGCCGATAATTAGCTGCTTAGCATGACATAAAATCAACTTCTTACTGGCTGTTTTTTTTTATTAAAAATTTGAATGCGTTTGACTGCAACTCACCTGATGATAAGTGATGATGCAGTAGAGGATGGTACACGCAAACTCATATAATACCTATTCACTCTTGCTTTGAAGATCCCCAAACTATAGGGATCGGGAAACACTGACGCAGGCAAGTAGTTCCACTTTGCAAATAATCCTCATACAATATCTATTATTTAGCTATCCTTTGTAAGATATTGGCATAAAAGGAAGCTTATGTCCTTTATCCATGCCACAGGCTACGTGCATACCAAAGATCAAGATTTCTTGAGGCGTGAAGATGGAACAAACAAACTAAAAGTAAAAAAAAAATAATGTGCTCTAAATCCAAAATCCACGACAAGAAAGTTGCGGGTTAAACCCACCCGACTACTTAATTACTTCGGTTATAAGCGTCGGTGGTTCAACCGGTAACAACTCGGTCCTCCTAACCAGAGGTGCCGAGTTCAAATCCGGACGAACGACGGCCAATGTACCAATGAGTTTTTCGGAACTTGCGTACATATACTCACCGATTGCTTTAACGGTGAAGGAAAACATCGTGAGGAAACCTGCACACACCTGCGAAGAAACTCGAAGGTTGTGAGTGAAGTCGAACAAGGCCTCTAGGCCGCACTAGGCCCGCGTGGTCGACTAAGGCCCGATCGCCCTAATTCAGGGTAGGCTCGAGCCCTTCGGTGGGGACGTATATGAGCTGATATGATAATGACTTAATTACTTAAATCCGCACGAAGCTTTGTTATTGTGCGGACAGCGAGCGAGTTGAACTCCTTGCCTGCGTCAGTGTTTTCCGACACTTGCAATTTTGAGATTTTCAAGGCAAGAGTGAAAAGGCATTATTTGAGTTTGCGAGTACCGTCCTAGATTGTATCGTCACTTTTCATCAGGTAAGATGTAGTTAAACCCACCCAAATTTATGTTTAAAAAAATATGGAATTTTATACCTAATACTTATTACAGAAGCTCTTTTGAATCCTTACTTAATATTATAAATGTGAAAATGTGTTTGTTTGTTTGTTACCTTTTCACGCTTCAAAACCTTGACCAATCCTGATGAAACTTGGCATTCAGGTACGGGGAATGACATACGAGACTTTTTATCCCGTGAAAATAGCATAGTCCGATGCAGTTCTTGGGGGAACTGAAAAAAAAATATTTTTGGTTAATTTCTTTAACATCGCAATGGAACAATGGATTGTTGTGATATTTTGCACAGAGATGAGTGGGTTGGAAATGACATAATTTACTAATAAGCATATCCTGACTGACATAGTTCCCGTGGAATCTGGAAAAAAACATGTCCACGCTCGCGAGCCACTTGCGGCTCACGCACTGCGCACCCTCTGAGACGATGTCATTACAACGATGTCCACGCGAGCAAAGCCGCGGGCAAAAACTAGTTCTTAATAAAAATGCAAACTTATAACGATGTTAAAACCTCAACTGCGGCTCGGGATTGCAAATGTTACTCGTTTGCCATTAACCTGTTTACCACCCTCGTATTATAAATTACTATTACCGTACAGACCTTTTATGCTTAATTAGGTTAACCCTCGGTTGGTTGCGTGGGGTCCGTTTACAAAAACTGCTATATTTTGTTCCTTATTAAAGGTACAAATTTGTGCCTCAGGGTAGCTTCCTAAAACATACTTAACTATCAATAACTGCAAAAAAAAATATTTGTTCAAAATTATTTCCTATCACTAAAGTGATTTAATACCACACTATGGATTTTATTTAAAACTTTATTATGCTACTAAAGTTATTAAAATAAATATATAATAATAAAATAAAAATATTTAAAGTCTCTACCCTAATGTCGGGCTTTTAAGGACCCCACGCGACCGATAGAGCGTCACGAAAAAAGTGTGACCAACCGAGGGTCAATTTAGGTCCTGATTCTTCTCTAATACAACCAAGCTCGCTAGCAGCCGTTCATTGCCGAAATTACAACCCAGTTTTTTCCAAGTTTTTTTTGAGTCTCAAGACGACGTAACGTTATCCTGTTTGAGTAATGTGATTTCATAATTTTGATAGTTATTTTCTTTTAAAGACCCCACGCGACCGATGGTGTCACTAAAAAAGCGCGACCAACCGAGTGTTAATGTAGGACCTGATTCTTCTCTTATACAACCAAGCTCGCTAGCAGCCGTTCACTGCCGAAATTACAATCCAGTTTTTTCCAAGTTACACATTGCACTCATATGTTTTGAGTCTCAAGACAACGTAACGTTATCCTGTTTGAGTATTGTAATTTTTATAATTTTGATGCTTATTTTCTTTTATAGACCCCACGCGACTGATGGTGTCACAAAAAAAAGCGCGACCAACCGAAGGTTAATGTAGGACCTGATTCTTCTCTTATTCAACCAAGCTCGCTAGCAGCCGTTCACTGCCGAAATAACAATCCAGTTTTTTCCAAGTTACACATTGCACCCATATGTTTGGAGTCTCAAGACAACGTAACGTTATCCTGTTTGAGTAATGCGATTTCATAATTTTGATGCTTATTTTCTTTTTTGGGTTTCCTTAAACCTGAAAACACAAGATTTATATCTCATTCATTACTTATTCGTATTTTTTCGTGCACAGATGAAATTGAAATCGTTGTACAAATTTTAAACTAAACATCTACTCGTTAAACTGAACCACCTTCTCCAAGAAATCTGTACAGTGTTCAATTTCTGCCTAATGGTCCGAGGGTCGTCGGTTCGATTCCCACCCAGGGCAAACATTCGTATGACGAATAGGTTTGTTCGCTTTGTATCTGGGTGTTCAATATGTATATATTTATTTACTAATAGCTACTTCGTTTCACCTTACACTACACTACCCTACCCTACCCTGCACTGCACTGCACTGCCCTGCCCTGCACTGCACTGCACTGCACTGCACTGCACTAAGCTACACTACACTACACCACTCTACCCTACCCTACTCTAACCTAAAACCTTCTCCTGACAGTAACGAACTCAACCAGAAAAAGAATTAGCGAAATCGGTCCAGCCGTTCTTGAGTTAGAAATGGTGTAACTAACACGACTTTCTTAATATATATATAGATTGCAACTAAAAGTATGTAAATCAATCTCTGGTTGCCATAATTAGTACAGGCAATCCTAATATGGGGCCAGATGACCGTGTGTGATTTGTCACTCATTATTAATGACAAGCGACGAACCCCGCGGCTCCGTACTCGTTTTTTTTCACGAGATCACCTGACCAGCTGGGCTACTCTGAAACTCCTGAAAATTTCATCAAAATAGCTCCAGCCGCTTTGGAGTTCATAGAGAACATACATACACATAATGTTGACCGTCAGCAGGAACTGAATTTTAGAACGACCGCCTTGCGCGTAGCCGGCTGAAAACTTCGGAATAATATGTATTGTGGCAGATGTATGAAATAATAAAAAAATAGATCTAAAAGTGAAAAATTAGAAAGCAATAAACATATTGTTCTATCGTAGCAACGTCATATATACAAGCATCAAGCTTAGTGTGATTATAGTAAAAACCCCATAGTAAACTGGATAAGTTGGAGTCGCTGGTACTTTCGCACTAGATCCCGAACTTAATAAAAAAAACCGGCCAAGTGCGAGTCAGAACCGTACACATAGGGTTCCGTACCATCATACTAGATGGCGCTAGTTTTTTCAGTTCCGTACTATCATACTAGATGGCGCTAGTTTCTTTAAGTTTAAAAATAAAACACTATTGTATGGAGACTTTTACTTTTTCTAATTTTTAGTACTTGTTGTTATAGCGGCAACAGAAATAAATCATCTGTGAAAATTTCAACTGATAGACAGACAGACGGACGGACAGCGAAGTCTTAGTAATAGGGTCCCACTTTTAGCATTTGGGTACGGAACCCTTCTCGTTGATGTCTTTTGATTGAAATGATTATGTATCATTGTTGTACCCGTGTGAAGAGGTGTGATGGTACCCTTAGTGCACGAGGCCGACTCTTACTTGGCCAGTTTTTTCTTTTGCGGTAGTTAACCCTAAAAAAAGGAAAAGATAAAAAATATATTGTCTCTTAACGTGTGCCACAATTAAACGGTATATCCAAAGGACAGACTATATTGAAGGCCCATAAAAACATTTTAAAAGTCCAATTCATTTTAAAACAAAAAATCATTGATCAAAAATATTTTTGATCTCATCGACTTACCGTTCACTCACACCTTTCGAGTCGGCCCCTAGGCTCGTTTCCACTTCGATGAAAAACATCAACTTGTAAATAACAAACTGTGAGTTCTCAAAAGGGAAAATGACCTAATAAATCATAATATGCGTTGTATTTTCACCGCAGAAAAACAAGAAAAAGAAAATAAATCTACACGTCCACTTTCACAATCCAATGAGCTGAAAAATTAAAACAGTGAGTGTGGATGTGGTCTGATACCTACCTATCTGTATCTATAGGAGTATTGCATAAATGTTATATAAGACTAGTATATTTTTGACCTATCTTTATTACTCATATCTATAGTGGCAATAACGTTCAATAACTGCACCGGAGTTGCAGTGAGCAAGAAATAATTAGAGTTCTCAAAAATCTCATTAATTACTTATCGAAAATCACATGACAATTTGTTTAGCCTTAGAACTTACCAAAACACTAACTAATGCACAGCTACAGACCAAAACACTTACTAATGCACAGCTACAGCTGTCAGATTTTCATTGTTTCGTTAAATGTAGCTAAAAAAATGTTTAAAAAGTCACTAGAACATTATAAAAATAGCAATTCTGTCGTTAGATGTATGGTGTTACTGTGCTTGAAAAGTCGCTAAAATGTATGAAGCGTCGATTTTTTTTGTCGCTAGACTGCTCCGAAATTACGTTAGATCTAGCTACGCTAAATTGGCAACACTGGGTAAGGTACACTTGATAAAATAGGTTGTAGGTGTATTATTGAACTTGATATATTGCTTCTGTTTTCTTAAATAGATTAGTAAACAAGTAAAATATTGGACAAACTTCACCAATATACATAAGGTTCGTTTATTTTGTACGTGAATTTCTTGTCTTTCTGCTTAATGTGGCGTATCGGCTAGGGCCGCTACCTCCTGTCCGGGAAGTCGTGGTTCGAATCCTGCCATGTACCAACGTGTTTTCGAATATCTATTTCATATGTACGTTTATCCGACGCTGTTCGGTGAAAGAAAAACATATAGGACATAAGACATTTATTGATTCCTTGTCACCGAACACACATACATAATATTGGGAATAAATTAAATTAAAAAAAATGAGAGGAGAAAAATATCAAAATGACAGTACCTAATATTACAAGTAGAGAAAAAACTATAACATCGTGAGAAAACCTGCACACGCCTGCAAAGAAACTCTAAGGTTGTGTGTGAAGTCGACTAACCCGCACTGGGATCGCGTCCGATCGCCCTAATTCAGGGCAGGCATGAGCCCCTCGGTGGGGACGTATTTGAGCGAATATGATATAAGGTAAATAAATATATAAATGTATCATTTGGGTCGTATTAAAAATCTGTAAAGTGCGAGTCCTAATCGCGTACCGAGGGTTCTGTTCAACCACACAATACAAAATTAGGTATTTACCAATACAGTATTGTTTTTAATTCAGTTTGGGCTCCTTTAACGCTAGTCTGAGTCATATTTTACTTAGCCGGTTTTTGTGTTCCGGAACCAAAAATTAAGCAAAAATCCCTAGGATTTCGTCCTGTCCCTCCGTTTCGTACACAGAGTAAAATTATGACCTGAAAAGGAAAATTAAGTCAATATGTTCCCTAGAAAGCGAACGATCGTCAAAATGACGAGCACCCGGTAAGTATTGCTTTCTTCCTCTTTTGTTGATTTACCTACACACCCGCGGTTTCGCGCCAACTCGGCTCAGTGCACGCCTGACTGCATCGCGTGGTCTTGCCCAATTTGTGCCAAAAATATGTGAGCAATTTATTATAAAAAGATAGATGTCTTTCTTTTTATAATATGAGTGCTAAACAATAAAAAATATAAATTTTCTTTAAAATTGTCTTTAATTCGTATTCCGTATTTTCTATAAAAAATAATAAAAGTAAATAAAATATAAAAAAGAAGTCATAAAATAAACATTTTCAAAATGATCTTCATAAAGTCGAATGGATAGCTTATCAGGGTAGTTCAGCAACGTTAGCTATCTAGGTTTAAAAAAAGTATTACTGATTTAACGATAAAGTAAAAAATACGATGAAGAAACTTGTATGGGACCGCTTTTTATTTATAATTATTTGTAAGGAACAACGCCATAATACATACTGTGAAAAACCGCTTCCTTTAAAGACGGACTACTACTTATTAGTTATAAATAAATAAATAAATAAATATTCTCAGACAAATCACACATGGTCATCTGGCCCCAAAGTAGGATTCCCTGTGTTATGGGTTACCAGAGACTGATATACATACTTATATACGTTTAAATACATACATATATAGATATATTTAACACCCAGACACAGAGCAAACAAATCTGCTCATCACACAAATGCTTCCCTGGGTGGGGATCGAACCCACAACCCTCTGATCAGTAGTCAAGGGCACTAACCACTGAGCCACCGAGTTTAGTTATAGGGTCCTTTCGTATAGGGGGTTGATGGATTAATCTTAAATAACATAAAACAATCATAAAATCAAACTCAAACTCATAAAACTCTTTACTATATATCAGAATGTACAAAACGAAATTATTAACTGAGAGACGTACTATTTGGGCGGTCTTATCGCTGAGAGAAATTTCTAGCAGACAACCCAGTGCTCGGAGAAAAAGTAAGGAAACAGTTAGTACTTGAGCAACAACAACATAAAATAATTGGATTGAATTGTACAATAAGGCATATTTGATTGATTGATTGATTGGATGATAATTTTAATCTCAAACTAAAATGTTAAGCAACTCGTATTATCACTTTTTTAAATTACAAATTAAATTGCATATATCATCATATCAGCTCATATACGTCCCCACCGAGGGGCTCGAGCCTACCCTGAACTAGGGCGATCAAATCATACAATATCATTTAATAATAATGAAAAAGTCATGTTATTGGCATTTATCTCGACCGTTTTCGTTCTTTGCAAGGCACGTATAGCTGTTAGTTCCGGTCCCTATCACTAGATGGCAGTTGTTACTCCCTGAGTTTGGGAAGAGACCCGTGCCTGGCCTAGCAGTGGGGACGTTAAGAGATTATAAACGATGGCGTAGTCAGCGCCTAGCAACATTTTCGCGTTTCGAATATTTTTACCTAACCAAATTAATTAAATAATTAAAACTCGACTGCAAAAAACATGATACCCCTCTTCTAGTCAATTTCGGAATCAAAGCAAATCTAACGACACCTTGCACTCCAAACCTATTAAGACGTTTAGGCAGAGTATTTCCCGAGGCACTTCCACTTGGCACTAAAAGTATCTTTAAATAAAATTTAATTAATTAAATTACTGTTATTTTTTTATACTCTATTGGTAAGCTCTTGGCATCATCTCACCTGATGGTAAGTGACGATGATGCCGAAGATGGAAGCGGGCTTGCCAAGATTCCCCAACGCAATGGAGAACTGGCTATCTTATCTTCATGCCGGAACACATCAATGTTTTTTTTTAACACTGATGTTTGGCGGCAAGACTTAGATAAGATGGTGGTAGCTAGCCAGGCGGGCTTAGAAAATGCCCTACCACCAACCAAACCGAGTCTTACAAGGTGACCCCGCCGGGAATCGAACCCGCGACCTCCTGTGTTAAGCCAGTGAACTTTGCCTCTGAGTTACGGGGGCGGTGAATTTTTTTCTACCGTGACATTACCGGTATCCTAGGTGGGTAAACAAACGGCGGATCTGACGAGGACTTTTTGGCGGGAATTGGTAGCGATCAGTTTGTCATTTTTCTTTTAGTATCCGAAAAATTACATTTTGCTGTTTTTGATGCATAATATTGATAGTGTATTTATTAGCAAAGTATCATTTATGTGTTTCTTGTGTAGGATAATGAAATAAAAGTGTGTATACTGTGTTTCAAGTTCCCAGCAAGAAGTCCGAGCAAGCTTTAGCAAAAGTGCTATCATTTTGCTAGAGTATGTAGGTTAGGTTAGTTTATAGCCAATGATTTTATGATGTGAACGTGAAGAAACAGTGATCTTGAAGACTGAAAAGTTACTAAAGACGTAAAATCTATAATTACTACTTAAAAATTTATACTGAAGACTAGGCGGTATGGCCAAGAAGCCTTAGCCTGCCCTAAAAAGGGCAAAAAAAGTTAAGCTTACCAATTATGAATAAAAAAAAGGAAACAAATAAACAGACATACATACTCCTTAACTCGATGGAGCCTGACCTTCAAAATAGTACAAAGTTAAATTAAAATCATACTGTATGTCGAAACTAAAGGCCGATTACAATGGCACTCAAGCACAGATTACTAAATAGTTACTTCGTAACAGATACATCACTCCCATACAAAAGCTTAAATACCTAGTATACCTACGCTATATTAGCCTACAAAATCTTAATAATAATATCAGCTGTTTGCAGCGAGAAGAAATGTGCCATAACTACGCATACAAAGAGTTGAGATTGTTTTGCCCGCCGCGCGACCCACGTGCGAGCGCGTCATCGAGCGAATGTGCTAGGGTTGTACCTACCTATGATCATTTTGATAATGAAACGAATGTTGTAGAAAATCAATTATTTTATATTTGTCGATCAAATATGTTTGAGTTGAATAAAATTATAGATGCATTTTATCCCTTCCCTAAATTCCCGATTAATAAATTTTAATGTCGAAAATATTCGAAATATCGTAAATAATTTTAACAAATAATCAAAAGGGAAACAGGAGCAAACCGGAGAAAAATCAATCAATTTGACTGACTCGGTGGCTCAGTGGTTAGTGCCCCTGACTACTGATCCGAGGGTTGTGGGTTCGATCCCCACCCAGGGCAAGCATTTGTGTGATGAGCAGATTTGTTTGCTCTGTGTCTGGGTGTTAAATATATCTATATATGTATGTATTTAAACGTATATAAGTATGTATATCAGTCTCTGGTAACCCATAACACAGGGAATACTACTTTGGGGCCAGATGACCATGTGTGATTTGTCCCAGAAAAAAGAAAAAAAAAAGTTGGCTTTTTACTTGAGTTGACGGAGAATTTCATACCTACTATTCATACAAAAACATTCCCCAAGAGGGCCTCATTGTGAGCTTGAATTATTGTTATTTTAAGTGAAAGCTAGGTAAAAACGTAACGAAAATAGTTACTATTTACAAGTCATAACAAAAAACGGCTTGTGAATGCAAGCTATAGTTTACGAAGTAACTATTTAGTAATGTGTGCTAAGTTCTTGAGATTTTTTCGTTTACATTTGTCCTGGTAATAAAAGTCGGCGGCGTGCGCGGGGGGGGCGGGGCTTGATGGCATTATTTCGATGACTTAATGGTACTAGACAAGTTAAATCTTGGATTTTGGTTTTAAACTGTTAATTTACAGCTATTGAAGTGCCTCCCAGCTACCGAGTGGCCGGCGCATTAGTACTTCTATTCTATGACATACCTACCTAAATCACGACGACGACGCTACTATTACGTTAGTACTAATATATATATATATATATATATATATATATATATATAAAGGGTTTTTCAATAAGGGCGGGTAGATTTTGAAACGAAATTAAACAAGCTGCGTATGAGGTATCAACAAATTTTTTTATTTATTGAAAAGGCCCATATATGCCATTAAGTATGGAAGATGTCATCATTCAAATGCCCGCCTCGGCTTCTCACAGTGGCACGGATCCGAGTGGTCCAATTTTCAATGACTCTTCCGCATAGATCCGCCTGAATTTGAGCGATGGCATGTGTTATGTTCGCCTTCAGGGCATCGGTGGATTGTGGTTTATTTGCATAGACCTGCGACTTCAAAAAACCCCACAAGAAAAAGTCTAGCGGGGTTAAATCGCATGACCTTGGTGGCCAATTCACATCACCCCTGCGAGAGATAACCTTAGTCTCAAATCGCTCATGCAGAATGTCAATCGTGGCGTTCGCTGTGTGGCACGTAGCGCCATCCTGCTGGAACCACATGTTGTCTAGGTCCATATGGTTCAATGTGGGCCATAAAAAATTGGTTATCATCGTTCTGTAGCGCTCGCCGTTGACAGTGACCGCCTCACCAACGTTGTTTTCGAAAAAATACGGACCAATGACGCCGCCGGCCCAAAATCCACACCAAACCGTAACTTTTTGAGGATGCATTACCACCTGGTGAACCTCGTGTGGGTTTGTGTCATCCCATATACGGCAATTTTGTTTGTTAACAAAGCCATTCATCCAAAAATGCGCCTCGTCGCTAAAGATGATTTTTCGCCCGAAATTGGGATCCTCTTCCAAACGATTCGATGCCCAGGCAGCGAACAAACGACGTTGTCTATGGTCATGAACTTTGAGCTCCTGGGTCAGTTGAATCTTATACGGGTGTAACCCTAAGTCCCGTCGCAAAATTCGCCAAGTTGAAGTTTGCGAAAGGCCGAGTTCTTGTGCACGGCGAGGAATCGACTGCCTCGGGTTCTGCTGTACACTTTGACGGACCGCCGCGATATTCTCGGCTGATCTTGCGTTTCTTGAACGTACAGGTGTGGGTTGATTGATTAACGAACCGGTTGTTTCAAATTTTTCCACCAAACGCTGAAGAGTCGACTGTGAAGGGCCACCACGTCTACCGTAAAATGGGCGCAATGCACGCAACGTTTGCACTAACGAACACTCATTTTGATAATAAAGTTTTATCATTTGTACGCGCTGTTCAATTGTGTAACCTGCCATGATGATTTGGCATAAGCAACTGAATAATAAGCAAAAGATTTGACAATTGTCACCAAAACAAAATGGCCGCCACGGGCCGCCAAAATCTACCCGCGCTAATTGAAAAACCCTTTATATATATATATATACTGTGCTACTATGTTCTGACATTAAGTAGGTAACTGTTAATTATATAAAAAAACACATAAATAATACCTGAAATCCTTAATTTACGACGATTAACATAGTAGGTACCTACCCACCATTGTTCTAAGTTTAAGGAATAAATGATGATAATTTGTAAAGGAATGAGAAAAGGGAATTCTAAAAAATAAAAGATTTAAAATAGGTACTATTAACTTAGGTACCTTTGTTCGTCTCTCGGCAATGAAAAAAATGTTAAATTTTCATTTGTCTTTTGACTGTGACACCCATGCACTGCACAATAATTGCGTGGTTTCGGCATTTCGATAGTCAGAGCGGTAAATGTGACGTGCGAGCACTCAGGCGGGCGTGCGTCAACCTACTGTCCGTTGTATCGTCTCCGATACGCTTAGCGGTAGGCATAAAACGTGTGGCCTTGAGCAAGTGACGGACGCCTGACTCAAGCATGAGTCGCGTGACGTATATCTACTGTCGACAACCGGTTTTGTCTACCAATAGATGCCAATAGTAAATATTTGTTATGCATATTTGTTGCTTACTTTTTATTTAAGGAAGGTAGTTATCGTTTGTAATCTGGTAGTAAGGTGGGAAACGGACGATACTATTACCTAATAGATTTTTTTTACAAAAACAATGTAACAAAAATTCACCTCATGAATTACGTTCCTATTTAAACCTAGGTGGTTTTTTGGAACGCGTAATGCTGTTTCTGGATGTATTTTGTTATTACGATAATAAATTGAAAATAACATACGCTCGTAACACAGTTCCCTTCTTTTAAAAATATCTATACGGTAGACTTAATTGTTCAAATCCAATTATTGACGAAAGATTTTAAAAAAATACAATGTTAAATGTTTTAGTCGGTTTGTACTCGTAGATAAAGCATTATCATATCAGTCCACTGCCGGACATAGGCCTCCCCTAAGGATTTCCATGACGACCGTTGCTGCGCTGCCCGCATTCAGCGGCTTCCCGCGACCTTCACCAGGTCATCGGTCCACCGAGTGGGAGGCCTGCCTACGCTACGACATAAAGCAAAGCATAAATTTACTCTTAAATTCCCAAAGGAGTATAGAGTTATCTATGAGTACTAACGGACCTCTCGAAGCGGATAATATTGCGCCCAAAGAGTCGAAATCACTTTCCCTCAACAATAACTCTGTTCATTCCCTAATAACCCGAACCTGTTCAAATTTCCTTTATAATACAATTCCATAATGGTATTGTGCGATTGACCGTAATAAATTTGGCACGTGCTAATATACAGGGTGGCTTTAATTCTGTAAAGCGGCATGTTATAGATTCTACTCAAGAAATTGAACAACTTCCTTAATCATTGTATGTTTTTTTTTCTCTTATGTTGTGCAATAAAGTGTTTTCAATCAATCAATCAATCAACTTTCCCCAACAAAACTTAAAAATTGGCTTCGTTGATTTTTATAAGGTATAAAATTTTAAAAAATCCGCCTTCATGGTGTAATGGTTAGTCCATTCGCTTCACACCAGGAGGTCGTGGGTTCGTCGATGTCAACTTGTAAGACTCGGTTTGGTTGGTGGTAGGGCATTTCATAAGCCCGCCAGGTAGCTACCACCATCTTTCATCATCTACCAAGCCTTGCCGTCAAACATCAGTTAACAACATTGATGTGTTCCGGTTTGAAAATAAGATAGCCAGTTCTTCATTGCGTTGGGGAATCTTGGTAAGCCCGCTTCCATCTTCGGCATCATCGTTACTTACCATCAGGTGAGATGGTGTCAAGGGCTTACCAATTGTGAATATAAATAAAAATAAACATTTGGAGATATTTTGAGTTTTCATTTTTTTTAATTGGTAAGCCTTTGGCATCATCTCACCTAATGATAAGTGACGATGATGCCGAAGACGGAAGCGGACTTACCCAGATTAATGGAGAACTGGCTATCTTATATTCAAGCCGGAACACATGTATGTTGTAAACATTGATGTTTGGCGGCAAAACTTAGATATGATGGTGGTAGCAAGCCACATGGGCTTAGAAAATGCCCTTTCATCAACCAAACCGAGTCTTAAAAGTTATACTCCGCCGGGAATCGAACCCGCGACCTCCTAATGTGAAGCTAATGGACTGAAACATTACGCCATGGATGCGGTAACAATGTAATAGGTGAAATAACAATGTTACTTAATTATTTAATAATAAACTTGTATTAGGCTTATTAAAGGCATTGTTTTAAAAAAAATGTATTTATAAGAAACTGATTTAATTATTTAATGTTTCATTAACCAGGTTTTTTTTTAAATTTGTTAAAAGTCTTAAAGTGATGACGTCACAGGCTCGGCAACATAAATCGGTAAAATGAGTGTCACATGCGTGTCTCCGGAACTAAATAGTTTTACTAGGACTAAGTACTAAGTGTCTACTCAATATAATTATTTGCAAAGTTTGGATTCAATCCGGCATGTAGTTTTTGTATTAACCGTAGATCACTAAACTTATTTTCGAGTAACACTGTCACTAAGTATTAGTCCTACAAACTAACAAATTGAAACCTCAGTATTTTTCAAAATCAAAGCATTTATTTAGAAAAAAAATCTACATAAAGTATGGAACGTCCACTAAATTAACACATAACTAAACAAAGAGTTCAAAAAATTATTCTTTGCAGTCGGTACACACTGGAGCCGTGTCATCATCATCATCATCATATCAGGTCATATACGTTCCCACCGAGGGGCTTGAGCCTACCATGAATTTGGGCGATCGGGCCTTAGTCGACCACGCGGGCCCAGTGCGGATTGGTCGACTTCACACACAACCTGCGAGTTTCTCCGCAGGCATGTGCAGGTTTCCTCACGATGTTTTCCTTCACCGTTAGAGCGTCGGATAAACGTACATATGAAATCTAAAGTTGAAATCACATAAGTACGTGGCAGAATTCGAACCACGATCTCCCTGACAGGAGGCGGCGGCCCTAGTCATTACGCCACCGACGCTCTTCCCCGCAAATCGCCGCCGTCTTGCACTGGCAGAATAGTCTCTAAGCTTTAGCGGTCCTCTAACTGCTTGGTAAAAGTCAACTTTAGTATCACACATATTTATTTATGATAAATTAAAATCAATCACTGATTAGTTATTACAGTAAAATCGTAAAAAAATAATAATGTCATGTTTGTGGCGTAAAACATTAGCCTGAATTACTAATATTTCGTAAAATCTCCACAATTTTTTTTTATTTTTTATTTATACAATTGATAAAAAGAATGTTACAAAAAATTAGGAAGCTTGCGAACGCATTGCGTGTGCACGGGTCATTGATTGCCCGAATGAGGAAGGTAATGAGTGGCCGGGAGGGGTGCAGTAACGGGAACATACCTAGACAGTGAATGCGTCAGAGTCGTGTTGCCCGTGAGACTAATGTTTAGTGATCTAGGGTTAAAGCGGAACTACGTTTGTATAGAAACTCGAGCCTCCTGGGGACCCTTAATTGAGGGCTTTACGAGACAGACCCAGGGAGAGGTAGTATGTAGACAATTTTTTTTCACAAAAAAATAACCTGCGTAAATTTATCTGTTACCCGTGAAAATGAACAAGACGCACCGAACCTACGCCAGGAGCTTTCAGAGGCTTTACAATTATTCATAGGAGACCCACTGATGTCCAACCCGTGGAGTTCCATAAGTTGGTAATTTATGTGACTGCAAGGAACCCGGGTATCATACCTCAAATTTATTATCAACTAGTTCAACCAGCTTTATTTCTGCCGGATTTAACCCTATGACCAAGACGCACGGCTAACTGCCAGTCACGACCAAAGTTTTACGACATACATCTGTTAGAGATTCCAGAAGACGCCGAACACCACGGACTGGTACAACTATGAGGCCTTGGGGGAATTGACTGTGCTTTTATGAGTTAGGTAGGGGGGAGGCTTTAGTCATGCAGGTATTTTTTATATATTCTATAAGTACCTAACCTAAGCGTTATTTTGTTTGTATCGAAGACCACGTTCTTCCCTCTTTATACATAGCTAGTTTTAAGCTGTGAATCCTACGTTTTAGATGATTTTTTCTTACTTAATCTCTCAAAATTCAGAAAGGAACATTAAAGGTCCCGACCCACTTCGGTATTAATAAGTCTTGGAATTTTTTTGTGATTTGACTATGGGTTTCATTGAGAAAGTTGTTCAGTTTCAAAGCACCAGTTAAAGTAGTTTCAGCTAATTTTGTTAAACCTTATATACATACATACAAGTGAAAGTAGAAGATTTCAAAATAAACAGAAATGCCCATTCGCCTGTTCTATACAAATAAAAGTCAAACATCAGTTAACAACATTGATGTGTTCCGGCTTCTAAAAAGATAGCCAGTTCTTCATTGCGTTGGGGAATCTTGGTAAGCTCGCTTCCATCTTCGACATCATCGTCACTTTACCATCAGGTGAGATGATGCCAAGGGCTTACCAATTGTAAATAAATAAATAAAAAAAAATATATTTCACTGAAATACCTACATACATACGTACATACACACATATATACATACATACAAGTGAAAGTAGAAGATTTCAAAATAAACATAAATGCTCATTCACCGTTTCTCAACAAATAAAAGTCACCCTGTTTTTCGGTATTCGCAAATCGATTTACGCCTCAGTCAAACAGCGCATCGCATATAATTGTCCTTTTCACATAACATCAGATGTGCAGAGGTCTCATCATCGTCTCTTACCATCAGGTGAGATGATGCCAAGGGTTTACCAATTGTGAATATACAAAATGTCATTTGACTTATTTTATGTCTTTTTTTATAATATTAATTATGATTAATTTTAATAATGATGATGATTTTAAACGTAAAAGTTAGTATGAATGTTTGCTTTTTAATTCCAATTTTATGCCTAACCGTCTGTAAGGATTTGAAATGAACTTGGTAGGTAGATAGATCATAGGCCTTTTTTATTCCACAGTCGCCATTCGACCTGGCCCCTCGATTACAGTCATGAAAAACGATATATGTGTAAAAGCGAGCAAAAGCTGATTTGTTTTTATTTTTAAATAGTCGGTCTCTTAAAACGGTCACTTTACACGATTCTAAAGTAATAAAATGAAGTAATAATAAAAAAAGTAATAAAATATTATAAATTTCCGGTGGCTTCGCTCGAGTCGGCATCGTTTTAACGACTGTCTTTGAGAGTGAGTGGTGCGCGAACCGCAAGCGGCGGCGTAGACAGGGGTTTACTTTTCATCCCTCGGGAACTATATCGGGGTATTCTGATTAGCTCTCTATGTCACTTTCTACACCCTGAACTTTTTCCATACAAAAAAATCATGTCGATCCGTTGCTCCGTTGCGACGCCGACGTGCGCGAGCGTGGAAATGAATTTTCCCCAGATACCTCGAAAACTATTTCAGGGTACGATAATAGAGATGACGAATGTTAGTCTTCAGAGTTACTTTTTATCATCTGTGAAAAACGACATTTTGTCCTAAAAATGTTTGAAATACCTAGGCGTGACGTCATGGTTTATCAGTGTCATATAATGTACTCATCATATCAGCTCATATACGTCCCCACCGAAGGGCTCGAGCCTACCCTAAATTAGGGCGATCGGGCCATAGTCGACCACTCGGGCCCAGTGCGGGTTGGTCGACTTCACACACAACCTGCGAGTTTCTTCGCAGGCGTGTGAAGGTTTCCTCACGATGTTTTCCTTCACCGTAAGAGCGTCGGATAAACGTATATATATGAAATCTAAATTTGAAAACACATTGGTACGTGGCAGGATCGAACCACGACCTCCCGGACAGGAGGCGGCGGCCCTAGCCGTTACGCCACCGACGCTCATTATAATGTACTCATCTTGTAATTTTGGTGAATTAAAAATCGAGGACTTGATGAAAAACAAAACGAGTAAGGTTTTCCGAAGTTTAAGTTGAAGGAGGGCAATTTAGTGATCAAGAGTTCTCAATTTATTTCTGATGCTGTCGTCATCCCTATTAGTAGTACCTATATGTCATTTACCGCCCCTTGATTCATCTCTTTGCAAAAATCACAACAATCCTTTGCTCCGTTGCGATGCTAAAGAAATCAAATAAAAAAAAGAAAATTTTTAAAGTTTCCTCAGGAACTGTATAGAACTATGCTATTTTCACGCGATAAAAGGTAGCCTTTGTCGTTTTCTATGACACAGGCTACCTGCTTGATAAATTTCGTCAAGATTGGTTGAGGCGTTGAAGCGTGAAGAGGTAACAAACAAACACATTTATACATTTATTGACCGAGTGAGAGCGAAGCTGAAAAATTCAGATTTAAAGAAACTTTCTGAGAAGTATTACATAATAATCCCGAATCTTTCGTAAGTTTTGCAACTATTATAATAGCACACCCATCCTGGTATGCTTGTGGTCAGTTAAATTGCGTTATCGACGCGGCCACGCATGTCGAACTGAGCTACAAGATCTTACCAACACAAAAAAGGGATGTAAATGCACAAAATAAATTGCAAGACCACAGTATTACAATACAGCGGCTTACAGTAGTGCAACGAATGTACTTACGCAGAGCAACGGAAGGGTACTTGCGGGGCAGCGGGCGGCGGGGCACGGCCTGGCTAACTTCGCGAGTTTGCCAGGGTGGCTAAAGGCTAGTACCACAGATGAGATACTAGTATGGCGGCATCGTGAGACATCAAAGGCGTTGCGCTACTGCAAGACTTAACAAGATCTAAACAGAAACTGTTACATGATGGATGTGCCATATGTAAAGTGAATGTGATGTGATATATTAAATGCAATTTGCAATTTTTTTTTACATTTATACAGGGTGTAACAAAATTGATGTAAGACCTATTTACAGGAGGTTCTGCTCATCATACTGAATTACTTTCCCCAAGAAACCAAAGTCAATACTAAAAAAAACGGATCCTTCATACCAAAATTCCCAAAATTGGTCGATCTGCTGATCGATTTGTATGAAAAGTCATAGTTCCATAGTCAACAAGGAGCTCTTATAGTTTCGAAAGTCCTCTGCAATCAAATTTATTAGTATTTTTTTTAGGTTTCCTCTTATGCGACGGGATTCCATCGTCGTTATATAGGTTCAATATTTTTGATGTGTAACATCTTTGCTCTCGCTTTCCTGCAATTTGTGGGAGTGATTTCGTGAAATGGGACGGAAATGTGTAACAGGAAGTCGCGTTTTTTCAGGCTTTAAAAGCGCGGAAAAGGCAAAGGTATCTATGACCATACAGCCTAGTCTGCCGTATCTTTGCCGTCCTTTTTTCAGGCTTTAAAAGCGCGGAATAGGCAAAGTTATCTATGACCATACAGCCTAGTCTGCCGTATCTTTGCCGTCCTTTTATAAAGTATTTTGTCACATGTTACACATCATATGCGAGTACTGTAGGTCTCGTTCGAATTATTTTTATTTCTTCATATGGCTTTTTACAACCGAACCGAATTTTTCCTTTTTTTTTAAAGGGTATTTCAAGCTATGGCATTAAGCTCTGTTCAGTTACCTATCCATTCCTATTTGTCGCCTTGTCTCGTACTTACAACTACGTTTGCTCCAAGCGCTAGTAATATCCGATGAAAGATTTGCTCCGATATAACCTGAAATCGATTTCGTTGGCGTTGAACAAATTCTAGGTTGAATCGGCAAAATGTAGGCATATACAGGGTGCAATAAAATTGGTGTAGAACCGGTTAACTGGGGTATCTACTCATCATACTTGACAACTTTCTCTAAGGAACCGATAAACAATTCTAAAAAAATTCGACGATCCATTTAATTATTTTTTTTAAATCAATCTTTTAACTGATCGATTTGTATGAAGAGTTCAAATTTTTTTTTTGCTATTTCAGCAAACTTGTAGAACAAAAGTTGCTCAGTATAATGAGTGGAAGCCCCAGTGGAAGACCTACACCAATTTTGTTACACCTGTGATATAATTATTTTTAGTTTGTTTAACCGCCTCCGTAGCTCAGAGGCAAAGTTCACTGGCTTTACACAGGAGGTCGCGGGTTCAATTCCCGGCGGGGTCAATTGTAAGACTCGGTTTGGTTGGTGGTAGGGCATTTTCTAAGCCCGCCCGGCTAGCTACCACCATCTTATCTAAGTCTTGCCGCCAAATATCAATGTTGATATCATTGGTGTGTTCCGGCATGAAGATAATATAGCCAGTTCCCCATTGCATTGGGGAATCTTGGTAAGCTCGCTTACATCTTCGGCAACATCGTCACTTACCACCAGGTGAGATGTTGTCAAGGGTTTACCAATTGTGAATAAAAATAAAAAAGAAGTGTTTTTATTATTATATTTTAATTCCTTTATTAACTTTTTTAAAGTCCCCCGACTAAAAGGGAAAAAAGAAACATAAGACAAATTTAAAAATCCCAGAAAATCCGCCGAGGACTTCCATTCTTTGCTCTGAAATAAATTTACTACCTACGCAAATTTATGAGTTTGACTAATTCAGTATGTAAATTAATTTAGTTATTGATCAATATAAATTGCTTTGTTTAAACTGAAGCTGTGCTAAAAGAGTCGGTGGCTCAACCGGTAACGACTCGGTCCATCTAACCAGAGGTACTGGGTTCAAATTTGGACGGCCAATGTACCAATGAGTTTAAAAAAAAAACTTACGTACATTTACGTACCGATTGCTGTGAAGGAAAACATCGTAAGGAAACCAGCACACGCCTGCGAAGAAACTCGAAGGTTGTGTGTGAAGTCGACCAACCCGCACTGGGCCCGCGGGGTCGACTAAGGCCTAATCGCCCTGATTCAGGGTAGGCTCGAGCCCCTCGGTGGGGACGTTTATGAGCTGTTATAATAATAATAAAAACTGAAGCTGTGCACTGGACTACAGGTGCAGTCTAAATATATAAAAGGAAAATGTGACTGTCTGGTATATCAACGCACAGGCGAGACCACTGAATAAATTTCGCTGAAATTTGGGATACAGAAAGTTATGAAGACGTAGGCAACCGCTAAGATAGGATTTTGGGAAATTCCCATGGGAACGGCATAAAACGGGATTTGCACGGGCGAGGCCGCAGGCACCCTCTAGTCAATCAATAAGAAAGTGAGAAATAAGAAATCAACTCTCGAAGAGGCGAAAAGGGGTGTTTAGTTTTGTAATAATACATCGTGTACCCAATGGGTTCAACAGGTGGTGTGATCATCATATCAGCTCATATAATATGTCCCCACCGAAGGGTTTGAGACTCGAGCCTACCCTGAATTAGAGCTATCGGGCTTTAGTCCACCACTTGGGCCCAGTGCGGGTTAATCGACTTCACACACAACCTTCAAGTTTCTTCGCAGGCGTGAGTAGGTTTCCTCACGATGTTTTCCTCTTTAGCGTAAGAGCGAGCGTCGAATTAAGGCGTTAATATTACAGATTTTCTATATTTCTGACGTTAATTACTCCTAAACGATAGAAAACACGAGGTTGAAAACATATATCGACCCTTATTGTTGATGACGTTCCTATACAAGCTATTAGAAACACGATTGAGTAGTTTTGGCTCTATAAAAAAAATATCACAAAGATAGGTCTACACCATTACTTTCAACTCCAGTTATGACTAATATTTTGAAGTATAAATTTTATAAATATACAACAATATTTGTTACGATAATACAAAGTGATTGGTGTTATTATTTTTTATACTTTCATTGTAGTTTTTTATTGAAATGAAAAACCATGGAAAAAGTGAAAAAATGTGGTATTTTTTTTACTCTTTACACGTTAAGAAAAAGACAGAGACAACTGTTCCAATCAGTACCTCGCCTTAACGTAAATATGAAATCTAAATTCGAAAACACAAAGGCACGTTTGGCAGGATTCAAACCACGCCGTCCCGGACAGGAGGTAGCGGCTCTAGCCGTTACGCCACCGACAACAGATTGTGTATGTCCGAAATAAACGCAGACAAAGTCGCAGGAACTTCACTAGTCTGAAATAAACAAAAATATCAAGTCATAGGAAACTATAAATCTCAACGAAACACGTGTCTCCTTTTCCTCTAATATGGTTGATGGGAGCGATTCCTGACTCTCGCGTTATACTCGTGATCGGGTGCTGTCCGTGTGAACTGGCCTACTCTTGTCAAAAGTATGACTTTCAATAATTTTTATGTGTAACTTTTCGTCTCATATTGTTTTCATGTTCTTATGAAATAATCTGGTTTATTTCAAGGATTGAATTTTGACAGTATAAACTAATGATTGTTTATTTCTTGATTTTTTTACAAAAGAAATTATGTTATTATCATTTTATGACTGTCAGAAAGAGTATAATTTGCACTTATTTTGAATAAATACCTTGAATCTTATGGCGATGGGTCTCTTCAAGCACAAATTATGTATTCGAACTCAAATAAAATTAAATAATTTTCGTACTCGATTTAAAATAAATGGGTTGACCTCCGACTTGGATCAGGGCCCAATCTAGAATCAATCTCAACTGTTCTATCGAACATTCGATTTAAAATATTAATCCTATATTGAATTTGAATCCTTTACTTTTTAAAAAAGACCCGCAGTATAAAAGATTTAAAAGAGGCTTGATGCCTAAACGTAGAGTCATACGATCTCTACAGTATCTACCATAGTACATAGTATTTTTATTTTTATGGTATTTTTAATTACTTATAAAGATTGCGGGTAGCGCAGAGCCGGTTGGACTGATATGATGATTTTTAATTGCTGTGTATTGAACAAAATAATCTATTTATCTACCGGTTCCCATCGTAAGACTGTCATTTTATTTGATTAGTTATTTTTTGTTTGATTATTTATTTGTACTCTACTATGTAGCCAGCCTACGATGTAGCCTGACCTTAAAAACAGTATAACGGGGCGAAATCACAAAGTTAAATTAAAATCATACTGTATGTGGAAACTAAAGGCAGATAACAATGGCACATACGGATGTAGACTTACATCTATCGTCGGCAACCGGTTTGGTCTACCAATAGATACCAATAGTCATCATATCAGCTCATATAAGTCCCCACCGAGGGGCACGAGCCTACCCTGAAGGAGGGCGATCGGACCTTAGTCGACCACACGGCCCCAGTGCGGGTTGGTCAACTTCACACACAACCTTCGAGTTTCTTCGCAGGTGTGAGCAGGTTTCCTCACGATGTTTTCCTTCACCGTAAGAGCGTTAGATAAACCGTACATATGAAATCGAAATTCGCAAAAAAAAAATTGGTACGTGGCAGGGTTCGAACCACGACCTCCCGATACCAATAGTAAAGATCTCGAGATACGATTAGTACCTAAATATTTTTTGCCTTGGCAACCAATATTGTTGCTTCCGTTCGCCTCGCCCGACGACAATTTCCGTAACTCTCTCGTCACGCATTCACCAGCTTACTGCCCAAGTCAATCGTACGTAAAGATTTTACTTCAAAAATGACGTATGATTTCAATCTCATCCTATACATGATGCCAAAGATGTCTTTTTTTATTTTTTTTATTCACAATTGGTAAACCCTTGACAACATCACACCTGGTGGTAAGTGACGATGTTGCCGAAGATGGAAGCGGGCTTACCAAGATTCCCCAACGCAATGGGGAACTGGCTATCTTATCTTCATACGAACACACCAATGATATCAACATTGATATTTGGCGGCAAGACTTAGTAAAGATGGTGGTAGCTAGCCAGGCGGGCTTAGAAAATGCCCTACCACCAACCAAATCGATTCTTACAAGACCCCGCCGGGAATCGAACCCGCGACCTCCTGTGTAAAGCCAGTGAACTTTTCTTCTGAGCTACGGAGGCGGTTAACATATACGTATGTCTCGTAAACTACAGTGAGAATTCTAACGCGGTGAGTCATGTGCGTGAACTCTCGAACGAGCATCTCTCTGAAAGTAGTGCTACCGCTGAATATATTTACAACGCGACCAAATATACAGGATGTGACAATATTGATATAGGAACCGTGATATGTGGCTTATTGCTCTCGTTCACAACCCTTAAACGTTTTCACTGCAAGGGCACGCGTCTCTTCTGAAAGTAGGGTCCACACGCAGACAAACGTATGTAAATTTTTACTAAAAACCGGCCAAGTGCGAGTCGGGCCCGCTTATCGAGTGTTCCGTACCACCACACCACTACTTCACGCAAGTATGTAAAATAATGATAATGCCTATCAATTGCAAACAAAAGAAATCAACGCGAGCGACAGTTTTTTTTTTATTCACAATCACATTGCTTTGCAATTTCTGCTAATTTGTACGAAAAAAGTTGTTCAGTTTTATAAGTAGAAATAGATCAAAAAAATGTGTACTTAGTACCCTTGTAGCATAGCATACTGTAAAACTCTTCTAAATAAGTTGATTTTGGAAAATTGCTGGAAGTCCAAAAAATGCACTATAATAAGTAATTTTGTTATACTATGTGAGAGAGATGAGGTGAGATGTTGTCAAGGGTTTACCAATAGTGAATAAAAAATAAAAATAAAAATTATGGATTTCCGTGCGTCGGTGGCGTAATAGCAAGGGCTGCTACCTCCTGTTCCTCGTAGTTCGAATCCTGCTGTGTACCAACGTGCTTTTGAATTTAGATTTCATATGTACGTTTATCCGACGCTCTTACGGTGAAGGAAAACATCGTGAGGAAACCTGCACACGCCTGCGAAGAAACTCGAAGGTTGTGAGTGAAGTCGACCAACCTACACTGGGCCCGCGTGGTCGACTAAGGCCCGATCGTTCTAGTTCAGGGTAGGTTCGATCCCTTCGGTGGGGACGTATATATGAGCTGATATGATGATGGATATCTACAACGACCGATCCTGCGCTGCCCGCATCTAGCACCATTCGTCAGGTCCTCGGTCCACCGAGTGGGAGGCCTGCCTATGCTACACGTTGCGGTGCACGGTTGCTACTCGATAACTTTACTACCCCTAACAGTCATCTGTCTGTGCCTCATCCATAGCAACTTAAGTTTAGCGATTCTTTTTTTTTTTTTTTTTATGCACAATTGGTAAACCCTTGACAACATCTCACCTGGTGGTAAGTGACGATGTTGCCGAAGATGGAAGCGGGCTTACCAAGATTCCCCAACGCAATGGGGAACTGGCTATCTTATCTTCATGCCGGAACACACCAATGATATCAACATTGATATTTGGCGGCAAGACTTATTCTGTGAGCTATGTCGATTACCTTGGTTCTCCTACTGATCTCATACAACCTATTAAATCGAGGAGAAACTTTTTTTTGAGATCTCATAGTGCTTTTGATGTGAAACATCTATAGCCGCACCTAAAACTGATTTCTGGCGTGGCGATGCATGCCGTGGCGTAAATATACAGTCTATATGTTAGTGTGTGTTTCACATCTGCCAGGCGTCCCGTGACGGCTCATTTTTTTCTTCACGATTCGATCCTTTAGTTTGTATATTTTCAGACCAGTACTTTGCTACCAAGAATGCGTTATCTGGTGCATTTTATAGTTCGTTTACTTATTTATACGGCAGCGGCGACAGTCAAACACTCCAACAAAGGGGCCGCGCTAAGTTCGATCGCGGCGGGCGGCGCGATTGAACTCAAGGCGGGCTCTTTAACAGAGTGTCGCGAGCCGTCAAAGTTGCAGCTGATTCAGCAAACGAACTTTCATCGCGCGTACATGTTTAAGGACAAAAGGTATGACATTGACATATGTGACGTTGCAGATTTATGTCAAAACATGAGTACTTCTAGAATGTTTGTTATTCTTTTTGTATACTGCATAAGTATGTCGGATTATTGAAAACGCGACCAATACCAGCTCGAGATACGTTTACATAGATCGTTACATTTTATTTAAATCAAACGTCAGGTATTAGTACCTGGGTAAAACCGGTGGTGGCGTGACAATCGCTTGTACTCGTGAGCCGATCGCATGTGGTAGCAAAGATGACCCATTAACGGTAGGCTGTTTGTGATTGAGGTGGCAATACTGAGTTGAGAAACCATATTAACTGGCAGTTTTTGACGGAGCATCGAGCAGAACGGACGTGTCACACCATCGCTGGGATTAGCAAGTTTGCATCCATTGTTATCCAAGGCATCCTGTACAATTTCGATTGCCGGATGATCAAGACTATTGAAGGAAGACCTATGAGATATAGCTGCATTGTTATTTCGACGCCCACGAACGAAATAGTTAAGGACGTGAACTACAAGGCCGTCCATAACCTAACCACCCCCTCCGACAAGTATTACAACATTATTCTAACACACACGTCTTTACGGCCCACGTCTTATCGCTTCAGTGCGATGTGTCATGGCATCAGGCTGTACGCACCATTGTATGTGAAAAAGCACCACACTGGCATGCACAATACTATCTGCAGCTTCCAGCTTCCTTCCTTGCTCTAGCCAACTTGAGTCAGACAGTGCAGGTATGTGTGGGAGACTCATCCATGGCGAATAGATAATATTTGATCGGTCGATTTAAAGCGAATAAAAGATCGCACTGTATATCCACGTCAATATCAGACTGTTGGTGCAAGTAACGGATACTCTTGAAGCGAAGTGCATAAAAATGTTTGTCTCGGTTTTAAAGTCTGAAATAGTCTGATCTAGAAACATAGAGAAAATCTAGACTTTTTTTATTCAAAATTTGTAAGCCCTTGGCATCATCTCACCTGATGGTAAGTGAAGATGATGCCCAAGGTGGAAGCGGGCTTAAAAATATTCCCCAACCCAATGGAGAACTGGCTATGTTATCTTCAAGCCGGAACACATCAATGTTGTTAACACTGATGTTTGGCGGCAAGACAGTACTCTTGTATATTTGTTTTCATCCACAATTGTCTCTTGGTATCATCTTACCTGATGATAAGTGGCGATGAAGCTGAAGATGGAAGCGGGCTCAGCAAGATTCCCCAACGCAATCAGGATGTGGCTATCTTATCTTTAAGCCGGAACACATCAATGCTGTTAACACTAATGTTTGGCGGAAAGACTTAGATAACATGGTTGTAGCTAGCCAGGCGGGCTGAGAAAATGCCCTACCACCAACCAAACCAAGTCTTACAAGTTGACACCAACGGGAATCGAACCCGCGACCTCCTGGTGTGGACTAACCTTTACGCCACGGAGGTGGTTACAAACTGACTGCACATAGTGGGTTGGCTTTGCATTATGAACATAGGTCGCGTCAAACTTTATTATACGGCTGTGAAGTTGGTCGCAAGACGCTTTGCGGTAGCAAATGTTGGCTGTTATTAGGACTCCGTTATACCGGCGCAGTAAGCACACGCATCACGTTTCATATCTTCTTATATAATATATAAAAATGAATTGCTGTTCGTTAGTCTCGCTAAAACTCGAGAACGGCTGGACCGATTTGGCTAATTTTGGTATTGAATTATTTGTGGAAGTCCAGAGAAGGTTTAAAAGATGATTAAATATGAAAATGCTCGAAATTAAATAAAAAAAATCATAAAATATCAGTCAAAAAATAATTGGTTTTACGGTGTAGTGTAGGGTAGGGTAGTGTAGTTTATGTATGGTAGGGTAGGGTAATGTAGGGTAGGGTAGGGTAGTGAAGGGTAGGGCAGTGTAGTATAGGGTAGGGTAGTGTCGGGTAGTATAGGGTAGGGTTGGGTAGTGTAGGGTTGGGTAGGGTAGGGTAATATAGGGTAGTGTAGTGTAGGGTAGGGTAGGGTAGTGTAGGGTAGTGTAGGGTAGGGTAGGGTAATATAGTGTAGGTTAAGGTAGTGTAGTGTAGTGTAAGGTGAAACGAAGTTCGCCGTGACAGCTAGTCAGTAATAAAGTTTGTCGCGAGCTGTACCTAATAGGAAACAACCTTGAAGCGCTCGTAATTCAGTGTGACTTGCACTTGGCGAGATTTCTATAAAAAAAAATATTTGCGAAGAAATACCAATAAGCCTTGTTTTAACACAAAAAAAAGAAAAAAATAATTACTTCAAGATTTGATTTCTTGTAGAAGAACACGAGAATAATAAACATAGAACGATTTATTCGATGCTATTGAGTTGCTATATGTTGACATAGTTTTTTAATAATTAATTAAGTTTGTTTTCTGTATACTTACATCAGAAATTTAGCAATTTTTGGGAGTAAAATTAAAAGGAACTCATATTATTATCAATAAAGTAATAGTCACGGATAACACGCATGTACGTTTATCAGATGCTCTTACGGTGAAGGAAAACATCGTGAGGAATTCTACACACATCTGCGAAGAAACTCGAAGGTTGTGTGTGGAGTTGACCAACCCGCACTGGGCCCGCGTGGTCGACTAAGGCCCGATCGCCCTAATTCAGGGTAGGCTGGAGCCCCTCGGTGGGGATGTATATATGAGCTGATGTGATGACACGCATAATGACACATCCGCATAACGACACACATGCACATAACCACACACACACACGTAGGGACACACACACGCAGCCCCCCCTTCCCTCCGTGGAATGAAACAAAAAAACTTTATTTATTTATAATTGTTTTTTAAATTATTTTTTAAATTTTATTTCTGTTTTTTTATTTATTGTTTTCTCATTCCACGTGTTTATGTGTGTGTGGGGGGGGGGGGGGGGGTCCGAATATGCGTGTGATCCGATATCACAAATCTTAAGCACAATAAACGCTCAACTTTCTTTAAATTTGTCACTAGAAATTTTGGAGCCTCAGAACCCGCGTTCAGTGAGAACTGAGAATAGTATGACGCGCGCACCCCGCGCACCCCGCGCACCTCGCGCATCCTCCTTCCCTCGGCTGTAATATTTCTATTTTAGATCGGACTTTAAAACTATTTGAGCAAGGTAAGTAAGAAAGACCCACCGCTTGTTTACCCACAAAAATAAATTACCTTAATGCAGGATTTAGAAGGGTAGAAACTTATAAACCACTCTAAATTAGGGTAGTTTCATACAAGTACAAGTTGCTTCACTTTTATCGCCTATACAGAGTGTAAAAAAATTGGTGTAGGATCCGTTAACTTGGTGTTCTACTCATCATACTGAACAACTTTTGCCAAGGAACCCATAGTCAATTCTCAAAAAAAAAATTGGACCCTCCATACTTAAAATACACAAAGTTGTGCGATCAGCTGATCGATTTGTATGAAGAGTAAAAATTTTTTTTGCGAAATCAGCAAAGTCGTAGCACAAAAGTTGTTCAGTATGATGAGTCGAAGCCCCAGTTAACGGGGTCTACACCAATTTTGTTACAACCTGTATATATGATGAGGGCTTTATTTACTCAATGTCAGCATTAAGTAGTAATTGAACTCACGATTCTTAGTCTAGCAACCGCCTCCGTGGCGTAATTGTGAGTCCATTTGCTCACACTAGGAGGTCGCGGGTTCGATTCCCAGCGGGGTCAACTTTGTAAGACTCGGTTTGGTTAGTGGTAGGGCATTTTCATAGCCCGCCTGGCTAGCTACCACCATCTTATCTAAGTCTTTCCGCCAAATATTAGTGTTAAACAGCATTGATGTGTTCCGGCTTAAAGATAAGATAGCCAGATCCCGATTGCGTTGGGGAATCTTGGTAAGTCCACTTCCATCTTCGGCATCATCGCCACTTACCATCAGGTAAGATGATACCAAGAGCCAATTGTGGATGAAAAAAAATATACAAGAGTACTGTTCTCTAGACCACTCATCAAATGTAACTTCAAACCTGGAAATTGTTCCACGCGTAGTGATTTAGCACCAGAGCACGGTCTCTGTACAGGGTGTAACAAAATTGGTGTAGCTCCCGTTAACTGGGGCTTCTACTCATTATACTGAACAATTTTTTTCTACGAATTTGCTAAAATCGCAAAAAAAAAGTTACTTTTCATACAAATCGATCAGCTGATCGACCGATTTTGTGCATTTTAGTAGGAACGGTCCAATTTTTTGAGAACTGACTATAGGTTCCTTGAGGAAATTTGTTCAGTATGATGAGTAGAACCTCCAGTTAACGGCTCCTACACTAATTTTGTTACATCCTGTATTTTAGTAGTACTAACATACAGTATGGACACTCCCTGCCGCTCTCTACATTCAGACCTTACCCCTCGTTACCCAGATTGATTCAGATTGATTATAGTTTGGTTCTGGACGTATGGACGGTCCAATTTTTTGAGAACTGACTATAGGTTCCTTGGGGAAAGTTATTCAGTATTAGAAGCCCCAGTTACCGAGTCCTACACCAATTATTTTACACCAATTATTTTACACCCTGTATAACGGTGAAGGAAAACATCGTGAGGAAACCTGCACACGCCTGCGAAGAAACTCGAAGGTTGTGTGTGAAGTCGACCAACCCGCACTGGGCCGGCGTGGTCGACTAAGGCCTAATCGCCCTGATTCAGGGTAGGCTCGAGCCCCTCGGTGGGGACGTATATGAGCTGATATAATAATTTTACACCCTGTATACATAGGTTTACAGGTCACAGAGCGCTCCAACAATGCACTCGGAATCCAACGAACCATGCATACCAGATGCAAATGTCAGTAATAGTACTGGACTGCATCGCCAGATTTTAATTGACTTCTATTGTATGAGACCAATAGCAAAGTAATATATATATATATATATATAAGCGTTGTATATATATATATTAGTACTAACATACCAATAGCCAACCCCGCCAATCCCAAATAAATGGGACTTACCTATAATTCATTTTTAGAGTCCCGTACCCAAAGGAGACCTTATTACTAAGCCCACGCTGTCCGTCCATCTTTTGAACAGTAAGTGATAGCCGGCTGAAATTTTCAAAGAATATGTGGTAGACTAAGGCCCGATCACCCTAATTCAGGGAAGGCTCGAGCCCCTCGTGGGGGACGTATATGAGCTGATGTGATGATGATGTGTTATTATGGCAGATTTCTTAAAAAGTAAAAAAATGTAGTTATATATAAGTTATATATAAGTTAAGGGGAGGTCCCCGTACACGTTTCTTGTGTTAAAAAATGTTTTTTTGTGTATGCTATATCGTTGAAAATGGTCAGTAACTACATAAAAGCGTCAAACATGGTATAATTATACCAAAACGTAAAATAATACATTTTTTTTTTATTCACAATTGGTAAACCTTTCAAATGATAAAAACTTGCCAAGCGTGAGTCGTAGGTCCTAGGATCCCAAGGATCCTGAACTAAAAAATATTCATAGACCTTAGCATTACATTCGTGTACATGGAAAATGAATAATGTGAAAATGATGAGAGAAAAAAAGCATGTTTTATTCACAAACCAACAAAACACACAACTTAAAAACAGGTAAAAAATATAATGAGACATTTTATCAGACATGAGAAAAGTGTAGAGCTGGTAGTCTAGGAGAATAGTTGACTAGATCAGGTGAGCAGTGCAGGTTCAGCGAAGGATTTGATCCAGTAGTGTGTTGTAGATAACAAAATCAACAACGCTTAATATTCTAGGAAAAGAGTAATATAATATTGCTTCTATTGTAAGTATATACAGCGTATAACTAAATTGGTGTAGGTCCCGTTAAACTCAAACTCAAATATTTTATTGCTGATTATTGGTTTACATTAGGTCTTAAATAAATTGTACTATGTTCGCAATAACCTGCCTTAAAAAAGCATGCAATCATCATTACAGCTCATATACGTCCCCACCGAGGGGCTCGAGCCTACCCTGAATCAGGGCGATTAGGCCTTAGTCGACCACGCGGGCCCAGTGCGGGTTGGTCGACTTCACACACAGCCTGCGAGTTTCTTCGCAGGCGTGTGTAGGTTTCCTCACGATGTTTTCCTTCACCGTTAAAGCAATCGGTAAGTATGTACGTAAGTTTTTGAAAAACTCATTGGTATACATTGGCCGTCCAGATTTGAACCCGGTACCTCTGGTTAGATGGACCGAGTCGTTACCGGTTGAGCCACCGACGCTTTTTTTAAAAAAGCATGCAATATTATATGTTAATTAATTATAGATAATGTCAAAGAATTAAATTAATCAAAATAATCTGCAAATCAGTCAGTTTTTACAAAATCGGTCCACTTTTTCTTTCATAAATTCATCGATACTGTAATAACATTTTTCAATCAGTAAATTGTAAACACTTGTTTTAAACCTAGGCAAAGACAGCATTTTGATATTTCCTGGTAGCGCATTGTATAAGGATACACTCATATAGATTACATTTTTGTGGAATAACGCAGATTTAGACCTTGGCAAAACTAAATCACAAGCTGGGGCTTCTACTCGTCATACTGAACAAGTTTCTCTAAGGAACCCATAGTCAATCCTCAAAAAAAAATTGGACCCCCCATACTAAAATTGTAAACACTTGTTTTAAACCTAGGCAAAGACAGCATTTTGATATTTCCTGGTAGCGCATTGTATAAGGATACACTCATATAGATTACATTTTTGTGGAATAACGCAGATTTAGACCTTGGCAAAACTAAATCACAAGCTGGGGCTTCTACTCGTCATACTGAACAAGTTTCTCTAAGGAACCCATAGTCAATCCTCAAAAAAAAATTGGACCCCCCATACTAAAATTGTAAACACTTGTTTTAAACCTAGGCAAAGACAGCATTTTGATATTTCCTGGTAGCGCATTGTATAAGGATACACTCATATAGATTACATTTTTGTGGAATAACGCAGATTTAGACCTTGGCAAAACTAAATCACAAGCTGGGGCTTCTACTCGTCATACTGAACAAGTTTCTCTAAGGAACCCATAGTCAATCCTCAAAAAAAAATTGGACCCCCCATACTAAAATTGTAAACACTTGTTTTAAACCTAGGCAAAGACAGCATTTTGATATTTCCTGGTAGCGCATTGTATAAGGATACACTCATATAGATTACATTTTTGTGGAATAACGCAGATTTAGACCTTGGCAAAACTAAATCACAAGCTGGGGCTTCTACTCGTCATACTGAACAAGTTTCTCTAAGGAACCCATAGTCAATCCTCAAAAAAAAATTGGACCCCCCATACTAAAATGCACAAAATCGGTCGATCAGCTGACCGATTTGTATGAAGATTTAAAAAAAAATACGTTTTCAGCAAAGTCGTAGAACAAAAGTTGTTCAGTATGATGAGTAGAAGCCCCAGTTAACGGGACCTACACCAATTTTGTTACACCCTGTATATAGATGAGATGAGCGTGAATTAAAATCTTGCCGGCCCTCCTCGACCCAAGATTTCCAATGCAAGCTTGCGATATCTAGCGCTAGATAGCGATGATCATCGCTAAACATATGTATATATAAACCTCCTACATACAAACTTTACCTCTTTATAATATTAATCATCATTACAGCTCATATACGTCCCCACCGAGGGGCTCGAGCCTACCCTGAATCAGGGTGATTAGGCCTTAGTCGACCACGCGGGCCCAGTGCGGGTTGGTCGACTTCACACACAACCTTCGAGTTTCTTCGCAGGCGTGTGCAGGTTTCCTCACGATGTTTTCCTTCACCGTTAAAGCACCGTTAAAGCAAGCGTCGGTGGCTCAACCGGTAACGACTCGGTCCATCTAACCAGAGGTACCGGGTTCAAATCTGGACGGCCAATGTACCAATGAGTTTTTCAAAAACTTACGTACATAATATTAATATAGACTAGCTTTTACCCGCGGCTTCACCCGCGTGGGCATAGTTTTTATGACCGTCTTTGAGGGTGAGCGGCTCGCAAGCTTAGATATAGCCTATGTCACTAAAGAAAAATGTTTCATTCTACTGGTGAAAAAAATTGTAAAATCGGTTCAGTACTTCCAGAGATTACTTCCTACAAACAATCTTACAAACTTTACCTCATTATAATATTAGAATAGATGTAGATTAAAAACGATACAAAAACAGTTCAAAATGAAAACTTTAAAATAAACAAGGTTAAATTGTCTTTATCGATAGGGGATCTAACAATATATCTATTATATTTAGTTAAAGCTATTGACTTCGCCCAACTTAGGTCAACTTCCCTATTAGAACCCATTCAGTATTCATGTCACCCACATTATTCCCATTGTCGAGGCCTTCGAGTATTCATCCCCTGGCGAGGAGGGCGATTGAAGCACACTACAATTAATTAGATTGCGTTTTCAAGTTGAGGTTGTACAGTCAAACACCGAAGGGAAGTGAAGTCGAATTTATGTGTATCTCTACATATAATAAAACTGTGACGAGATCGTGTCTATCCTATGTAAAATATTTTTTTTTAAATCATAACCGTGGATGGCATATCTATAGATATTCGCCTAAGTTAGGTCAAAGTCCCTATTAGAACCCATTCAGTATTCATGTCACCCACATTATTCCCATTGTCGAGGCCTTCGAGTATTCATCCCCTGGCGAGGAGGGCGATTGAAGCACACTACAATTAATTAGATTGCATTTTCAAGTTGAGGTTGTACAGTCAAACACCGAAGGGAAGTGAAGTCGAATTTATGTGTATCTCTACATAATATAATAAAACTGTGACGAGATCGTGTCTATCCTATGTAAAATAATTTTTTTTAAATCATAACCGTGGATGGCATATCTATAGATATTCGCCTAAGTTAGGTCAAAGTCCCTATTAGAACCCATTCAGTATTCATGTCACCCACATTATTCCCATTGTCGAGGCCTTCGAGTATTCATCCCCTGGCGAGGAGGGCGATTGAAGCACACTACAGTTAAATAGATCGCGTTTTCAAGTTGAGGTTGTACAGTCAAACACCGAAGGGATTTATGTTTATCTCTACATATAATAAAACTGTGACGAGGCCGTGTCTATCCTATTTAAAATATTTTTTTTTTAATCATAACCGTGGATGGCATATCTATAGATATTCGCCTAAGTTAGGTCAAAGTCCCTATTAGAACCCATTAAGTATTCATGTCACCCACATTATTCCCATTGACGAGGCCTTCGAGTATTCATACCCTGGCGAGGAGGGCGATTGAAGCACACTACAGTTAAATAGATCGCGGGTTCAAGTTGAGGTTGTACAGTCAAGCACCTGAGGGAAGTCAAGTCAAATTTATGTGAATCTTTACATCCTTCCTACTAATAACTAAAACGAGAAAGTTTGTAAGAATGTATAGTTGTATGTTTGTTACTCTTTCACGCAAAAACTACTAAACGGATCTGGCTGAAATTTGGTAAGTAGACACTTACCAAATTTCAGCCAGATCCGTGCAGTAGCTTACGGCTCGCGCACTGCGCACCCTCGGAAAGTCATAGAAACGTTGTCCACGCGGGTGAAGCTGTGGGAAACAACTAGTGTAATATGAAACTGAAGCGAGGCCGTGTCCACGCGGGTGAAGCCGTGGGAAACAACTAGTGTAATATAAAACTGTAGCGAGGCCGTGTTTGTCCTTTTTTTGAGAGTATTTTTACCCTTTGGGTACGGAACTCTTAAAAAAAACACCCTTTATGCAACAATTACTTATGACGATGACATAATAAAAAAAAACGAGACCTACAGTACCCGCATTAATTATGATGTGTAACATGTGACAAAATACTTATGAAATTAATTAATTATCGGGTCGTACATTCACGGGCCGACCCTTCGAATAGTAGTATGTCATCTTTGCCTTTGCCATCACACTAGGCGGCATGGCTATGACAACCTTAGTTTTCGAGAATTAAAAAACGTTCGCATTTCCTGTTACACATTTCCGTCCCATTTCACGAAATCACTCCCACAAATTGCAGGAAAGCGAGAGCAAAGATGTTACACATCAATAACACATAGTTCGTTGCAGCGCAGGGTACCTACCTACCAACCATCGCGCCGGGCCAACCGACGCGGTGGTACCGAGAGTACCGACTAATTCACTGAGATTTCGTGTTAAGGCTTTAAGACGACTCAATCCGAGTAGGTCGATCCGTGATAATATAATATCGAACGTATGCAAGTCTACTCATTTTAAGTTCAAATCAATGCGGGCTTCAACGCGGCTGTAACGTTGAAACCAAACGACCAATTCTAAATTTTTTGATGTTTTTAATAGATTTCTTCACTTTCAATTAAGTTTAAAAAATGTGTTCAATTTAAATGAAAGTTGAAAAGTCACCGATTTTTATGTGTTGGTTTCATTCAACATAAACAATCTGTTTTCGAGAAATTTTGCTATTAATGCAAAAAACACGGTCTACAGGATATTTTTTTACATCAAAAATGGTGATATTTTTTATTTTTTTTTCAATTAAATCGTTTTTTATTACTCTATGTATATATTTTTTTCCATAGTGATAGCTTTGCGCAGTCTTTCAATAATTTGAATTGAATATTGTGATTTGACCCATCTTAGGGCCTTAAACACTTGTAAAAGGCGGGTAGATCACCCGTTTGCTGCGCTTGTAAGTTGCCTTTGCATAAACCCACATAATGACTGTAAATTTAGGTATATTGTGTTGATGACAGTGCCCATCTTTTCAAATAGGTATATCATTAACTTTTTACTTTATCTTTTAATAGTTGGATACATATTTTTTTTTTATCTTATTGATTTTTGTTAATATAGGGTAGGTACCTACTTTAATTTAGATTAAGAGGATTGTGTCAGCAACGATGTTTAAGGCTAGGCAGTTAATTGAATGGCTAATTTAACCAGTTGGCTGCGACACATACAAATGGTTGAGTACTACATACCGGGTAGGAGAGATATGACTTGTCTTCGACGACTCGGTTTCTACCACAGATAAGCGAGTATACTAAGTTTTGACACAGCCTTACAGTAACTACCGTGGTTAATTACCTAGAGACTAGTGATCTCCGTTATGTATGAACCGGTAATTTAGGATAACCTACACCCGTTCATTTATAACACGGATGACACAGCTAGAAGGATGCTTCGTCATTTAAGCGGTCGTGTTTAACGATAGGGTAAAAATAGGATAGTTGACACACTTTTTCAAATTACTCTGTATCTCTCAGTTCAAAAAGCAAAATACTTTATTTGTAAAACTGGCTGGTACTTTAATTTTTTACCTAAAAATTTATGAAGAGTGAAAAACATTATCCTTAATATTCTCAGAGTATCAGCGATTTTTGCGGATCTCTATATTTTGGGACATCTATCCCACATCGAGGACAGTTGCCTAATCCAAGTTAATTACATTTAGGATAGATGTACCGCCAAGAAACAAGACATCTATCCCGCAAAAATTTTGATCGCATTTAGCCTTTTCACGCAATCGTACAGAGACATGAGACATGGTCAACTTAGTGGTAGTTGGAGAGTCTTTCGATAGATTAATAAAATAGCATGTGATTCATCCGTGGACCTAGAGTAATTACAATCGGGGCAAGTATAACCCTAGGGCAACTATCCTGGTTTTACCCTACTAAAAACAATTACGCAGGGACAGCTCAAATGGAAAAGGCAATGGCAATATCTAATTGGGAGGAATAATTGATGTCTTGGGAAAATTCCCGAATTGAAGATTGAAAAGGTTTTTTTTTTATTTCATATAAGCAGTATTTAGGCACTTTATTGCTAAACTTAAGTAGCAGTGGTTGGGGCACATTGCTCGTAGAACAGATGGCCGTTGAGGCAGTAAAGTTCTCGAGTGTCGACCACGCACCGGAAAACGTAGTGTAGGCAGGCCTCCCACTCGGTGGACCGATGACCTGGTGAAGGTCGCGGGAAGAGGCTGGATGAGGGCAGTGCAAAACCGGTCGTCGTGGAAATCCTTGGAGGAGGCCTATGTCCAGCAGTGGACGTCCTTCGGCTGATATGATGACGCACTTTAGAGCGTCGGTGGCATAACGGCTAGGGCCGGTACTTTCTGTCCGGGAGGTCGTGGTTCGATTCCTGCTACGTACTTATGTGTTTTCGAATTTCAGTTTCATATATTGTACGTTTATCTGACGCTCTTATGGTGCAGGAAATCATCGGAGGAAACCTGCGAACGCCTGCGAAGAAACTCGAAGGCTGTGTGTGAAGTCGACCAAACGGCACTGGGCACGCGTGGTCGACTATGGACTATTTGCCTTAATTAAGGGTAGCCTCGAGCCCCTTGGTGGGGACGTATATGAGCTGATGTGCTGAGGCACTAGCTATTGGCCGTGGCTTCGCTTGCGTGGACATTGTTTTTATGACTGTCTTTGAGAGTAAGTGGTGCGCGAGCCGCAAGCGGCTTACGACGGCAGACATGAGTTTTCTCCAGATCCTTCTGGAACAATGTCATGCGATGCTAACTAGTAGTCTATATCACTTTTCATCCCCTCAATCATATTTGTGCAAAATATCACTAAGCGTGGAAATTATTTTTCTCCAGATCTCTTGGGAACTATGTTGGGCTATTATGATAAGCAGTCTATGTCGTTTCTCATCGCCGCAACTATTTCTATGCAAAAAGTACGCTAATCCGTTGCTTAGATGCAACGCCGACGTGCGCGAGCGTGGAATTGAGCTTTTCCCAGATCTCTCAGGATCTATATCAGGCTATACTAATTAGTGGTCTATATCATTTCCCATCCCCTCGACCATCTCTGTGCAAAGGATGAGAAAAGTCTGTTACTCCGTTGCGATGTTAAATAATTAAAAAAAGAGCATTTTTTAGTTCCTTCAGAAACTGTATCGGACTATTTTATTTCACGGGATAAAAAGTAGTTTTATCAAACATGCTTGGGAATTTGAGCATTATTTTTACAACTTTCTTCGAGATAAAACAAAATTGGTGTACTGGTAAAATACATGCGAGCAGTGGCCGGCAAAAGTTGTATGAAAATCCATATCTGTCGTATTTTAGCGGCCAAATAAATTACTATGTAAACTCATATCTGTTGAGTAATTTTAAAAATGGAACGATCTTTTACTCCGAAACATGTCAACCAAAGAGGTAACTTTTCAAAGGTTTTATTTAAATTTCGAACTGGTGTGGTGGTCCCTACTCCCCTTAAGACTGGCCTTATGTGCCTTAGCCTGCTGAAGCTGCTGGAAGCGGAACACACACGAGACACAATGTATCGTACCTAATCGTCTAGTATCATATCAGCTCATACACGCCCCCACTGAGGGGCTCAATTCAGAGATTACCAAAATGCGAGTTACATTATTTCAGTCAATTCTAAGCGAAGGGAATTCGTAGACTCCCTCAAGGAAGCCTCAATGTTGCATGCAGAGGGTAAAATAAATAAAATGTCTTGGTTGAGTCTAAAAATTAATTATGAATTTATTTGACTCAAATTGTGGAGAAACCTTACATTTGTAGGCGTAAAACTCCACATTACATTGGTTTCAGCCCTATATTTTATAGAGCTATTTATTCTAGCATTTGACAGTACAAATTTGATATTATAATAGAATTATACAAGTCCTGTGTGCTATCGCTCATTAAATTATGGATGTATATAAATTTGTATTAAATTTGTCTACATAAGGTAAGGTTAGCTTACTTTAGATAAAGTAGACTTATGGCAGCAACGAAAAGGTAATATAAATATTTTAGATTATGCATTTCCGTCAAGCCAACAATACTACAACCACTGTACGCTTCTGTAACTTACTGGGAGCCTTGGACTTTACTTTGACTACTCAACTTTTACAATCAAAGAGTACACAACTTTACAGCCGTAAGTGCGTCTGGCAAGTCTTTATTACTTAAATTACATTTTTATAAAGACTCACATACTATTATTATTATTCTGAACAAGGTCTTAGGTTATAGCGAGCGCTGGCTTCTCGCTAGTTCCGGTCTATCAAGAGTACAATTTGTAAGTATAAAACCCCAGGGATATTGAACACTTCAGTTAGCAATAACCATGTCTGCTAGTGATATATACGGCTTGTGAATAGTCAGGCTCAACCAAACTAAAATCATACATATTCTGTCTTATGAATACCGTTTAAGATGATAGTTAGATTCATTAGCACAAAACAAGGTTATTTAGTTAATCACACAGAATCTATCTTCACAATACTTCGCAAATATTATAGAGGTTGCGAGCATTTTAACTGAGGGAGAATTTAACTAAAACGACATACGGAACAAGTCCTTAATGTGACGATTCTGTGAGATTATATTGCAATCAAGCAAAAAGCAATATAATAAAACATACCAAATTCCAGTCTCGCCCACACATCGCGCGCTTATTTTCCATCACTTCACACAGAACCAAACTCAGGACCCTTTTCCCGTCAGGAAACGACCGACGACTTCCAGCCTCGGCCCACGTGTGTCCTGTCTCTCCCTCTGACGCTCCCGCGCAAGCCTCAAAACCATATTACTCCAGTCGCATTCGCACACGTGTACGCCCAATCGCTCTTTCTCCTTCTGTCCCGTACAAATATTCTTTTGTTAAATCCTCTGAACATTCTTCACACAGTCTAACGCATAAATTTGGCAACATGCGTAAGTAAAAAAAAAACAAGCGTCGCACACTTGTTAGAATAGATAAGTCTGGCAACCTCGCCGTTTCTCCAGTTCATCCGTCTTAACAACTAATTATACTAGGGTTCCGTGCGGTTCTGAAATAAAGATGGCGTTTCTGGCCATCACACGCCCCTCCCTGACAACGAGAATGTGATGCCTCCAAACATCCGTTCGCGTTTTCAAACTGTAAACAGATACAAAATGTTAGACACAGTATAGTCATATTGGAATCTTTCCAATTGCAAAAAAAATTCCAATTGGATGAGATTTTTTTTTTCTGATTGCAGAATTGAAGGTGTCTGAATCGAGGTTTCATATTACTATCTTTGCTTCTTGCTTTAAGAACGGGCTTCCCCTTCTGAAGGCGTCCAGAAAAGCCAAATTTTAACGTGTGTCAATCCTTAAACAAGAAGCTTAAACAATTCAACTTCATATGCTGTTATCTCCCCTTTTTAACTAACTCGCGGCACAGGCCATCGACCATATGCGTCTAATCATGCCTACGTCCTACCTACCTATACTCACTTGGACAACAAAACCTACGCTCCCTCCTAGTTTTGTTTAGAATACCTCTGTAGGTATCCTAGTATTTGCTCTGAGCTTGACTCCTTTATATTTCGTTTGTTGTTATTAGGGTTCATATTGCTGATGGTAAGTTGACGCGTCTGTATGACCCTTTTGTCTTGCGTACGCTGGAGTTTTTATTGTCCGGTACACCGAACATATATGTTAGGGAGTTTTTAGTCCAAATGAACCCTAAAACTCTACGTTAGCCTAACTCAATTTTAGCAAAACAATTTGGTCATACCTTTGTGACCATCGAACTTATTTTTCTCAGATCTTGACCGAACAGAGAGAAAAAAATAATTTAAAGTCTATCAATTGATAGTATCAAACAGGGAGATAACATCATATTTCTAAAACCTTAACCAACAGTTCTCTTCAATTCTACAGTCTGAATAGGGCTTCAGCTTTTAGCTTTCCATTTCCTTCTATATTATAAAAAAAAACATCAACATTAATTGCATACGTATTAGCAAAATAAACAATGTAAGGGTTCATCGTGCCTTCATCTTTCTGTTACTTTAAATAGTTTTGTGTAGTCTTTCAATAATTACTGTTCTAAAGCCGCTAGGTACTGGCAGCTGAATACGCGGCTAACCGCTACCTCGCTATATTTTCTCGAAAGTTGTGGAGTGACGACCGCTACTAAAATAGCGTCGTACGCTAGGTCTGTCGTCCTACGTACAGACACCAGCGAAGCCACTTCGGATGCAATCTTTGCGCCAAATTGCACGTGGAAATCTCATGCGCAGATATATATATATATATATTTTTCTATATGGTAACTACATATTAACATTAATTTGTAAATAATACACCCCCGATGTCGTTGTCTGTCTCAACTCCCTCAGGCCAAAAGATAATGTTTCCTTCATATTGTACCTATATTGAAAGCCAGCAGCAGCTTGTGGAAATCACCTCCTTTTCCAACAGGATGCCAAAATACCACTTGGATGCATTTCGTGAAAACCCTGATTTAGTGCTTTACATTTAGGGTGAAAACCGTTCGGACGCAGGCAGCACAATGCCGTTGTGGAACTGACATTCAGACCATGATGACGGTAAACTGTGTCATTTTACCGCAAGTTTCCAATTTAGCGTAAACAATAGGTACGCTTATGTCTGAAATAAAATAAAGAAAACTAGGCGATACTTCTCTGCCATGAGGAACTCCTTCTCTTTCCTGTCACACTCTCCCCATGATGTCCTGATAAAGTCTTTCGTCAGCGTTCCGCGTCTAACGTTCGTCAGCTCGAATCCGCCTCGGCTAATCAGCTTTAGTCACGACAAAATGAGCCGGATCACCCTGGAATTATTTATGTTCAAGTGCGTTTAAACCCATACAGAATAATTTATCCTTTTATTTTCAAAATATAAAATTTTTCTCCGTCTGAATATCCATTGCCCTTTGGTGCTCTCGTCTATAAAATTACCTGGGCGCGCTGTTTATTCGCGATGCCCGATGTAAGTGAAATTTTCACAGAAAACAACCAACCCCTTTCATTCCACCGGTTTATATCGCATATATTCAGCTTTTCTCATGTATGTTCTTCATCACAACTTTGTACCAAATAAGTATTCCTTTAATATAAGTCATCATTCCTTGATTAATTTTCTGTGCGAGAATCGAACCCGCTATCCCAGCTTGAACGCAACCACCCATTATTGCGCCACGTTGGCTAACCTACATACTGAAGTGTTGTGGCTTAGCATCGTGGCGTATAAATCCGCAACTGGTCGGCTATCACCACTCAGTTAGCCCAAAACGTATGCTTCCTCACGTATACAGTTACATTTTTAGGGTTCCCTATTGCATAAGGGAAAAAACGGAAACCCTCACAGGGCTCCCTTGTTGTAGGTACTTTACACATACCTGTTATCTTAAATCCATCTGCTCTATACCATCGGTGTCAAACTTATCATATCATAACGACGAAGGAATGTTGTTTGTTACTCCTATACGAAACTAATGAACGAATCTGGCTGAAATTTAGTAGGTAGACAGATCAGGACCTGGACTAACACAAAGCTTTTCTCCTTTTTTCCTTTTTGCTCACACTCGCGAGCCGCTTGCGACTCGCACACTGCGCACCAGAGGGTCATAGATACGTTTCCCAAACGGGCGAAGCCACGGGAAACAGTTTGCTACCTTATGTCTAAGCTTATCGCTGTTATCGGAACTAATAAGTAAAGCAAGGTGACATAACTGAAATAAAAATTTAAAATTAAAGGTTAATCAATTATAAATTAAGTGCCAATTCTGTACCTTCGTTATTCACATTTTTAGTTACTAATTTCCCTGATTTAACATCATCTTATTCACTTTTGTTGTCCCGTTTATTTTATCAATCTCAATGGTTCTTTGTCTGGAGCTTGATAATGCGGAACCCTTGATGGACGGGCCCGACTCACACACGACCCGACTTTTCTAAACCAACACATACAGCTCACTATTCTGAAGACTGAATTCCAAGGTGGACTGGAAGAGATCCCGAAAGGGATAAGTCCGCCTTTGCTTAATGTATTTTCTTTTGTCTAAATATTTAATGTATTTGTTTTAAAAGCATTAAAATTCTATCCATCTTAAATCGATTTGCGAACATATTATTCAGTTATCAAGTAGTTAGGTATTTGTTAATAAGTTATTTATATGTTGTTCCTGAAGCATACTTGCTTTATTAAGTTCTTAATTCATTGACCCTTTTACTAAATATTACTCCTTTTACTAAATATTATTTATTAAATATTAACTGTTGGTCTACGAAGATTGGGCACGGTGATATCTTATAACTTCTAAAGTGTGCAAAACTTAACTTTCACAATTTGGCTCAAAGATAGGGACCACTTAACTTGTTCGTCCGCACCCCAAGAGCAGGTAGAAAGTTTTTTGAAAGTTTTTTGTTCATTGTCTCCGGCCTGTGCGAATGACGCCGTCTCGTCGTGCCACTCAACGCCACATTCTCGACTCGAAATACACAAGGACTCTCACACCACGTGCACAAGTTGTTCCTTCCAAACACCAACAGCCCTGGAATTTAACAAAAAAACAAACCGACAAAAACTGTCTTTTCATAACACATTTACCTACACAACCCAAGCACGTTTTGCCCTAAGTCTGTAGATTTCTCCGGCGTATTTAAATGACTAACACCTTTAATTTTAAATTCTCTGCAATATTTCTGTAGGAACGCAATGACAGTAGTTTTGCCGATACGAGGTTGACCATCATCCGTGCCACCCATACAGATTTGGGCATTTCAGTAGGTAGGCAAATACCTAATCAAAATTCACTCAATGAACGAAGGAATCTACGAGCACCTACTTTTAATAGCGCATCGACCTTTTAAAGTGCAAAACCCGGGAATTAAGTTAGTTTTCAAAAGCTTAACCCCTTAAATACAAGCTTTTTAAAAGCGACATTGTTACTATTATATCTTAGTGTTTAATTATTATTGTTTAATGTATTAAACATTTCCTTTTTCCTTCCGCGAGGGAAAAAAAATACATAAAGTTAGACAAAAGTTAGCTACATTAGTTTTATTTAAATCTAAATATTTTTCGTCTGAATGTTCTAATAATTACCATCATATTCGTTTATGAAGTATTTTATTCTCATGAGTAGATCTCGGGATATATTAACAGAACTTGGCATCCATTTAGATCTCAGTCCTTTTGTCGCCGTAGCGTACAACCAAGATATATATATTTTTTTTGAATTGAACTTGGCTAACATTTGTCACATCTATGGTTTTGATGGGGTTGTTCAAGTATGTACCTGATCAGCATTTGGGTCGACCCGTCTTATTGTTCGTTGTAAAACAATAGCACTGCACAATTTATTGAAAGCATTTTTTTTTTTTCTGTACAACCGTTGTAAGACCCGCCTCGTACGCTTTGAAGAGAATGTAACTTTTTTTTTCTCCAACCATTTGTATGTACGTATTTCCGCTGATTAATCATATAGCCTAAACTAACTAACCGATTTGAGAATGTGAGGGGTCGTTGAAATCGTCTCGACCTCATGGGTAATTTAAAATACATTATTAAATTGGTCGATGTAAACGTTTTTGCACGTCGCTTAACGATTTCTCATACTAAAAATAAGCAAGGTCTCGACTGGAAGCTGTAAATTATGATTTCGTACCACAAAAAGGAAATGAAACGAAACCTTTATCGGTTCACTTTGTTGTCCGTCTGTCCATCCTTCTGGGGTCTTTGTGGGATGTTAACGTATTATACAAGAAGAGGGAAACAAGATATATTTTGTTAATTAGTTATGTAATAATTATGCTTTCTAGTCCTCTGTGTATAGAAAAAATCTTTTTCCTTTGTATTAACCTAGATAAATACCTAGTTAGGCTAAAAAAAAAGGATAGTTAATAATTTTTTTTTTCTTTGTAAATAAATATAGCTTTATATGTTTTAGTTTAAGTTTAAAATTATTAATAATTAATCATTAAATTTTATGTTATTGTTGCTCGTGTACTACCTGTCTCCGTGCCTTTTCTCCGAACACTGGATTGTTTGGAAGAAATCGCTCTCAGCGATAAAACCGCCTTAATTGTACGTCTCTTAGTTTTAATTTAAACTTTGCATGTTATGTATTTATTTTTGATGTACAATAAAGAGTTATTTGCATTTGAATAAATATATTTGAATATTAATTCATATCTATAGAAGAATGAATTTCTTTTTCCTTGGTTATCGCTTCACGCATGAACGGCTGAACCGATTTAAATTAAACTTTTCTCATACTATGAACTGTAATGAAACATTATGTACTTATGATATGTTTAATTTTATTATTATTATTATTTTTCAATGGACCCGCTAATTACGTTGTGTTTTACTTATTTATTTATTTATTTATTTATTTATTTATTTATTTATTTATATATTTATTTTTAATTCAGGTTTCCAAAGGTGCGTTTCTTTTAGTTAACGCAACGCTTTGATCCGTGGTCACGCGTACCAGATGTGGAGGTCCCTACTCCCCTTAAGACTGGCCTTATGTGCCTTAGCCTGCTGAAGCTGCTGGAAGCGGAACACACACGAGACACAATGTATCGTACCTAATCGTCTAGTATCATATCAGCTCATACACGCCCCCACTGAGGGGCTCAATTCAGAGATTACCAAAATGCGAGTTACATTATTTCAGTCAATTCTAAGCGAAGGGAATTCGTAGACTCCCTCAAGGAAGCCTCAATGTTGCATGCAGAGGGTAAAATAAATAAAATGTCTTGGTTGAGTCTAAAAATTAATTATGAATTTATTTGACTCAAATTGTGGAGAAACCTTACATTTGTAGGCGTAAAACTCCACATTACATTGGTTTCAGCCCTATATTTTATAGAGCTATTTATTCTAGCATTTGACAGTACAAATTTGATATTATAATAGAATTATACAAGTCCTGTGTGCTATCGCTCATTAAATTATGGATGTATATAAATTTGTATTAAATTTGTCTACATAAGGTAAGGTTAGCTTACTTTAGATAAAGTAGACTTATGGCAGCAACGAAAAGGTAATATAAATATTTTAGATTATGCATTTCCGTCAAGCCAACAATACTACAACCACTGTACGCTTCTGTAACTTACTGGGAGCCTTGGACTTTACTTTGACTACTCAACTTTTACAATCAAAGAGTACACAACTTTACAGCCGTAAGTGCGTCTGGCAAGTCTTTATTACTTAAATTACATTTTTATAAAGACTCACATACTATTATTATTATTCTGAACAAGGTCTTAGGTTATAGCGAGCGCTGGCTTCTCGCTAGTTCCGGTCTATCAAGAGTACAATTTGTAAGTATAAAACCCCAGGGATATTGAACACTTCAGTTAGCAATAACCATGTCTGCTAGTGATATATACGGCTTGTGAATAGTCAGGCTCAACCAAACTAAAATCATACATATTCTGTCTTATGAATACCGTTTAAGATGATAGTTAGATTCATTAGCACAAAACAAGGTTATTTAGTTAATCACACAGAATCTATCTTCACAATACTTCGCAAATATTATAGAGGTTGCGAGCATTTTAACTGAGGGAGAATTTAACTAAAACGACATACGGAACAAGTCCTTAATGTGACGATTCTGTGAGATTATATTGCAATCAAGCAAAAAGCAATATAATAAAACATACCAAATTCCAGTCTCGCCCACACATCGCGCGCTTATTTTCCATCACTTCACACAGAACCAAACTCAGGACCCTTTTCCCGTCAGGAAACGACCGACGACTTCCAGCCTCGGCCCACGTGTGTCCTGTCTCTCCCTCTGACGCTCCCGCGCAAGCCTCAAAACCATATTACTCCAGTCGCATTCGCACACGTGTACGCCCAATCGCTCTTTCTCCTTCTGTCCCGTACAAATATTCTTTTGTTAAATCCTCTGAACATTCTTCACACAGTCTAACGCATAAATTTGGCAACATGCGTAAGTAAAAAAAAAACAAGCGTCGCACACTTGTTAGAATAGATAAGTCTGGCAACCTCGCCGTTTCTCCAGTTCATCCGTCTTAACAACTAATTATACTAGGGTTCCGTGCGGTTCTGAAATAAAGATGGCGTTTCTGGCCATCACACTGGCTTGCAAATAGACACCTGTTTATTGAAAAAAAAAACATAATATGAATAGTTTGGCGCGTGAAAAATTATTGTTGTTCGTTGTTCGTCATTGATTTTGAAAAGTAATTGTATATTCAACAACTGTATTTTCAAACAAAAAGCTCTGCCTATGTACTACTTACAAGGAAGGGTACCCAACTGTCCGACTCCGATTTGATTTATTTTGATATATTTTATAGAGTAGTCTAAAATAACGGACACGTATTTTTTTAGCTGCCCAAACTCAACCTGTTAGGAGAAAATGGCCTTCAAAGTACTGAAAATTGACCAAACCTTCTAATTTCTGAGAAGAGATTTGTTCAAAAAAAATTGATAAGTAATTACTGGTTTCGTTATATGTTGGAGAACATGAATAAAGAATGGGGACGTGTTTTGTCATTTCACCACACTCATTTTTTATATAAATTTTTTTTTATATAAAAAATGAGTTTGTAAAATTCTTTGTTAGTTTTATTTTCCGCGCATTATTTGAGAGAATTCTTAGCCACAACTAGGCATTGATGGACATACGTATGTGTTACTCGGCTTCGCCTCCGCCCACATTTACACGTTCGTCCATCAATGCCTCTTTTGCTGGCCGCTGCAGTAATGTACTATTATGTCCGTCTCCGTGACAAAGGCTACGTCTATGCTAAATTTCGTTAAGATTGTTTGAGGCGTTGAAGCGTGAATAGGTTACAAAGAAGCAAACACATTTTTACAAATAAAATTAGACATCGTAATGTAATTATATTTCTGGTGTTATTTATTAACCAGATATATTGAGTTTTGCAGTTTGTAATACACACTTTATTTTTATGCTGCTCTAAAAAAAACCCGGTAAAGTGCGAGTCAGAACTGCGCACAAAGGGTTCCGTACCATCATACTAGGTGGTGCTAGTTTCTTCACGTTTCAAAAAAACACGTTTTTTATATGGAGACTTTAACTTTTTCTAATTTTTTAGTATTTTTTGTTATAGCGGCAACATAAATACATCATCTGTGAAAATTTCAACTATCTAGCAACCACGGTTCATGAAATGCAGCCTGGTGATAGACAGAGAGATAGACGGGCGGACAGCGGAGTCTTAGTAATAGGGGTCCCGTTTTTACCCTTTGAGTGCGAAACCCTAAAAATTAAAAAATCAAAACTGTTGAACGTTGGGACGTGATAGTGTACGAGTTGCGTAGTTCGTTTTCTTACAAAAAACCATTTTTCGCGTTAGACGGGCTCCGTAGACTTTTTTTCGGAGCCTGTGCAATGTGACGCATTCCGCAGTAAATTTGCTGTGACGCAGTCCGCAGTAAATCTGCTGCGACGCAGTCCGCAGTAAATTTGCTGCGACGCAGTCCGCAGTAAATTTGCTGCGACGCAGTCCGCAGTAAATTTGCTGCGACACAGTCCGCAGTTAATTTGCTGCGACGCAGTCCGCAGTAAATTTGCTGACGCAGTCCGCAGTAAATTTGCTGCGACACAGTCCGCAGTAAATTTGCTGTGATGCAGTACGCAATAAATTTGCTGTGACGCAGTAGAAGAAGTAAGAAAGGACCATTTTTGAATACTAATTGAGAAATATTTTTTTTTATCAACAATTGATAAGTCCTCGGCATCATCTCACCAGATGGTAAGTGTCGATAATGCCAAAGATGGAAGCAGGCTCACCAAGATTCCCCGACGCAATGGGGATCTGGCTATCTTATCTTCAAGCCGGAACACATCAATGTTGTTAACACTGATGTTTGGCGGCAAGACTGAGATAAGATGGTGGTAGCTAGCCAGGCGGGCTATGAAAATGCCCTACCACCAACCAAACCGAGCCCTACAAATTTGACCCCGCCGCGATTCCAACCCGCGACCTCCTGATGTGAAGCAAATGGACTGACCATTACGCCACGGAGGCGATTAAAAAAATGTAGAACAAAAGTTTAGATAAGGTAAAGATAAATACACTTTCTTGTACACACTAGATAATAAAAATATAAACAAATTATAATAACTTAAAAAATATGAAAAAAACAAACACAGTATAAAAAAGGCACTATAGAACTTGGGCGATCTTATCGCTCAAAGCGATTTCTTCCAGACAACCCGGTGTTTGGAGACAAAAGCATAAAAACAGGTAGTGCACGAGTATGTAACTAATAACAATACTTATGTAATTAGAGTTTAGTTTTTTATGTTTCCCTCAAATTATGCACAATTTAACTTAACATCCCGTATAGTCCATTCAATGTACATAGATATTGATTTAGATTGTACCATACTGTAACCGATAGATTCATTTATTCCTCAATAGGGTTGTCTACAACGTTCTGAGTCGATCGACGTCTCCCTGGGGGTAAAATGTCGACTCGACCTTCGCTCTCTATTAGATTTCGTTCGAAAATGAATTTTCTATGTGGCCCCGGGGTGTTTCGGGCTCTGGCGTTCGCCAACCCTCTCCTTGGCAATATTACGAGACGAATATATGAGTAGATACAAGGTGATACAAGTTTTACGGTTTTGGGTGGTTTTGTTCTGTCTTATGTACATACTTACCGATTGCTTTAACGGTGAAGGAAAACATCGTGAGGAAACCTGCACACGCCTGCGATGAAACTCGAAGGTTGTGTGTGAAGTTGACCAACCCGCACTGGGCCCGCGTGGTCGTCTAAGGCCTGATCGCCCTAGTTCAGGGTAGGCTCGAGCCCCTCGGTGGGGACGTATATGAGCTGATATGATGATGATGATGATGATGTTCTGTAATATCACAGTCACAGGTTGGCCATTTTGCACTATATTAGAAAATATCGTGGTTAGCCCATTCGCTTCACACCAGGAGGTCGCGGGTTCGATAACCGGTGGGGTCAACTTGTAAGACTCGGTTTGGTTGATGGTAGGGCATTTTCTAAGCCCGCCTGGCTAGCTACCACCATCTTATCCTTAGAGAATACATAAGTAGCTTTAGCTTATGTATACTCTAAGATCTTATCTAAGTCTTGCCGCCAAACATCAGTGTTAACAGCATTGATGTGTTCCGGCTTGAAGATAAGATAGCCAGTTCTCCATTGCGTTGGGAAATCTTTGTAAGCCCGCTTCCATCTTCGGCATCATCGTCAGGTCAGATGATACCAAGGGCTTACCAATTGTGAATAATAATAAAAAAACTATACAATACAATACAATATTCTTTATTGCATCACAACATAAAAAAGAAATGAACAACATAGAAGAAAGTCTATACAATCACCATCATCATCATATCAGCCGACAGACGTCCACTGCTGGACATAGGCCTCCCCCAAGACTTTCCATGACGACCGGTTCTGCGCTGCCCGCATCCAGCGGCTTCTCGCGACTTTCACCATGGGTCCACCGAGTGGGAGGCCTACCTACGCTACGTTTTCCGGTGCGCGGTCACCACTCGAGAACTTTACTGCCAATACAACTTTACAATAGGCGGCCTTATTCCTTGGTAGCAATTTCTTACAGGCGAAACAGCGATAGAATAAGTCTGTCTACAATGGTTAAATTACAACATTTTTTTATTTACACTAGGCACATCTTGTAGCTCTCACAGTACTTAAACACCATTAGTGTATATTGATCCGGTAAACCAACGCGCGCGGTCAGCATTTCTTGACTGAGTCGTGGGTTCGATTCCTACTCAGAGCAAACATTCTTCCGACGAACAGGTTTGTTTTTCTGTGTCTGTGTATTTAATATCATGTTTTTACAAAAATACACAGGTATAAAAAATATTATATTTACAAGCGTTATTAACTAGCCCTGTTAGTTAGTTAGATTTATTGGGACAAATCTTGGAAGTTAAATTAGAACCACTTCCCGATTTCCGATCTTGCTGGAATTTTGTATAGGTACACGTTAAGTTTGGAGAAAAATGCATTGTTAGTTAATAAAGTGACGTCATTCTGAATCCAATATGGCGGACTCCTAACGAGGACCAATAATTTTTTTTATGCAACCGTATGATTTATATATAAAATGAAAGAGTTTGCTAAGAAGAATACAAAATAATTAAAATTATTTTTAAATTTATTTTGTACTTTATAGGTTCAAGGATTTTCGAAAATAATTGTTTCATGGTTACTAGGTTCTATTTTTTCCCAAGAAACCTTTAACCAATTCGCAAAACAAAATTCGTAAATCTTCTTACAAATTGTTCAGCCGATTGACTAACTTTGTAAATTTTTGTTTGGAGGGTAAAGTTTTTTTTGGGAATTGCCGCTATGGCCACCGCTTCCTGTCCTGGAGGTCGTGGTTCGAATCCTGCCACGTACCAATGTGATTTCGAATTTAAATTTCATATCTACGTTTAACAGACGCTCTTACGGTGAAGGAAAACATCGTGAGGAAACCTGCACACGCCCGCCTGCGAAGAAACTCGAAGATTGTGTGTGAAGTCGACCAACCCGCCAGGTCCAGTACCCGCGTGGTCGACTAAGGCCCGATTGCCCTAATTCAGGGTAGGCTCGAGTCCCTAGGTGGGGACGTATGTGAGCTGATATGAAGTCTGATGATTGCTTCCAAGCCCATAAGTAGTTAAATGGGTCCTATATCAATTTTGTTACAGTCCGTACATAAGTCTCTGTTCCAAGACAGTATCCAGGGTCACAAGATAAGGTCAAACTTAGGTACTTAAAAAAGTCCTGGCCAGATTTTTGTAGATTTGTAGATTTAGCGGATATATGTTTTTTAAATAAACTTGATCTTCCAAAAAATCTGAAGACCCAATACGAAGAGTATTGGCTAAACTTCATGTATTTCTGTTCTCTAGAACTCTAACCTGAAGTAATTCTAAGCGTTGAAACATTTTTTGTAGGTTTTTCGGTTACTTTACAAGGTGCCTGCCGTTTTGAATTTTTAAAATAAATCAATATGACATTTAAAAAAATGACAAGAAATGATATCTAAAAATTTCCAAAATTCTGTGAATATAAATTTAGGAAAAAATATTTTTACGTAAAAATATTTGTATTATGATTCCGAAGTTGCCCAGCCTTCTTTATTTTTTAAACAAAAAAAATATGATTAACATAATAGAAAAAACACTGAAAAGGTGCAAAAGTGTGGTTATTTTCTTTATAGTGTTAAGATATAAAGAAAAAAACAGAGACAACTGTTCCGTTCGTATCCCGCCTTAATCAAACTTTGAGAAAAAATTAAACCATTACCTGCGACCCTGTGGATAGGTACTTATTTTAGGAAATCGACTGTGCTTGCAATCTTAGTCTGGGGCTAGATGACCATTTTTACTTAATTAATCGCCCTTGGTGAAGATCGCGAGAAGCCGATGGATGCGGGCAGTGCATAACCGGTCGTCGTGGAAATCCTTGGGGGAGGCCATTGTCCAGCAGTGGACGATTTCCGGCTGATAAGATGATGATGATGATGAATCACCCTTATACAACCGCCTCCGTGGCGTAATGTTTAGTCCATTTGCTTTACACCAGGACGTCGCGGGTTCGATTCCCGGCGGTTTAACTTTGTTAAACTCGGTATGATTGGTAGTAGGGCAATTTTATAGCCCGCCTGGCTAGCTACCAACATCTTATCTAAGTCTTGCCGCCAAAAATCAGAGTTAACAGCATTGATGTGTACCGGCTTGAATAAAAAAAAAAGTTTGAATATTGATTATGCAAGCAAAACCTGGCAGACGTTGTCTTGTCCGAGACTTCGTTTATGCTTTATTCCCTTTTCTGTAAAAAATTCCAAAAATCCGGCCTTGTTTATTACCCGACCGCACCAGAAGGAGAGTTTTGTTTTTCGAGTGAAAGTGTGTATGTTTATTTATTTCTTTGGCACGCTCGCTTACTTCGCCTCATGCACTTTTATATATGCCGCTCCTGCTGTTGGGTTGAGGGTTCTGAGAAAATAATATTATTAACCTTCGATATTAATTGGTAGTGGAACACACTAAGGTTACAGTACAATAAAGAGTACTAGCGTACTAAGGTGTAGTGTAATGTACTATATTACTAATATAAATGTGGAGTTAGGTTAAATGTACTACCTATTTATACATTATTATTACTTTAATTTTTATTAAAATTGACAATGGGTTTAAATAGTTTAAGTTAAATAATGATAAAAATAGTAGATTCCCCGGATCGTAGGTTATAATACTTGTAACATTATAATAGTGACGCACGTTTTCGACAAACCATAATTATTTATTGTGTAGTTAATGTATTATATTACTGAAATAAATGTGGAGTAAGGTTAAATGTACTACCTATTTATACATTATTATTACTTTAATTTTTATTAAAATTGACAATGGGTTTAAATAGTTTAAGTTAAATAATGATAAAAATAGTAGATGCCCCGGATCGTAGGTTATAATACTTGTAACATTATAATAGTGACGCACGTTTTCGACAAACCATATTTATTTATTGTGTAGTGTAATGTATTATATAACTGATATTAATGTGGAGTTAGGTTAAATGTACTACCTATTTATACATTATTATTACTTTAATTTTTATTAAAATTGACAATGGGTTTAAATAGTTTAAGTTAAATAATGATAAAAATAGTAGATGCCCCGGATCGTAGGTTATAATACTTGTAACATTATAATAGTGACGCACGTTTTCGACAAACCATATTTATTTATTGTGTAGTGTAATGTATTATATAACTGATATTAATGTGGAGTTAGGTTAAATGTACTACCTATTTATACATTATTATTACTTTACTTTTTATTAAAATTGACAATGGGTTAAATAGTTTAAGTTAAATAATGATAAAAATAGTAGATGCCCCGGATCGTAGGTTAATACTTGTAATATTATAAAAGTGACGCACGTTTTCGACAAACCATAATTATTTATTGTAGGGCCTCGACGCCTCACTTTGTAATAGCGGCATCTCTGAATTAGTTTTTAAAATACTTAAAGTACTTTTAGTGTATATCGTCTATCTCTTGGATAGCTCGGTTAACTGTGCCACACGATAAGAAGAAGTTGTATACATAAAAACTTTTTTTATCCATACCAAGATTAAATAGGTATAATGCAGAAAAGTGCAGTAATAGGTAATATAATGCAGTAGCTTTTGGCTTTATGAGTAGCCATGTCTGAATAAAAACTCGATAATAAGTAGATACTAATACGGATAGTAAGCATTACTTTTTAGGCGCGCGTGACACTATACTGAATTGCCTCTTGCAGGCGGCCCCGCGGCGTCGGTACATTTTCTTGCCTACAGCGCGAAGTGCGCCAGGCCTGACAAAAGGCTAAAAATCTATTGAGCTATGTTCACCCATAATGAATTAATAACGTATAAGCACGTAGTTTAACCGAAATTCTATTTCATTCTACATTTCTTTTGCCCTAGTATATATTATTCTTTGTTTGCAAGTATGTACGTTAATAATGTCGTTCCAGTTTTAAGAGTGGCTTTGTCGCAGATAGTATAAATTTAAACTTCCCATTTCTAAACTCTGAGAACTTGTAAAAATACATTGTATTGTACAAAACTTTGTCTTACACAAGAATTTCAGACTGCGCATTAAAACTTTTTATTTTCTCGATAATTTTGAAACCAATTCCCTGATCTAGAATAGGAATGACGAATGCTAGTCATCTGAGTTACTTTTTATCATCTGTCAAAAACGACATTTTGTTCTAAAAATGTTTGAAATACCTAAGCTTGACGTCGTAGTTTAGCAGCGTCATATATGTAGTACTCATTTTGTGGTTTTTGGTTAGTTAAAAATCGAAGACTTGATAGAAAACAAAACGAGTAAGGTTTTCCGAAGTTTAAGTATAGGAGGGCAATTTAGTGATCAAGAGTTCATGATTTATTTCAGATGCTGTCGTCATCCCTATTATAGACATCTGTGTAGGGATTTATTTTGCCAAGAAGACAGGATACGACCTTTGTAACAAGTAGAGCATCGTTAGACGACAGATCGTTGTCTGGCTGTACACCACTTACAGATTTGTCTAGCTAAAGGTACCTTGAACCTAATCTAACTGTACGGCAGTGTGCCAGAACAAATTCTAGCAAGCACAAGATGTATCTTACACGAAACCATTCACCCGGTTTTTAACTTTGTCATATTTCTCGGTTCATCTATCAGAAATTTGTTTGAAATAATTTCAAGTAGTCATCAAGCTACCACGTATTACCCCAAAAGTGCTAAGCAATGGTATACAAAGCAGTTGAATAATATTATACAGAGTGTAAAAAAATGGCGTAGGACCTGTTAACTGGGGGTTCTACTCATCATACTGAACAATTTTCCACAAGGATCCCATAGTCAATTCTTGAAAAAAAATGTGGACCCTCCATACTAAAATGCACAAAATTGGTCGATCAGCCGATCGATTTGTATGAAGAGTAAACATTTTTTTTGCGATTTTAGCAAAGTCGTAGTCGTTCTATCGCTGTTTCCCTAAGCAAAGGTTGCCTGGAAGAAATTTCTACCTAGCAATAAGGCCGCCTATTGGCAACAATATACAATAGGCGGCCTTATTGCTAGGTAGAAATTTCTTCCAGGCAACCTTTGCTTAGGGAAACAGCGATAGAACGACTACGACTTTGCTAAAATCGCAAAAAAAATGTTTACTCTTCATACAAATCGATCGGCTGATCGACCAATTTTGTGCATTTTAGTATGGAGGGTCCACATTTTTTTTCAAGAATTGACTATGGGATCCTTGTGGAAAATTGTTCAGTATGATGAGTAGAACCCCCAGTTAACAGGTCCTACGCCATTTTTTTACACTCTGTATAATATTATTCAACTGCTTTGTGGCTTTCTTCTATATTGTTAATTTCTTTTTTCATGTTGTGATGCAATATAGAATATTGTATTGTATTGTAGAACAAAAGTTGTTAAGTATGCTAAGTAGAAGCCCCAGTTAAATAATATTAATATATACCTTCACCAATTTTGTTACACTCTGTATAGCAATATAAAATATCTTAAGTATTCGAAGTACTGTAGGCATCATTGTGACGTTCGTTTACCAGCGGACCTTAAATACGAGGATGGCAATAACTTATCTCGAAAGATTTAGACACCCTATTATCCTTCCAAAATCTATAGGACCCACGGGAACCTGTAATCACGTCGGGATCGGGAATATCGATCTTCGTAAGGTGAGGCTATATTTTATTTTAGTAGGTAGGTAAGTACACAAGAAGTCAACCAACCCGCATTGGGCTCGCGTGGTCGACTTACGACTAAGGCCTGATCGCCCTAATTCGGGGTAGGATCTAGCCCCTCGGTGGGGACATATATGAGCTGATTTGATGAAGTATACAAACTATATGAAACAAATAATGGAGCGGGCTGGTGTTGTGTCGTACCAGGAGTTCAAGGAACTGGCATAGAACCGTGCAAAGAGCCCATTGCTCCACAGACAAGAGCTGAGCTCTTAAATTTAAAAAGAAGTACTTAAGGAGTATTTAATAAGTAGGTAGAGTCAAACGGTTTCTTTTACAAAATACTCTTAGATTCTAAATTTAAAAAAATCAGAAAAGTTTTTTCTTTAAACAACTTGTTATAATCAATATCAATAAATCATTTAAACACCTGGTGATATAAAACTGACCGAGTACCGCACAAATATAAGTCTATACTCGAAGAACTCAACATAAAGACGAGACTCTCCTCCAGCTGCATGCAACGAATCCTCAAATTCGTTGGTCACACGGTCAGGAGTGGATCAGACAGCTTGGAAAAGTATATCATCACTGGCCGCATGGACGGAAAGAGGAGTAGAGGATGAATGCCTATGCGATAGGCCGATGCAATAAAAGAAGTGACCGGGATGACACTGCAGGCTAATATCTACAGAGCTCACAATCGAGCGGCCTGGAGAGCTGTGGTGGCACTTGCGACCCACAATGGTCACGTCCCTCAGCCATACGACAAAGAAGAAGAAGAGTATAAAAAAGTTATGTTTTTTTTTTCAGGTATATTGTCAACAGGTACAACCTGTGAATGTACCTTTGGACAGCATAAAAGAACCTAAGGATAGCTATGTTGCGCTGTTCTGACTCGCACATTACCGGTTTTTTTTTTAAACAATTCCAATTCGATTCAACGCAGAATCAAAACGAGAGGAAAATAAAAACAGGCTGTAACAAAATTGTTGTTGGACCATTATCATACCTACTGAGCAACTATCCTCAAGGAACAAAGTCAATTGGGTATTTTTTAAAGCCATTTTGCTGATATTTTGATTTAACTTTATATTTATTTACTTTCGATTAAGTAAAAAAAAATTAACAAACCCTTAAAAAATACAATGACCTTCATTTTACATATGAGACATCACAGATTTACACATAAATCATGTTACAAAGTCATTGCATCTATGGATTAGACTTTCCAAACATTCAAAATAGCAGCACTATTTTGTGGTTTCCTTGAAGCCCACATCAAACCATCAAATTTAATATCAGTCACAAGTCAAACAATTTCAACATTTGGTGGCAATCTTAAATGTCAAACCAATGTGATGATTAACGTGTTGCGAGTGGTTGACATTGATTGACATAGGTTTGGCGTTAAGACGGTAATATTACAGATTTTCGTTACTTTTGATGTCAATTACTCCTAGAAACGATAAAAAAACCAAGGTTGAAAAAAATACACTTATTGTTGATGATGTTCCTTAAAGTCAAAAGCTATTAGAAAAACGATTGAGCAGTTTTGGATAGATGGGAAAAAATCCCCAAGATTTTTACACCGTTACTTTTAACTTTAGCTATGACTAATATTTTGAAGCATAAATTTTAAAAAATATAGAACAATATTTGTTATGATAATACAAAGTAAGTACTTAATGTTTATATTTCTTATACTTTCATAGTAGTTTTTGATTGAAACGAAAATTCATTGAAAATGGTTATTTTCTTTACTCTTTACACCTAAAGAAAAAGACAGAGACAACTGTTCCAAACAATTCCTCGCCTTAAAACCAAATTTACAAAGTAAAACATTCCTTTCTAGGGTTTTTAAGAAAGATCGAAATTCCTATTAATAGTTTATTTTTACACGCCTCTTTTAGCATTTCTTGTAACTAAGTATACCTACTTATAATAGTTATTTATGATACAAGAGTGATAAAAATGTAAATAACAAATAAGTGATATTTGTAAGACCGAGCCGCGCGCGAGGGTTTACCATCGTCACGAGTTTAAGAGTTCAAATTAATACCTCGCCTTAATTGAAAACTATAATAGAACAATAGTTGACGCATTTCATCCGTATAACAATGTAGTTGTGTTCTTAACCGCCTTTAAAAACTTCGTTAATACTACCCAATTAACTGAAGTATATTTGTTTCGGAATGGCCAAACATGTAAACAAAACGTAAAGTGTTTTCTCGGAAATAAACTAGTTTCAATTGATATTTAAGTTATTAGTGAACTAAAACACAGTGATTAAGCGGATACAATGCTCGTAGAACATGCTCATGTAAGTGATTAAGCTGAAATGATAAAATTGTTTGTTTAGATTTTACATTATTTTTACAAGCTTTTATTTAACTTGTTGTATTAGTATTTTAGTTTGTTTATGTCAAGTCTTTAAGAGATGAAATTTGGAACGATTTTAGAGCTGAAATTTGGTATGAAGTCGTATTCCCGGTGACAATAGATCCTTTTGGTATTTAGAAGTTGATCCGACGATGAACTTTGGACGTGGAATCAAGGTTCCTAAATCGTCTCTTGTTTTCAATAGAATCGTAGGAAATACAGTGTAGTTGTTTGGAAATGGCCAGAAATGTAAACAAATCCTAAAGTGTTTTCTTAAATATTAACCATTTTCAGTTGGCGAATGAGCTACCACAACACGGTGATTAAATGAATAAAATGCTTGTAAAACATGCTTTATGTCCACAAATTAGATAAAATGTTAACGATATAGTTATTTATGCCGCTGCCAAGTAATGAGAGCCATTGTTACATGGGTGCTAGTTTGTGCCACGAAGCGAAGCTGAGTGGCGCAATAGACATCAAGAGTGTTACAATGGCTACTGCGTGCAGTGGCATACAATAGTTTTTCTACGACCATGAAATTAATAAAATAAAATCTTAAACCGTCAAAAATTCATCCATGCAGCCTATCACACGCGATGTTCAGCCATGGCGCAGGTACGCGCCCTTTTTTAAATGGCCTTGACATCTAGCACAAATACATTGAATTTTTTTCATAATCATATATTGAATTTTTGAGCCAAAGCCATAAACATATTTAAAAAATTTCATTGCAGTACAGCTGTCTCGTTTTAAATGATCTTTGATAAACAACTTGTAGGAATGAATACTTTTGTGATATGATTTGATGTTATGTAATAAGCAAATTACCAAATGGGAGTATGGGAGAGTGTGCCCTGGAGCTTCACAACCTCATTCCCCCCTCTCCATTTCATCATCGGACGACCAGGCGCGGAGGGCGGTTCCATCCCTTTGTCGTCAATGTTCCACCTTTACGCACGAAGCGTTTTGCGTCTTCGTTTATCATGCGAACGGCCAAGGAGTGGAATTCCCTTCCGGCGTCTGTATTCTCCGATTCGTACAATTTAGGAATCTTCAAGACGAGAGTGAATAGGCACTATTTGAGTTTGCGTGTCACATCCTCGGCTGCATCGGCACTTACCATCAGGTGAGGTGCAGCCAAACGTACTCAAATTCTTAATAAAAAAAAAATTAATAAATGTTTTGTTTACATGTTTGGTCATTTCCAAACAAAGAACAAAGACTGCTCGCCTTTCTTGAATTAGGGTAGGGAACGTGTATTTTTATTCATCATCATCATATCAATCAAAAGACGTCCACTGCTGGACTAAGGCCTCCCTCAAGGAGTTCCGCGCGACCTTCACAAACGTCGTAGGTCTACTGTGTGGGAGGCCTGCATATTGTATTCATATTATATAACATTATTCATAATTATATTCATTTCAGCATAAAAACTCTTTTCAAATAAGAGCTTATGCTAAAAAGATTTTAGTTTTTTCGAAAATTATTAAGATTCTGTCTAGAAAATTCAGGTCAAACAAACCATCCTTTAAATTGTGTCTAACCGGCCGGTCATGTTACGAAAACACACAAAATTATCTTATTATCCTCAAGCCGTGTTATTACACAAACCCGTAACTTACGTACCGCTTGGGGTCATTTTCGAGACTACATCACAAATTATAGGTAGGTATTGTAATCATTTCATACCTACTTTACATTAAATTAATGATCCCTGTTATTAGGTAATTTAGCTATTTAGCAATTATATCAAAGCTCTAGTGAAAATTTTGATAAATATTTTTATCTCCCTACATGGAAGGCGCTGATTAGTAACCTGGATTTATGTGAATCTACAATTCAGACCCAAGGAACTCATAGTCCACAATTCGCAAAGAAATTTTTTGCTACACTAATTCATAGAAGTAAATTTTTAATGGTACGTTAATAGTGTTTACTACCCGACTGCCCAATACGGAGGGTAATGTTATAGTAAAAAGTAATGTTTTTCTACCCGACTGCCCAATACGGAGGGTAATGTTATAGTAAAAAGTAATGTTTTTCTACCCGACTGCCCAATACGGAGGGTAATGTTATAGTAAAAAGTAATGTTTTTCTACCCGACTGCCCAATACGGAGGGTAATGTTATAGTAAAAAGTAATGTTTTTCGGGTGTATGTAACTATATGTATATACTAGTCGTCCACCCGCGGCTACGCCTAACCTATATGTTTGACAAGTTTCATCCCGATACGTCCAGTGGTTGAAGGGTGAAAGAGTAACAAACATCCATACATACCAACGTCCACATTTATAATATTAGTAGGTTGTCTGTTTCTTTGGCTGTCTCTTTGGATCATACTAGATGGCGCCAGTTTCTTCAGTTCCGTCCTATCATACTAGATGGCGCCTGTTTCTTCACGTTTAAAAAAATAGTTTTTTGTATGGAGACTCACTTTCAAATTTTTTGTATTTGTTGTTATAGCGGCAATAGAAATAGATCATCTGTGAAAATTTCAATTATCTAGCTATCACGGTTCATGAAATACAGCCTGGTGACAGACGCATAGACAGAGGGACAGCGAAGTCTTAGTAATAGGGTCCCGTTTTTACCCTTTGGGTACGGAACCCTAATTAGCACTTTAAAGCTTAATATTTTATAAATGGGTCGTGAATTAAAAAATGGTTTTTATAAATAAATATTCTGGGACAAATCACACATGGTCATCTGGCCCCAAAGTAGGATTCCCTGTGTTATGGGTTACCAGAGACTGATATACATACTTATATACGTTTAAATACATACATATATAGATATTTAACACCCAGACACAGAGCAAACAAATCTGCCCATCACACAAATGCTTGCCCTGGGTGGGGATCGAACCCACAACCCTCGGATCAGTAGTCAAGGGCACTAACCACTGAGTCAAAACCTCAGTAACCTCAGTAAACCCTCAGTATTTTTGAAAGACCTATTATACGATACCACACACGATAGGGTACGTCAACGAAAAAAATCACCCGCTCTTTACATTAATACCCTAAAATTTCTACTTTTTAAAGTTATTGGTTGGCGTGATTAATGTGTATACCCACACCAAATTTCAGCTCTCTAGTACTAATAATCTTTGAGCCAAGCCGCGGACAGACGGACAGACATGGCGAAACTTTATGGGTTCCTTGTTGACTACGGAACCATAAAAACTATATCCACGCGTGCGAAGCCATGGGCAAAAGCTAGTAATTCTATATTTTTACTGGCCTTTTACTTTGTGTTTATGTTTCAGATAGAACAATGAACAAAGTAAGTACCTGCTTTATTTAAAAAAAAAATCGAGCGAGACCTATAGTACTCGCATATGACGTGTAACATGTGACAAAATACTTTATAAAAGGACGGAAAAGATACGGCAGACTAGGCTGTATGGTCATAGAGACCTTTGCCTTTTCCGCGCTTTTAAAGCCTGAAAAAAGGACGGCAAAGATACGGCAGACTAGGCTGTATGGGCATAGATACCTTTGCCTTTTCCGCGCTTTTAAAGCCAAACGCGACTTCCTGTTACAATGGGACACATTTCCGTCCAATTTCACGAAATCACTCCCACAAATTGCAGGAAAGCGAGAGCAAAGATGTTACACATCAAAAAAAACTGTAAAGAGGATGTATGCCCCTAGCGCTCTAGCCACAAGCAGTAGCTATCAAGAACAGGCCAGCTCTTGTAAAGGACAAAGGTCGCATTGAAAACAAACTATTTATAAGGTCGGTCTGAAAAAGAAAACATTACTAGTAGATACTGTAGAGATCGTATAGCTCTACGTTCATTCATTTACATCTCTTTTTGTAATCTTGCTATCCGCGTATCGTGTTAAAAAGCTAAGTTTAAATTTAAACTAATGGGTCGTTCGAAAGCTTTTCTGAAACAGTTGAGTTCCATTCTATTCGTGACCGCGAGCCAGGGCAGAAGCCCCTTTTTGAGTGTTATTTTCAAAGCAAGAGTGCAATATTAGAATAATCTGTTAATTCTCAAACCAATATACTTCCCAATTTACCGCATTTTATTATCATAGAAGGCCTAATCGCCCTGATACAGGGTAGGCTCGAGCCCCTCGGTGGGGACGTATATGAGCTGTTATAATAAATTATCATAGAAGTAACCCAGCTGAGAATACTCCCCCTGACTCGTTGGTGCCGCTCTCTAGATTCCGACCTCACCCCTTCGTCACACAGATTGATACAGAATGGTTCTCGAAAGTATGGGATTTAGCCGTGATCGTGTTTGCTCCGTCATTTGTTTTTACAAATTTCATTTCACGACCGTTGTATGCAGTGTCCGGGGTGTGCTTCAGTATAACAAGCAAACAAAAAAAAATTAAGTTATCAATAGAATCAGTTTTAACTCAGACCAGGATTGCATTCATATTTTTAGAAATTTTCCTAACTATTAAAAAATATTTACGATTTTGGGCAAGATCAACTGTAATAGTCTTACTTTTCGAAGCAATGGTATCTCCGCCAAACTACACTTTAAAGGTATAAGCATAAGTTTATTCTTTGCCGCCAGGCAAGTTGTGCCTGTGGCCCCGGGCAGGCACCAACCGTTGATGGTTGGAAGGCGTATACCTATTGATTTACCGCCAAGCAATGATTATAGCGCGTTCTAGATTGTTTATGCTGTTTTGTGTTCTCGACGCTTGCTTTACGGTACACTTTATGATGCAGGCAGTTTTTTTACCAAACATATTCGTAGTCGCGATGTCTGTCGAGGCGCTAAGTAACTCCATGTAGCTTATCCGATGATACAGTCCCAAGCTGTAGGATGTAATAGTTCGTGGCGAGTACTGTAGATGTTGTTACAGAGAGCTATTCGAGCTGAAATTTGGGGCTATCCATATTGTCCTTAATAACGGACAAAAGCTCTCGGAGCAGACGCGAATGCCTCACATCAGGGAGGCAATTCTCTTTCATATTGGATAACAAATATTTCTGATGCACTACAAAATCGCGCCAGCCCAAAATAGCATCCTAAATATTTCATTATATAGGGTCTTAACAAAGGTATTCACTTTTTTAACCGGGGCTTTTACTCATAAAACTAAACAATGTTCCCCAAGAAACCCATGGTCAATTCGCAATTATTATTTTATAATTAAATTATTAAACTGCTCAGAATAACTCCCAGGTATTATGGACTTGATAGTCAAAGGCCAAAGTTCGGTGACCACGCCGGCCCGCAATGGAGTGGAGGTACCTTGCGTATTCCGCACAATTTAATATTTTTATTTAAAAAAAAAAACAAATGCAAATTGACCATAGGTTTATTGGGGAAAGTTGTTCAGTTTCATGAGTACAAACTCCAGTTAAAATAAAAGTACATACCTTTGTAAATACTCTGTATTGGACTCGCAGGGCGTTGTAGAATTATTTACTTACATATGTGGGACCCACAGCACAGGCACAAAGTTACTACGTTAGACACTTGGTAGAACGACTGTGATAATTGATCACTCTAAATATGTTAAAAATCTTTAATTGCCACAAGCAAGTACAATTTTGCAACTTTTTTTATGTTAATTTTCTAAAAAAGTACTAAACCGATTATGATAAAATAGTAGGTACTAATTATTTTTTAAACAAAAAAATATATTTAAATCGATTTACAAAAGAAAGATAAATCGGTGAACATACATTAAAACAATACAGTCGAACACTGAACGTTCTCCTTTTTGAAGTCGGTTAAAAAAGCTTTAATTGATTAACGAGAGTTTTGCTTTGCTAGAACAACGTTCAATCCTGTATGCAAGCATAATCCTGTCTATATTATGTAACCGCTAACATCGTCATCATCATTATATCAGCCACAAATCGTCCACTGCTGGACAAAGGCCTCCCCCAAGGATTTCCACGACGACCGGTCCAGCGCTGCCCGCATCCATCGGCTTCCCGCGACCTTCACCAGGTCATCGGTCCACCGCGTGGGAGGCCTGCCTACGCTACGTTTTCCGGTGCGCGGTCGCCACTCGAGAACTTTACTGCCCTATCGGCCATCTGTTCTAGGAGCTATGTGCCCTGCCCACTGCCACTTCAGTTTAGCGATTCTGTGAGCTATGTCGGTTACTTTAGTTCTCCTGCGGATCTCCTCGTTTCTGATTCGATCACGCAGAGAAACTCCGAACACTGTGTTCTTTATTCTTATCATTGTAATAGAAGAATTTTGTCCTTATCCTTTAACGATGTTTGGCAATAATTTATTAAATAATAGGTCTTTACCTATGAAATTGCCGATTCAGTTTTTGAAGTTCAATGCCAATTTTTATTTTAAAAAATATATTGTTTTTTATTATTGACCTTATGGTGACACTACTTATGGTCTTCTATTAGTAGGTAACTAGTGGCATGTCTTTCATGTTCCTATCCCCTGAGCTATGTACCATTGAATGGAACAAAGGTGTTTTCTTAGTGGTCAGATGGGGCATTTTTTTACTTTAGTTAATTTTTTGAATTTTCCTGAAAGCGAAATCTTATGCAGGGTATTCTCAAATATGACATTAGTCACGTAGAAACTGCTGCGATAACTCTAGAGCTTTGAAACTAAAAATGAGTATGTTTTGCCTTAAGGTGAAAAAACCCGACTTCATGGGGTTACAGCAACCGTGTCAAAATATCTAAAAAATAGGCATATGTTTACCACCATTTAATTTCTAATCGTCTAATGCTATTTTGAGAATAAATATTGTTTTAAAAACTATTGTTTCTAATATTAATTTTCATCTTTAAACTTTTTTGTACAATCGGCAATTTCATAGGTATATACCTAATATTACACTTACCTGTCGTGTTTACCGTTTTAGGATTTTGTAGTGTGTGTCATTGATTAATAGGTTTCTTTTTACCTGAAACAAAATAAGTTTTTTTCATACAGTCAAGTATTTTGAAACTTACTGAAGTAACCGATCTCAAGCTTCGGCACGTATTTATAAATGCTCCCTAAGTACGTCCTGAACGGCTCCTCAGCTGAGTATGTCTCACTCAAGTAGTAATCCAGGTCTTAGGACAGTTGCTAATTTATAAGACCAACTTTGAGTAAGACCTGAGTGAGTTCATATTCAAATTCGACTTTTGGTGCTTTTTCAGAAAGAGTGAAATAATTTGAACGAATGATTGAATGATTTAGATACGTTTCTGATTTGTTTTTATAAATATTTTTTGTCGCTATAATTAAGTGTTATATCCACAAAATGAAACATAAATAAAAAAAAATAAAAAAAAAATTGATTTGTGCTAAAATCAGTTCCCAAAAAAATTAAACGCGCCAAACGGAACGTAAGGACGTATCATCTTGGGGTGCGTTCAGGTACAAGAGATTTTTATTTTTGGATATAAAAATAAATGGTAATGTGTATCTGTTGCTACAATATATAAGCAATCGTTTTGAGGTTAACGTCTATTGAAAGTTAATGTATATTTCAATTATTATATGTTCTTTCACGTTTATTGATTTCCAAAATCTAAAATAGAGACAAAAGTTTATTGATTTTTTTCTCGTATCGTTCCAAAACGCACCCACAACAACAAAACAAACGTTGCGTTCTGCGTTTTGTAATAAAATCAAGAAAACGAAATCAAATCATCAAAATATATAGAGTATTTTAGCAAACTATTAATTTAAAACTTATTGTGACAAAGCAAATAATAATTATGATGGCTTCCTGTTTTTTTTCTATTCACAATGAACCTTGCTTGGAGAAAGGTTGAAAAAGTGGCATAGATTCTTGATAACAGGATTATCTGATCACACTAATATTATAAAAGCAAAATTTTGTGAGTGTGTATGGTTGTTACTTCTTCACGCAAAAACTACTGAACGGATCTGGCTGAAATTTACCTGCCTACATAGGCTACTTTTTTTCACGCTCGCGAGCCGCACCCTCGAAAAGTCATAGAAACGTTGTCCACGCGGGTGAAGCCGCGGGAAACAGCTAGTAAATTTATGTTACATGTAAATGTCGGGGAAAGGTTCTTATGCTGTGAAGTATTCTTCTGATTAACTAAAAGTGGAAAAGTGAAAGTATGATCATTCAGTGAAACAGTGGATTTGATGTGACTGATGCTAAACTACCTACCTGCTCAAAGATTTACCATCCTATCTAGAGAATGTAGCTTTATTTTAGCTATTTGAAACACTTTTGTCATCATCATCATCATATCAGCCGAAGGACGTCCACTGCTGGACACAGTGCTCCCCCAAGGATTTCCACGACGACCGGATCTGCGCTACCCTTATCCACCATGTCATTGGTCCACCGAGTGAGAGGCCTGCCTACGCTACATTTTCCGGTGCGCGGTCGCCACTCGAGAACTGTACTGCCTTAACGGCCTTCCGTTTTACAAGCTATGTGCCCCGCCCACTGCCATTTAAGTTTAGCAATTCTGAGAGCCATGTCGGTTACTTTGGTTCTCCTTCAGATCTCCTCGTTTCTGAATCGGTCACGCAGAGAAACTCCGAGCATAGCACGCTCCTTTGCCCTTTGGGTGACCTTGAGCCTTCTTATGAGGCCCATAGAAAGCGACCATGTCTCAGTTCCATAAGTCAGCACGGGCAACACACACTGGTCGAAGACCTTGGTCTTAAGACACTGCGGTATTTGTGGAACACTTCAGTAGGTAATGGGATATTTATTAATGAAATATGATGCTGTAAAATACTCATGTTATCCCCGATAGTTTATACACAAATCAAAATAAACAAATATCCTTCTATTCTGAGTTTCACGGGTGTTTCTCTGGGCCATGTGAGCAAGATTGGAAGATAAACACCTACACTTTGCATTGTCTAAATCTGAATGCAGAAGTTACAGAAGAAAAAGAAAACTACCTGTAGAAGAGGGGAAACAACTTAACTTTCAATATTAAAAAGTTTTGACTAGTTAATCACTTTTTAACTTTATATTTTATTAAAAAATATTATAAAAGTATCTACTCTGTTTTCCCTTCAAAACGCACCTTTACACCTAGATATTTATTTTGTAGCCAAACCTACGGGTAATTTCATAAATAGGCCACTTACTTGAAGCTCAGGATAAAAAATATTATTTTATCTACCTTCTATATCATCTGGCAGAGTACTGGTGTGGAAAGAATGGAGCTGAATTATCCACTCGCTAAAAATAAGATATCATAGGTAGTTAGACATATTTCAATTCCACAAAGGCTAGCCTTCGGGAAACCTGAAGAAAAAAACCGTTTTATCTAGGCTACCTCCACTCTGCCCAGAGATTTGTTACCATAGATGGGTTATGCACTAACAAACAACATTTGGAAATCGAAGCCATTTACACACACAATGTTATAGGTAGTTCCCTTCTATTGCACCGAATGTTACTAAGAAAAGAGATGCCAATTGGCATCATTTTTTTGCTTCACTTTTTAGACGCTTGTAACCTATCTACCTCCCCTTATATATATATAAGCATTATGTACTCGTATATAGCATATCTCTGACTCTGCCCAGTAAAATACACTAATTCCACAAAAACGAAGTTGCAAGCACAGCTAGTAGAATTGTTAAAATATTTTTCAAATAAGTTAGCTACCACTCGTATAGTAAAAACGCTAAGATAAAATCACTTTTAACTATGATTATTCTTAAGTGACAGAAATGTAAAAACAGATATTTAGACCTGGCCACATCAGGGTACATCATTATTATATCAGCTCATATACGTCCCCACCGAGGGGCTCGAGCCTACCCTGAATCAGGGCGATTAGGCCTTAGTCGACCACGCGGGCCCAGTGCGGGTTGGTCGACTCCACACACAACCTTCAAGTTTCTTCGCAGGCGTGTACAGGTTTCCTCACGATGTATTCCTTCATCGTTAAAGCAATCGGTAAGTAAGTTTTTGAAAAACTCATTGGTACATTGGCCGTCCAGTTTTGAACCCGGTACCTCTGGTTCGATGGACCGAGTCGTTACCGGTTGAGCCAGGTACATCATATCAGCTGAAAAATTTCCCTTCCTGGACAAAGGCCTCCCCCAAGGATTTCCACGACGACCGGTCCTGCGCTGCCCGCATCCATCGGCTTCCCGCGATCTTTACCAGGTCGTCGGTCTACCGCGTGGAAGGCCTGCACAATCACTGGTCAATTTTGCATAGTTTGACGTATCTACACCTGCGAGGTGGATCATATAGGCACTAACTAGGCAGTATTATTTTTTTATTTCTTTTATTTATGTTGTGATTCATTAAAAAATATTGTATTGTAATTAATATTTATTTAAGAAATTATTTAAAAATAATTACAAATAATATATTTAAGTATTCTAGCAGTTGGTAAAATAAACTGCAAGTATAAATTATCTTGATTCCCTGAAGGCTTTAGGTGTCATAAATGAAAGGGTTTGTCGAGTTCATCGAGCTGAGGCATTGATTTCCTTGTGGTGTTTTTTTTTCTATGATCATCACTAACTATTAATGAGGTTTCTAGTAGTGTCGACAATTTTTTCTTGTGAATATTGTAACTGGTAGTTCACATAATTATCACAAGTTTCCTTACAAAATTTTGCAGGAGTCATTTCCTTAAATTATGTATATTCTGGGCATCCCTTGTGCACTTTTCATGTAAATCGTAAGTGATAGCCAATCTATCTTTAAACATTATTTATTTATTTCAATAAACTTATAATAATAAGTTTACAAAATTGAAATTTTTGCGTTACCGTTAAATAAGTACAAGAAAAATATCTTAGATGCGTTAAAAAGTTAAAATAAATAAAAGTAAGTATAAGTATTATAATATGTAAGTAGATCTAAGGATAGTTGTTTTTGTTTTGTTTAACATTAACCCACTTACTACGGAAATTACATTTTTTTTATAATTGCATGTGATTTGTAATCGTTCTACTAGCTTAGAAAAAAAGAAATAAAAAATATTTAAAAAATAAAATTTCCGGTGTTATAACAGCTGGTAGGCGTATCTGCATTCAAGCAATAGTTAGGAAATAGCATTGTGTATTAACTTGCTTTTGTTTTCGTTTTGTTATTTCCATTTCTTATTTTAACTGTGATCAACGTCGTTGGTTACATAATCAGTGACACATTAGATACTGAAACGCAAACTATCGTTTCGAGCCGATCTCATTTCGTGCGTTTCATAATTAAATTCTCTTTTGATTTTGTTCCTCTATGGAAATTTAATTTGAAAATATTGGTGACTTTTTTGACAAGATGAAAAGAAAAGGTTGACCGTGATCTCTTTGACAGTGATGTGTATTTAAATTTTTGGTTTTATATTAATATTTCGTTGAGGCCCACTATTTTATTCAGTGGTAAGTAATTTGTATAAGGAAACCGCTTTGCGTGTATTTTTGGTACTGCTGCGAACTAGATCTATATATGTCCGTAGGGTTCTTCCACTCCCCTTGCGAAGTTGACGTCCCCGAAGGTTCATCCGACTAAGGATTGATCCTGGGATGGAGCTGTGCTGACCACCAGCCAGTCCTTTGCACTGCCCGCCCAGCTGCTTGCCAAAAGGGAAGTGAATGCTTAATTTATCTTTTATCCCGAGCGACTCTCTGGCCATTGGTCCTAGAAGATTTCCTGCCTCCGGTTTCTAACGATTTAGTTATTTGTTTTAAATTTTAAAAATGTTTTGTACCTAATACGTGTTTTTTTTAGAACGATAGGGTAATTCAGACCAAAGTGAAATTTAATTATTTTAGGACTTAGTAACTTATTTAAGTACCAAAGGGACGGCGACGATCGTTGCCTACCGGCATTCTATAAAATAAGCTTTTTATATTCAAATAAAATTGACACTTTAGATTTATTTCAGGAAATTGTCCAAAAATATATTAGGTTATTGTTTTATATCAACACGGTCATCCAATGTACATCACATCTTTTTCTAGTACTTATATTGTTCCTTTTTTTTAGAAAAATTATAAAATACATATATTCTAATTTACCCCATAATATTTTTCTTAAAACTCCGTTTAGGCCCGAACCTCTAAATCTTACGTATTATATGTGGCAAATTCCGCAAGGGTTTTTATCCCCGTTTCCATTATTTTTGTCACAATACGTACTTTAATATTTTATTATTATGTAACTGTTTGTTTTGATCATCAATAAAAAATATATATACGGTCCGTATGGTTCCCGGCTAAGAATAGGACCATCCCATCTCTTCCAATGGGTGTCGTAAGAGGCGACTAAGGGACTTAAAACCGGAAGATGGGCAGCAGCGTCTTTCCGTGCATTGCAACACACCTGCAATCAAACTGCGATCGCCAACCCGCCTGCCAAGCGTGGCGATTACGGCAAAACCCCCCCTATGAATTTCACACCCAAAAAACGGCCCCTAGTCCCCGGCAGCCCCGCTATTCCTGGCTCCGGTAGCAGTCATGGTAACGGCGGGGTAGGGGGTGCGAAGAATCTCCGGCAGATGCCAGGCTACCAAACCCAACGACCTTTGGCCCTGGCAACTTACAACACGCGCACACTGCGGACTGACGAGAAACTTGCAGAACTCGAAGAAGTATTGAGCAGGTTACGGTGGGATATCGTAGGTTTATGTGAAGTCCGAAGAGAGGGAGAGGACACCATGATCCTTAAATCCGGAAACCTGCTCTATTTCCGGGAGGGCGACCAACAGTCCCAGGGTGGTGTCGGGTTTCTCGTCCACAAGTCCCTCATTAACAATGTGGTCCAAATCGTGAGCGTTTCGACAAGGGTAGCATACCTTATACTCAGAATCACCAAACGGTATTCGATGAAGGTCATACAGGTATACGCGCCGACAACAGAACACTCCGACGACGAGGTAGAGACTATGTATGAGGACATCTCTACAGCCTTACATAGCACCAGGACCCATTATACCATTGTTATGGGGGACTTTAACGCGAAACTGGGCAAACGAAGCGATGGTGAGCTGAGAGTGGGGCAATTTGGATATGGAGTAAGAAATTCACGTGGCCAGATGCTGGCCGACTTTATGGAGAAGGAGAGCCTCTTTATGATGAACTCCTTCTTTAAAAAGTCAAAACAGCGGAAGTGGACATGGTTGCATCCCAATGGCGTAACAAAAGCGTACAAGCGTACAAGGCGTATAGTATTGTGTGGTGATTTCAATATTGATATCTTAAAAAACAATAACATAAAACAGGAATTTGAAAATATTCTTAAAAATTATAATCTTAAATTACTAGTGAAACAGCCGACTAGACTCAGTAGTGGTACTTGTATTGACAATATTGCAATAGATATGAATAGTAAAGGTAAATGTGACGTATATGAATTTGCCGTATCTGACCACACTGCTCAAATTTTAAAATTACCTGTAAAAAGTACATATATTATTGACTCCTGGCGTATAAAAAAACGAGACTTTAGTATACATAATCTAAAAAAGTTTAAAAAATGCATTGAAAACCTATCCTTTAGAGATTTATATGTAATGGAAGACCCAAATGAAGCATATAATTATTTTATTGATATTTTTGGAACATTTTTTGAATTATGTTTTCCATCAAATGAAGTAGTAGTCAAAGCTAATAAAACAGAAAAATGGATTACCCCAGATATAAAACGAAGCAGCAGGTTAAAGAGAAAGTTACTATGGAAATATAGGCTCAAACCAAATAAAGATAATAAAATAAAGTATCAATGTTACTCAAGAACATTTCGAAAAGTTTTGCGACAAAATCAACGGGTACATAATATAAATTACATTCAAAAATCCGATAATAAAACTAAATCTTCATGGCAAATCATAAACAGATCCAAACATAATATACCTAGGAGTGCAATCTCTAAAATAAAACTTAATGGTTCGGTTATTACTAATCCACAAGATATTGCTGAAAGTTTCAATGACTATTATACAAGCAGAATAAAACAACTTCCAGAGGCAGGGAAAAATATAAATTTAAATCTACAATCCAGTCTTAACTCAATGTTCATGCCACCTAGTATTCCTAATGACATCATATATATCGTAAGACAGTTAAAGAATAAAAGCAGTGTTGGATATGACGGGATATCCACCAAAGTAGTCAAATATGTTATAGACTGTATAGCTTCTCATTTAAGCTACATTTTAAATTTAATAATTAGTACGGCCATTTTTTCAGACGCTTTAAAAATTGCTGTTATTAAACCTCTATTCAAAAAAAATTATAAAGAAGATATGTCATGTTATAGGCCGATTGCTCTTTTATCAGTATTTGCAAAAATCTTTGAAAAATTCATTCACAAAGAACTGAATGCATACATGGAAAAGAAAAATCTTTTTTCAGATGAACAATAAGGCTTCAGGCGAGACAGATCGACCAACTTGGCTGTATTTGACTTATTATAAAGAATTACTGAAAATATTGACATAAGGAAACATGTTAGTGTTGTATTTATGGACATGACGCAAGCTTTTGACTATGTTGACCATAAAATACTTTTACATAAACTTGCTTTTTATGGAGTTAGAGGAAATATTTTAAAGTTAATAAAAAGCTACTTACATAATAGGAAGCAATACACTGCATTATCTAAAATCAATATCGACAAAAAATATGAAGAAACCTATTGTTCACATCAAAAAGTTGTAAAATACGGGGTGCCCCAGGGCAGCGTCTTAGGGCCCCTGCTGTTTATAATTTACATAAATGACTTACCTAGACATATACAGTATCCCATGACACTATTTGCTGATGACAGTACGGTAGTGATAGAGTGCAAAAATAAGAGTTCTTATCAATATGAAATAAACAGAACATTATGTGGCATAATTTCTTGGATGAAAAACAATAACCTGCTAGTAAACCTATTAAAAACAAAAATTATACAATTTCGACAACGTGTCCCCACTCCCTCCTTAGATATTAAATACCAAGACTTCAAAATAGAAGAAGTGGAGTCTATAAAGTTTTTAGGAGTAACAATGAATAGGTCACTCACATGGAAGGAACACGCTGTGACACTGTGCTCAAAACTATCCGGATCCGCTTATGCCCTACTTAAACTTTCACAAATAGTGGATATCGCTACTGTCTTAAAGGCGTACCATGCCCTTGTTGGCTCAATTTTGAGGTATGGCATAATATTTTGGGGTAACTGCACAGAAAAAGAAACCATTTTCAGGAATCAAAAAAGATGTATTCGAGCAATATTTGGTCTTAAACCCATCAATAGCTGTAAACCTTTCTTTGTAAAGTTTAATATATTGACACTTCCATCAGTATACATACTGGAGACAGCAGTATTTGTTAAACAAAATCCTGGTTTGTTTAAAAATATAGAGCCTACAGCTTATCATAGTCATCTTCGCTCACGAGATCTAACGAAAATTTGTCAACAATGGAGCAATACAGCTTTATTGTCAAAAAGTGTTTTTTGCATGGCGCCAAAAATATATAACAAAATTCCAGTAGACATAAGAACTTGCAATGTTAATCCATTTAGGAGAAGATTGAAGGAACTATTGACTACAAAATGCTATTACACAATAAATGAATTTTTAAATGATAAATTAATGTAATCCTATTTAAAATTATTATGATTATTCTTGTACAGAGACTAGATTAAATTATGAGCATTTTTATTTTTTTTAATTTTTAATATGTATAGGACAACATGACTAAAAATAATATTGAAATAAATTAGATTAAAAAGACTGTAAATTATAAATTGTAATTGTAAATGAGCTAAACTGTAATTTAAATGTAATTAATCATTGCATGGAGTGTGACTGCAACTGTTTTTGTATGCTGCAAGGCAAACATGAAGAACTTCTATTGTAACACTAACATCTGTATTTTAATTTACTCATGTTCTTGACAAATAAATTATCTTTTATCTTTATCTTTATCTTTTAAAAAACGAGATAGACTTCATCTTGTCGACAAGGAAGCAAATATTCAATGATGTCTCCGTGATCAATTCAGTCAAAACAGGAAGCGATCACCGGATGGTCAGAGGCACATTGAATCTAAAGACCAAGCTAGAAAGATGTCGACTGATGAAGTCTACGCTCCGACCAGCGCCCATCCAGCTCCAAAACCCCGAGAGATTTCAGCTCGAGTTGCACAATCGTTTCGAATGCCTAGGAGACTGCGAGAATGTGGACGATTATAATGACAGGTTCGTGGAAATTGTTTAAACGGTCGGGTCTAAGATTTTTAAAACTCGCCGTTCAAACAGAACCAAAAAAATCTCCGACTTCACCATCAACCTCATGGAAGAAAGACGCAGATTGGTTTTGCAGTCCTCTGAAGACGCTACTCAGTATCGGCAACTAAACAGGCAGATCTCTAAGTCCCTAACTCGTGATTTACGCCAATATAATACAAATTGTATTAAGGAGGCGATTGAGCACAACAAAGGCTCAAAAGTGTTCGCGAGAGATCTGTCTGTTGGACAAAGCCAACTGACCAAGCTGAAGACTGAGGACGGCAGGACCATATCGTCTAAGACTGAGTTGCTGGAAGAAGTTGAGAAGTTCTATGGACAATTGTACAAGACCACACGTTTGCCTGTCAGCGATCTGGCTGAAGACCCAAGAGCCAGACTAATCCGACACTATACCGAAGATATCCCGGACGTCAGCCTGTACGAGATTAGAATGGCTCTCAAACAGCTCAAGAACAACAAGGCACCGGGTGATGATGGAATTACGGCTGAACTTCTGAAAGCAGGTGGAACACCGGTACTTAAAGCTCTTCAGAAGTTATTTAATTCCGTTATACTCGAGGGACAAACGCCTAAGGCATGGCACAGAAGTGTGGTCGTGCTTTTCTTCAAAAAGGGTGACAACACTCTGCTGAAGAACTACAGACCCATCTCACTTCTGAGCCATGTCTACAAGCTGTTTTCGAGAGTCATTACGAATCGTCTCGCACGCAGGTTTGACGACATCCAGCCTCCCGAACAAGCCGGTTTCCGAAAAGGCTTTAGTACCATAGACCACATACATACGCTGCGGCAGATTATACAGAAGACCGAAGAGTACAATCAGCCACTATGCTTGGCGTTTGTGGACTATGAGAAGGCCTTTGATTCAGTCGAAACCTGGGCTGTGCTACAGTCTCTCCAGCGGTGCCAAATTGACCATCGATACATCGAGGTGTTGAAGTGTCTGTATGAAAACGCCACCATGTCGGTTCGCTTCCAGGACCAGAACTCGAAACCTATCCAGTTGCAGCGAGGGGTGAGACAGGGAGACGTTATATCTCCGAAACTGTTCACCGCCGCCCTGGAAGATGTTTTTAAGCTTCTGGACTGGGGTGGACTCGGCATCAATATCAACGGCGAGTACATATCCCACCTCCGATTCGCTGACGATATCGTGGTCATGGCTGAGACTATGGAAGACCTAAGCACAATGCTCGATGGCCTCAGTAAGGTCTCTCAACAAGTGGGTCTTAAAATGAACATGGACAAGACGAAAATAATGTTAAATGTCCGTGTCGCACCCACTCCTCTAAAGGTTGGAGACTCTACACTGGAAGTTGTTGACGAATATGTATACCTGGGACAAACAGTCCAGCTAGGCAGGTCCAACTTCAAGAAAGAGATCAATCGACGAATCCAACTCGGCTGGGCAGCGTTCGGGAAGCTTCGCAATATCTTCACGTCCCAAATACCGCAGTGTCTCAAGACTAAGGTCTTTGACCAGTGTGTGTTGCCAGTGATGGCCTACGGAACTGAGACATGGTCGCTTACTAAAGGCTCAAGGTCACCCAAAGGGCAATGGAGCGTGCTATGCTCGGAGTTTCTCTGCGTGATCGAATCAGAAACGAGGAGATCCGCAGGAGAACTAAAGTAACCGACATAGCTCACAGAATCGCTAGACTGAAGTGGCAGTGGGCAGGGCACATAGCTCGTAGAACAGATGGCCGATGGAGCAGTAAAGTTCTCGAGTGGCGACCGCGCACCGGAAAACGTAGCGTAGGCAGGCCTCCCACGCGGTGGACAGATGACCTGGTGAAGGTCGCGGGAAGCCGATGGATGCGGGCAGCGCAGGACCGGTCGTCGTGGAAATCCTTGGGGGAGGCCTTTGTTCAGCAGTGGAAGATTTGTGGCTGATATGATGATGATGATGAAAAAATATATTTAAAAAAATATCAATTCTCGTAGAATTTTTCAAATTATTTTTATACGCGTGTGGTACTTACGAAAAAACAGCTAATCAAGCCAAGGGCCACCGTGACTTGGCTTTTGACAATCTCAAGACCGCCTCAAGTAGCGCCTTGAACCCTGAGTTTTGTTTATGAAACAACGAGCTCCTCAACTCAGACGCGGATCTTACTCCGCTCCTTGTTTGGTTTATTAATCAACAACCAATCTTAACTCTGATCTAATCCGAGATTGAGTTCCATATATAAATGACAACGGGCCCGAGCCGAAAATTGTTTCTTACCATCAGGTAAGATGTAGTAAAACGCACTCAATATTTCAAAAAAAAAAAAAAAAAAAGTCATAATGCTGTAAATAACTGTGACAGATGGTCGTGGACAGCCGGACGGCCAGAAAGATCTTCTGAGTGTCCCTCGTAGGGAATACAGAAACCTAAAAATCACCAGACTGCACTTATTACATGAACCGCTAATATGGCGTTGTACCAGACTGCACTTAATTACATGAACCGCTAATACTGCGATGGTCCTGGTAAACTTCGCATTGGACTGCTGTGCTTGCTGCGGCTTGCTTTACCGGCTGGAGGGCTGTTGAGACTTGTTGCCGAAGGTGCGTCGATTTCAGTGTCGGGGGGTCACCAATTGTAGGAACGGTGTGCTCCTACTCTCAAAAACAAAGGGAGATATCTTCGTCAGGCGAGGTTGTGTGCCTGGGGTCCGGTCGTGGACCAACCGTGTATGGTTGGTGCTTGTATATTATATGCTTATGAGCAAGGATATGTTGATAGTGCGTTGTAGATGCTTTGTAAATGGCCTTGTTGCGATGATGGTGCCATCTATCCAGGTAAGGATGCAACTCTCCACATAGTTCGATCGATGGTTCAGTCTTGAGCTGTGGCAACGTGTTGTTAGTGGCGGTACTGCAGATGTCGCCACAAATCTGATAGCAGATGTATTAAAATTTCTATGTCGCAAAAGTAACTAACCCCTTCACAACTCCCAAGCAAGAGCTCTTGTAAAGTTGAACAACACTTCAAGCTTTGCTCCATGTTTTGCGCTGAGCCTGAATTAATGAATTGGTAAGATTTTCTAAATAACCACCCTAGCGGCGTAATGGTTAAGTCCATTAGCTTCACATCAGGAGGACCCGGGTTCGATGCCCGGCGAAGTCTAACTTTGTATGACTCGGTTTGGTTGGTGAAGGGGTATTTTCTAAGCCCGTATGGCTAGCTAATATCATCTTATCCAAGTCTTGCCGCCAAACACCAATGTTAACAATATTGATGTGTTCCGACTTGAAGATAAGATAGCCAGATCCCCATTGCGTTGGGGAATCTTGGTACGCCCGCTTTAATCTTCGCCATCATCGTCACTTACCATCAAGTGAGATGAGAGATGCCAAGGGCTTACCAATAAGTAGGTAAATATTTTTGTTCAAATGTGAAAACATTTTATTCTGTGAGTGAAACAATATTACAGGAATAACGCTTTTGTTAAAATAAAGTAAGTTTTGCGTTACGATAGCTCAGATAGAAATAAAGTCTGTCTGTCTGTCTGTCAGCGGGCTGTATTTCATGAACCATAATAGTAAGACAGTTGAAATTTTCACAGAATGTGTATTCTATTGCCGCTATAACAACAAATAACTTAAAATTAGAAAAAGTGAAAAAATAAGAGTCCATACAAAAAAACATGTTTTTTATAGATATTCTAGAAGTATATTTGATTTAGCTCTATCGTTAAAATGGTAATGATTACATCACCTATTTCTAAAATAAATAAAATATCATAAAATACGGTCAAGTGTGAATCGTACTCGCGCTGAGGAGTTCAAACTGAATAACAAAAAAGCATATTATTTTTGTCGCTCGCATTGATGCCTTTTGTTTGTAATGTGAAAAGGTATAATTGACATAGTTGTGTGGGGAGGTGTGGTGGTACAGAACCCTCAGAGCGCTAGTCCGACTCACATTTGGCCAGATTTTTAAAAACGCGCGGCCAGTACGTCTGCCCAAGGAGATGCGATGGATGGGTGTAATGAAGTTACTACGACCCCTGCAAGGTTTACTATACAATTTTTATACCAGGACGACAGGATCTGTGTGTTTGTCTGTGGCATCGTAGATCTCGAACGGATGAACCGGTTTTGATTTAGTTTTGTTTTTGAAAGGTTGTTTTTGTTTTTTTTTTGATCGGGAGTGTTTTAAGCTATGATTTTAGAACATTTATTCCGCCTTTTGGTGAGTATATGTAAGTTTAGAAGTTAAATTTCGGATTTAAATCCAGCACCTCTGGTTAGGAGGACCAAGTCGTTACATGTTGAGCCACCGACGCTTTCTTACATATACTCACCGATTGCTTTAACGGTGAAGGAAAACATCGTGAGGAAACCTGCACACACCTGTGTGTGTGAAGTCGACCGACCCGCACTGAGCCCCCGTGGTCGACTAAGGCCCGATCACCCTAATTCAGGTTAGGCTCGAGCCCCTCGGTGGGGACGTATATGAGCTGATATGTGTATTCCGCCTTTTAAAGATCAACAGCTCTTTTTTAGTTGATGAAGGGATGTCAGCATCTCCGACAGGTCTGTTCGATTCGAAATTTTGTACCCTAGTTACTTCAATTATATTGCAAGACCAGGATAACCTTGACCTGATGCTGCCGTATCACCTGGAATCTGCAGAATACCCAATTTCTCACCAACTTACAGCAGATGAAAAAAATCAGATAAGATGGTTGAGAAAATGCCCTTTTACCAGCCAAACTAACAAAAGTTACATTTTTATTAGGTTTTTGCTGTTTATTTTAATATACATAAACGTTTTGAACTTTATAATATCCTATAGTTATAAGTGTAACTAGAGCTACTTGCATTTATTTGTGTTCATAAAGCTATAAAAATCGCACTTCACTTAATTACTGCGTGCTAGGAAACGATAAAACTATACCAAGTCAGCTCTAAAAACCATTTAGAATCCGTAATTGTGGACCGTAAACTCGGTAACGATAGGTCAAAATAAAATAAAAGTGCTTTGCAGTTTCAGTAACTACAGCTACGATTTTTCCTAGAACTTTACATCGCTATAGCGTCGTTAATCGTCAAGTGCTAATAAGTTATGAAATATTTATGACGTGTTGACGTTTTCCAGGAATACTATGGAGGTCACTCAACCGTCTTCGGACACAAGGGGTGCTGCAAGTAAAACCTGTTGAAGTGGGGTATGCAGACGCAGAACAGATGGCCGTTGGGGCAGTAAAGTTCTCGAGTGGCGACCATGCACCGGAAAACGTAGTGTAGGCAGGCCTCCCACTCGGTGGACCGATGATCTGGTGAAGGTCGCGGGAAGCCGCTGGATGCGGGCAGCGCAGAACCGGTCGCCGTGGAGATCCTTGGGGGAGATGATAAGATATGATGATGATGATGATGCAGACCCACCAACATACGCAGTGCAGCTGCGGGACCGCACCACAGACCATGGAGCACCTCCTCACATATCCAGCATGTCCCCACTCTTGCAGCAAGCAGGACCTTGTCGACGCAACGGAAGGGGCTGTGACGAAATCAACTTTTTTGTTTATTTTCGATCTGTTTTTATGTTATTACTAGCTTTTGCCCGCGGCTTCGCCCGTGTGAACATCGTTTCTATGACTGTCTTTGTGGGTGAGTGGTACGCGAGTCGCAAGCGTCCGCAAAAGTGGACATGAGTTTTCGCTAATGTAAGAATACGCTAATTAGTAAATTATGTCATTTTCCACCTCCTAAACAAACTCTGCAAAAATAATAATAATTCATTGTTCCGTTGCCATTTTAAAGAAATTAACCGAAAAAAGAGTATTTTATCAGTTCCCTCAGGAACTGCATCGGACTATGCTATTTTCACGAGGAAAAAAGTAGCCTATCTCCTTCCCAGTGACAAAGGCTACCTACATGCCAAATATCATCAAATTGGTGTTGAAGCGTGAAAAGGTAACAAACATACACGTTTTCACATTTTTAATATTAGTACGGATCATCTTTTAAATTAGCTTTTCTTTTTAATATTTTCAAAAATTCACCGCTGTCATACCTTTTTTCCGTCCATTCTGCTTTTTTCAACCCATTTTGGTATCTTCTACCGTGATTCTTTTATATACAGGGTGTAAAAACATTGGTGTAGGACCCGTTAACTGGGGGTTCTATTTACTATACTGAACAACTTTCCCCAAGGAACTCATCATTAATTCTCAAAAAAATTTGGACCCTCCATAAAAATATGCACGATTTGTATGAAGAGTTAATTTTTTGCGATTCCTGTAAAGTCATAGAACAAAAGTTGTTCAGTAGTATGAGTAGAAGCCTCAGTTAACGGGACCTGCACCAATTTTGTTACACCTGTATATAGGAGTTAATGATTTTTTTTTTTACTTAATTGGATCCTGACCCTGACCTCCAAGATTATCTCTTACCACTTGTTCTAGGTACCTTAGATGCGAGTAGGAGGGCGCGTCGAGGCTGCAGGACCATTAGAGCGGCCACATTCTGGTCGAGCTTGCTGTTACGGAAAACCCATTGATACGAAAAGAAAAAGGAATACTATAAAGCGACAGAAGTATTTAACTTCTTAATTTTATTACAGTTCTTATTTAATAATGGGGGGGGGGGTACATTAAATAAACTGGCCAAGGACGAGTCTGGTTCCTATAACTTTTTACAGAGAAAACGTTAGAACTTTGTGGGTCTTGGCAACCTACTTTCATAAAACATTTTTGTTGTGTAACATCTTTGCTCTCGCTTTCCTGCAATTTGTGGGAGTGATTTCGTGAAATGGGACGGAAATGTGTAACATGGGACGGAAATGTGTAACAGGAAGTCGCGAGAGTCCGACTCGCACTTGGTCGATTTTTTTCGTTACTGTCAGATCCGCCACCCAGGTACAATATCGTCATCAAATCTAACTAACCTAAAGTATTTTGTCACATGTTACACATCATATGCGACTACTGGAGGTCTCGCTCGATTTATTTTTTTTAACCTTCATCCGGCCGCAACTTTGTCTTTGTGGGAATTATGATGCGCCTTCGCATATTATTTGTTTATCAACCGATTTAAATGAAACAATTACAGAATTCTAGCACTAGCCTATCTCAATATACCACTGAAAGCCACATTTAAATTGGTTCAGCCATTACGGAGATCAGCGATCACAGAGACACAGACAAAAATACAAAAGTGCTGTTATAATTTTAGTATTAATGTATAATGATGAAGGGAGTGTGTAAATTTTACCTATTACAGGTACAGTCAGCAAGACGGAGCCTTTAGTCAAACTTACACTTCATTAAAGGCAGAAGGCTTCGTTAAAGGCTCCCGTTGATACCCTGTGGGAATGAAACCTAAAAAAATTACTAAATCAGTCTCACCTCACAGCATGAATTTCCATCAACTTCGGATACACTAAAACACATTTCTTGTAATAGTGCCTACTCGCAAGAATTTGTCTACTATAAATACAATTAATAAATACTTAACTGCCCGTCCACCCGCTGCTACGCCCGCGTTTTTTTAGATTTTCCCGTGGGATTAAGACGTTTTCCTGGGGTAAAAAGTAGCCTATGTCCTATTCCAGGACCTAACTTATACAGGGTGTAAAAAATTGGCGTAGGACCCGTTAGCTGGGGGTTCTACTGAACAACTTTCCCCAAGGAACCTATAGCCAATTCGGGAAGAAAAGTTTCGACGCTCCATACAAATGCACAAAATTGGTTAATCAGCTGATGTTTTTATATGAAGAGGTCAAAAATGTTTTTACGATTTTAGCAAACTTGTAGAACAAAAGTTGTTCAGTTTGATGAGTAGCAGCCCCAGTTAACGGGCCCTACACCAATTTTGTTACACCCTGTATGTGTGCAAAGTTTCAACCCGATCCGTCAAGTGGTTGAAGTAACGCTTGAAGTAAGTAGAGTAACAAACATCCATACATACGAACTTTCACATTAATATTATAGTAAGATTACTAACACTAACAATTCAATTACAAAAACCTACACAAAATAAATTCCAAAGAATCATAAAAAACAACATCTTCATTAATTTATAAGTCACATCATATCACTAGACAATGTCACGACACCCAGCAATTTTGGTTAATAAACTACTATAGCTTCTGAGTGACCCTCAGAGTGGCAAAAGATAAGCTAGGTCGTCCCATAGGTCATTAAATTTATTCTAAGTGCCTAAATCATCAATTCCTTTTCTACAAGAGACAGTCACAATATATTATATGTATACTGACATAAAATTAGACAACTAGAAAATGCTGGTACTCGAAGGGTAAATGAAGCTAAAAATTGATACAGAGATTTAAATTTAAATCTTTTTTTTTGTTTTTTGATTGGTGTTTTAACACTTTCACGCGCAATTAATTTGTATTGACCTTGAATAACAGTTTTCTCTTGTTCGCCGTAGTTGCGTTGCTCATAAAAGGGTTAAATTTTATTGAAAAATTGTTTTTATTTTAATTTCACATAGGTACCTTTAGTTGCACAAATGTTTCTTAAAGTCTTCAATAATATCCAAATATATGGGCAAAACGCCCTATTTAACCACTGAGCCAAGGATGATACAGGTAGTTAGAACATTTCAAGATAATTTTTTAAGACACAATTCAGATAAACTCATTTCTACGTTAGTTACTAACAATGCGAGATCGCGTGGATTTCCTTAAAAAAAATTGCACGGTAAAATTAACAGCCTTAGCCTTAAGGCATGGGGTATTTTGTTTTTAACTCCCGACACTAAACGAACAGACCGATTTTGATGCGGTTGTTTCTGATTAAAAGCTGTCGATCGATGTGGTTTTTAGCAATAATTTATGAATAACTAGAGTTTGCCCACGACTTTTCTCGCGTGGGCATCTTTTTTATGACTGTCTTTGAAGGTGAATGGTACGCGAGCCGCATTGCGTCTTACGAGCTTAGACAGGAATTTCCTCTAGATCGAGGGCTCGGGCTATACTGATTAGCAGTCTATGTCACTTCCCACCGCCTCACCTATTAATATGCAAAAATCACGTCAATCCGTTGTTCCGTTCCGTTTCGACGCCGACCTGCGCAAGCCAGGAAACGACTTTTCCATAGATCACTCGGGAACTGTATAGGGTTATGGTTATTAGTAGTCTATGTCATTAACCACCCCCTAAAACATCTCTATGCAAAAAATCACAACAATCCGTCTCTTAGTTGCGATGTTAAAGAAATCAACCAAAAAAGGGCCTTTTTTCATTTCCCTCAGTAACTGTAGAGAACTATGCTACTTTCAAGGGATAAAAAGTCTATGCCCTTCACCGTGACACAAGCTACTTCCATGCAAAATTTTGTCAAGATTGGTTGAGGTGTAGAAGCGTGAAAAGGTAACAAATAAACAAACACATTTTTACAATAATAATATTAGTAAAGATTCATTTATAAATAATTTATCTGTTCAGCCGTTTGAAGATCATCAACTCTTTTCTAGGTGATGAAGGTATGTGGGCAACTTCCATAAGTCTGATCGATTTGAAATTCGGTGTCGACATAGCTCACAGAATCCCAAATTTAAGCGGCAGTGATCTGGGTCCACAGATCATAGAACGTACAGGCGTTGGGGTAGTGAAGTTCTCGAGTAAACCAGTCAGTGAACTAATGATCAGGTGGAAGTTGTAGGAAGCTGCTGCATGCGTGCAGCGCAGTACCGGTCGTTATGTAAATCCTTGGGAGAGGCCTTTTTATAGCAGTTAACGTGTTTCGGCTGATATATGAGTCTGATTTTCACATTTATTTGCCACTCGTATTATGTATGTACAAGCTTTTGATATTGCATTGTCACGCGATATACATATGCATGCAATATTTCAGCTTAATCGGAAACCGGGAAATGGCTCAAATTTAGGCAACTTGCAAGATTTCACCCGAACAAACATACATACATTGCAAGTTAATTAAAAGCTTGTAAAAATAAATAAAAATACCTTATAATGATAATCGTTGACATATCCTGAAACCAGAATCCTGAAGCCTGGCAATTATGGTAATAAATAAAAAGTTTAGTTTTAAAAGCTACCTACTTAGTATAAAATCACAGATCACCGGCGCGTCTTGCCGCCATCATTAGTAGGCCCTGAAGGGACTTCGCTAATTGGACACTGGAGTGAGGCGGAGAACTACGATATATCACACGTTCCACAAGAGTTTAGAAGAATGGTGAGGGCCGTTTTCGTAATTATTGTGATGTGAATGATGCACGGAACGTGAACTGTACCGTACCTAGGTCTGAAAAAGAAGATAAACATTTTTTGGCAATTTCTTATGTACTGTTAGGAAGAAAAGTGTTTTTTTTTTTTTGGATTTCTGTCAACCAGCTTGAGATTTTATATTTGGAGCCTAATTGTATATCTCTAAGGAATTAGGGATAGCTTAATTATTTCGGGTACCTACCTGTCATTTAAGAGAGAAATGTAAATATTTTTACTCAAAAACAGCTTGAACGATTTTTTTTTTATTTTCCATGATACTAACCGTAAGTATTTTATTTATAAATTATGGTGTTTTCGGTTACTACAGATAAACTCTAATAACCCAACCAATTTAATTGTAAATTAAAGATTTGACTGCGTGAAAACATTACTTCTCTTTTTTGGGCAGCCGGGTTAAAATGTATCCTATGTCACTTTCGGGATCTAAAGACACCTTGAAATCCAAAATCTAAATATGTATAACTCAAAGGTGACTGACTGACTGACTGACATAGTGATCTATCAACGCACAACCCAAACCACTGGACAAATCGGGCTGAAATTTGGCATGCAGGTAGATGTTATGACGTAGGCATCCGCTAAGCAAGGATTTTAAGAAATTCCCACAGGAACCGCAAAAATCACTAGTACATAATAAGCCTTTAATAGCCCGCTGGAGTTCATAAATCCCATACAAACGTAGTATTTCATTCATTTGTTAACCAAACAACCGTTTTGTAATAATTTTATATCGACAATCGGATGACGTTACTGTGTCGGTATCGTATTACTTTTTTGAAAAACGAAACAGGAATCTATTATTAACCAATAAACTTGTTTTCCGTTGAAAAAAAGAAGTTTTCCGTTAAAAACCAGTTTATTGGTTCATAATGGATTCCTGTTTCGTTTTTCAAAACAGTAATACGATACCGACACAGATATACATCATCCAATTATCGGTATAATATTATTTCAAAATCGGTTGTTTGGTTAAGGCGAGGCACCGGTGGAGAAGCGGAGAAACCCTTTTGCTAGATCAAATTTTTTGGGTAATTACTATTAAATATCGGTCTTGCAAAAAATATTGGACGTACTTAAGGATATTGTCTGAGGAATGTGCTAATATGTTTAAATGTTTTAGTTTTAGTTTTAATCTTTAGCTGTAGTTTATTTAAATTAAGTACATAATATTATAATTATTTTTCCGTTTATTTTTTGCAGAATAAACTTTCTTTCTTTCATATGTTACACGATTTTTTGTAATTGTACAATAAAGCATATTTGATTGATTGATTGATTGATAGTGTGTACTTTACAAGATCATAAAAAATCCCACAAACAGGTCTAAAACGTCTAAAAAAAGTCTAAAACTGATTGTTTATTAATAAATATTCTAAATTTGCACATAGTTTTATATGGAGATATTTCTTTTTGAGTACTACAGAGAATCTGCTAAACTTTGGTTTTTAAATTGAAGTCTTATGAGAAATAACAACGTAAAATATTGAAAAAGTGCAAAAGTGTGGTTATTTTCTTGACTCTTTACACGTAAAGGAAAAAACAGAGACAACTGTTTTACAAATGCCTCGCCTTAACAAATTAATCAAATAATACGTTTGTATGGATTTATGAACTTCAGCGGGCTCAGGCTGCAGGCTCAGTTAAAGAAAAAGAGATACTACAAACACATATACGTACATACATACACCAGAAAAATATTACCCTCCTTTTTGGGCATTCCCCTCTCGTTTATCTACCAGATACCCTAAACTACCAGGTTTATGATATAGCGTCCCCACTCACCGACCCCTTGGGCATACAGTGAGGCCCGCTATTCCTGCCAACACCATATGGCGAAGGCAAGGACCAGTTGCCTTCGTTCTTCTTGCCGCCAAGACGCATTGTCCTGGTACTCTACAAGGCGAGTGACTCGTGGAAGAGAACCACTACCTACTCTTCAGGTATGTCCCGGAGCTGTAGGCACGCTCACCTCTAGGCAGTCGAGACCTTCTAGGTCAACAAGAACATTTAAAAGCATCGGTGGCTCAATCGGTTACGACTGGGTCCTGCTAGCTAGAGGTCCCGGGTTCAAATCCAATCAAAGTCAATGTACTGATGAGTTTTTCGAAATTTACGTACATATATTTACCGATTGCTTTAATCGTGAAGAAACCTGCACATGTGATTCCAGATGTGTATGAAGCATACGTCCGTAGGTGTAAATCGAAATGACCTACACGTGACCGCGGGTGATGCAAAGTGCAATATCAGGCAACCACCGTCTATCACTTAGATAACACTGTTAATTGTGCCACACGATAAGAAAGAAGAATAGGAAGTACACTTCAGGTTTTAATTTACGTATGAGTATCAAAATATGTAATTATATCTATATCTAATTCAGGGTAGGCTCGAGCCCCTCAGTGGGGACGTATATGAGCTGACATGATGATCAAAATATGTGAGGCATATTTTCATACTCACGGCAAAAGATACGGTTAGATAATACGGATAGATAATATTTGACTTAGAAGCTTGACTATTTACATCTTCAAGAGTACGTAGATCTTAGCGTTTGATATTAAACATATAAAAGCGTTTAAATTAATCAACTTGATATCTCTACGCGTTTCGAATCACATGTGATTGTCAAAATATTGTACGGCATATTTTAATACTCACGGCAAAAGATGCGGCTAGATAATAAGAATAAATAAAATTTGACTTAGAAGCTTGACTTTTTACAGCTTCAAAAGTCCGAAGATCTTAGCGTTTGGTATTAATCAACTTGATATCTCTTCGCGTTTTCATTTACTTGTGAGTATCAAAGTATGTACGGCATATTTTGATACTCACGGCAAAAGATACGACTAGATAATACCTACGGATGGATAAAATTTGATTTAGAAGCTTGAAATTTTAGAACTTCAAGGGCCCGTAGATCCTAGGGTTTGATATTAATCAACTTGATATCTCTATGCGTTTTGATTTACTTGTGATTATCAAAATAATGTATGGCATATTTTAATACTCACGGTAAAAGATGTGGCTAATACGAATAGATAAAATTTGACTTAGAAGCTTGACTTTTACAGCTTCACGAGTCCGAAGATCTTAGCGTTTGATATTAAACATTTAAAAGCGTTTAAATTAATCAACTTGATATCTCTATGCGTTTTGATTTACTTGTGATTATCAAAATAATGTATGGCATATTTTAATACTCACGGTAAAAGATGTGGCTAGATAATACGAATAGATAAAATTTGACTTAGAAGCTTGACTTTTACAGCTTCAAGAGTCCGAAGATCTTAGCGTTTGATATTAATCAACTTGATATCTCTACGCGTTATGATTTACTTGTAATTATCAAAATAAGGTATGACATATTTTGATACTCATGGTAAAAGATACGACTAAATAATACGGATGGATAAATTTGATTTACAAGCTTGAAGTTTTAGAACTTCGAGAGTCCGTAGATCCTAGAGTTTGATATTAATCAACTTAATATCTCTACGCGTTTTGATTTACTTGTGATTATCAAAATAATGTACGGCATATTTTAATACTCAAGGTAAAAGTTGTGGCTAGATAATACGAATAGATAAAATTGGACTTAGAAGCTTGACATTTTACAGCTTCAAGGGTCCGTAGATCTTAGCGTTTGATATTAATCAACTTGATATGTCTACGCGTTTTGATTTACTTGTAATTATCAAAATAATGTATGGCATATTTTAATACTCACGGCAAAAGATGCGGCTAGATAATACGAATAGATAAAATTTTACTTAGAAGCTTGACTTTGTTCAGCTTCATGAGTCCGAAGATCTTAGCGTTTGATATTAATCAACTTGGTATCTCTAAGTGTTTTGATTTACTAAAGTATGAAATATGCCGACCATATTTTGATACTCACGACAAAAGATACGACTAGATAATATAGATAGATAAAATTTGACTTAGAAGCTTGACTTTTTACAGCTTCATGAGTCCGAAGATCTTAGCGTTTGATATTAATCAACTTGGTATCTCTAAGTGTTTTGATCTACTTAAGTATGAAATATGCCGACCATATTTTGATACTCACGACTAATTTCAACTACATATCTCTACGCACCCCTAAAAAAAAGGATCTTGACAGACAGACAGAAAACAAAGTGATCTTGTAAGGATGCTCATTTTTCCCCATTAAGGCACGGAACCCTAAAACAGCTTCACATAAAAGAAACCTTATGCGAGAAAGTTATTGATTATTAAAGAGTGACCTGCAATTCAGGTATTTTAATTGACTTCGTCAACCAAGAACCATTTACACCAATAATAAACTTAAACAACATATTTAAACTCAAACTTTTAAGAGGAAACGCAGTCTAAAGAATAGGTATTTAAATAAAATGTTGCTGTCTTCTTCCCCCAAACCTCTCCGTAAACAGCAAGAAAGGGAGAACTGCAATGCAGACCGATAATAGGCACTATAATTGACCAAAACAGTATTTCGTAGCTCCTATTTCCTCCTCCAAAACTTGAGCAGTCATAATATTATTTTCAAAAATAATTAAAAAATGTTACTAGAACTCTCTGGCGCAAGCGTACAAGGAGACCCGACCCCAGATGAACTGAGAAGAGGGTTGGACAAAGAAGAAGAAGAAGAATTAAAAAATGTTACCTACGCCTTTTTGTTTTAATTTTATTGTTAACATGCGTATTATTTGTTTGGTGGGTGTCTGAAAATGAAGTTTCAATTGGGAAATTTTCTCAGTTTTTGAAGGCTCCTCCTTCGTGTTATAATAAGAATATGGGAAAAAACAAAACATAGAGTCATGGCCATAGTATATTTATTTATTTACACTTATAGTACACCAAAACAATTTTGTGATGTTAATACGTAGAGATACTATAATAAAGTGTACAGTAGGCGGTCTTATTGCTAAAAGCAATCTCTTCCAGATAACCTTTCACTATAAGAAAGCACGAAATACTTAACGTATATATAGGTTTTTATGGAAAAAACAAATTTGCGTTCAATGATTTTTATGTATAACTTTTGTTTACATGTTCTAATGACATTATCTGGTTTATTTCGGGGATTGAATTTTGAAGTTATATAACTAATGATTTTTTATTTCTTGATTTTTCACAAAATACATTATGTTATTATTATTTTATGACTATCTGAAAGAGTGTGATTTGCACCTATTTGGAATAAATAACTTGAATCTTGAATCTTGCTCTATTGTCATTGTCCAGAGAGAAATCAGGAAACAAAATGGCGCCCGCGTTTCCTCTTAAAGGTAAACGCAGCGTGAACATATTCTGAAGCCACAAGCAGGAAAATTAAAAGTTAGCAGCGCTTAAAATTAAAAATTTACTCATGCCGACATTATTTCAGCTTAACAAAAAGCTACCGTATGTTTAAGTTTTTACAAGTTTTTTTTTAACTGTCGTATGTATACAGATTGTAACAAAATTGGCGTAGGTCCCGTTAACTGGGGCTTCTACTCATCATACTAAACAACTTTTGTTCTACGAATTTCCTGAAAAGGCATTTTTTTATACTTTGTACAAATCGATCAGCTGATCGACCAACTTAGTGCATTTTAGTATGGAGGGTCCATTTTTTTTTTGAGAATTGACAATGAGTTCCTTGTAGAAAGTTGTTCAGTATGATCAGTAGTACCCCCAGTTAATGGGTCCTTCACAAACTTTTACACCTGTATATGTAAATTGGCCGCTTTAATTTTTTCAAATTAAATTTGACCCACTTCCCGGTTTACGATTGAGCAGAAATTTTGCACACATGTCAAGTTTGGATGACAATGCATTGTTAACTACCAGTAAGTGACTTAATTTAAAATCCAATATGGCGGACTCCCAAAGATGGCGGACCTGTTATTTTTTATGGGTATCAAATTAAAGGGTTGGTTCAGAAGATTACGAAATAATTAAAATCATTTTCAAATATTAAGCTCGTATTGTAACTAAAGATTTTTATGTTTTTCGAAAGGTGCTTATTAATACAGAAAGTCTATCTTTATTATATTGTCTAGAAAACTGCCTCCGTAGCGTAATGGTTACTCCATTCGCTTCACACCTGAGTCCAGGAGGTCGCGGGTTCGATTCCTGGTGGGGTCAACATGAAAGACTCGGTTTGGTTGGTGGTAGTATATTTTCACGTCCACTATCTTATCTAAGTCTTGCCGCCAAACATCAGTGTTAGTAACATTGATGTGTTCCGGCTTGAAGATAAGATAGCCAGTTCTCCATTGCGTTGGGGAATCTCGGTAAGCCCGCTTCCATCTTCGGTATCATCGTCACTTACCACCAGGTGAGATGATGCCAAGGGCTTACCAATTATCAAAAAAAAATTAAAAAAAGTACGAGAAGAAATTTACTCTACAATATTTTTGTAATTTTTGTTGACCGCCTCCGTGGCGTAATGGTTATTTCATTAAATTCACATCAAGAGGTCATGGGTTTGATTCCCAGCGGAGTCTAAATTTGAAAGACACGGTTTGTTTGCTGGAAGGGAATTATCTAAGCCCGCCTGGCTAGCTACCACTATCTTATCTAGTTCTTGCCGCCAAAGATCACTGTTAACAGCATTGATGTGTTCCGGCATGAAGATAGATAAACAGTTCCACATTGCGATGGGGAATCTTGTTAACTCCGCTTCAATCGTCGGCATCATCGTCACTTACCATCAGGTGCGATAAAAAACTTCGCATAGGCATAGGTATTTTCTTTTTATAATCTCCTTAATAAAAAAAATACGAGTATGTTAGGTGAAGTGTGCTTTAGACCACACGACTGAAGTAAAACTTCTTTAGCTCCACCTATATATCATCATCATCATCATCATCATATCAGCCAAAAATCGTCCACTGCTTGACAAAGGCCTCCCCCAAGGATTTCCACGACGACCGATTGTAATTTGGAAGCCGATGGATGCGGGCAGCGCAGGACCATCTATATATGTTTGAAAGTAAATACTTAGTCTTCAGAAAATAATCTAATATTTTTTGTCATATCTAGGTACACAGTTTATAAAAAGAGTTTTATTATCCTCTGATAATGATCAAATCTTTTTCATCTTATATGTTTGTTTTGATTGTTTTGTCAACCGATATTGTTACCTTGGCAACCGATATTGTTGGTAAACAAAAATAAATAGTATTTCTCTTTCTATTTTCATTCTTCCCTAGTTTATATATCCCTCTCAACTTCCGTTCGCCTCGCCCGACCACACTTCCGTAACGCTCTAGTCACGCATCCACCAGCTTACTCCCCAAGTCAAGCGTGCGTAAAGAAGTTTTACTTCAAAAACGTTTCAAAATCAGATATATTTTAAACACTATGTAAAACTATGAAGGCAATTTATAGACCTCTTATTGAACCCTTTTTGAAGGTTCTCGTATTTTATTAATCTGCTAGGAATTTCATTACGACATTTCAGGCGGGCCTCTAGCTCTCTCATCGACTACAAGAGACCATTGACATTTCTTTCTAAAGACGTGACTTTCACTTGGACTGAGAGGGAGTGACGGACATCGTAACTTCAGATTCGTCTAGAGCAGGGGCAAAGTATATATATTAATACTAACTGTAAAAATAGTGAGCTAAAATATCACTATGGATTCACCACATCATTATACGTTTAATTTGGAACACTTTGCCTAAAAGTAGAAATAAAGAAAAAAAAAATTCGGGGTAAATCGGAATATAATTTGGGTAAAGAAGAAATGGTAACAAAACAATTTTAAAAGACGACGGCGGTGATGCAAATTGCCTTAAAAGTACAACACAAATTTTGATTCAGTTAAAAAAAATATCTAGGTTATATAAAAGTTTATATTGTGTACCGGAATAACAACGATCGTTGATAAATATAAAATAAAATTAAATATAAAATTAAATAGAATTTTCGGAATGAGCCTTAGGTTCTAAAAATACATCCGACTTATATATTATTTGTTAGAATAGGTTTTAAAAACTACTAACAGGCGTTGCTGCATAACGCAACCGAATATTTGGTCAGTTTTTGCATAATTGTCATGAGTACAACTAGTACTTTCATTTCATATCTTACTCTGCCATTTCCCTTATCGTTTTTTTTGGTAACGATAACTAGTTTTTCAGGCGCTATATGTACATAACGCAACCACTTTGCGCAGGCAGTCTGACATATTTAACATCAGAGGGTTGCCATTTAACCTCTCAACCTAAGTTTATCCATTTCCGTTATCGTTACCAAATTTGTCGTTACCTCCTAGTACCTATTAACAATAAATAAATCCAAGGATAAACCAGGAAGCCGCTATGTTTACAGAAAATAACCTTTTAGATAGATATCACTTTCACTCAATATATCTGATCAATCAGATTTTATTCAACGATTAATCAGATCCGAGGAGTCTGATAGAGGGCCGTCAAAACAAGAATCGTCAAATCAAGGCATATACAGTGCGTAACTAGACTGATGTTGGTGCCGTTAACTGGGGCTTCTACTCAACACACCCATCATCAGGTGAGATGATGCCAAGGGCTTACCAAATGTTGATTTAAACAAAAAAACTTTCGAAAAGGCACATATTATAACACAATTATTGTTGTCAATTCTAGATACTCCACACAAAAATTCACAAAATTGACCGAAAGCATATTAACGGGTCCTACACAAATTATCTAGTATGATAGTATGGAACTGAAGAAACTAGCGCCATCTAGTATGATGGTACGGAACCCTATGTATGCGGTTGTAAGTCGCACTTGGCCGGTTTTTTTCTTATCTGTAGTGTATGTTGCTTAACCTTTTTTATAAATTTCACATCTGAAATAAGTACTTACAAGCATTCACGTATAATAGACGAATTCACGAGCGAGTGCGGAAACGTAGAGATATACGATTTCTACAGTAGGTATCCTATCTATAATATCATAATAAACGATTTATCACGGCGTCTCTCCGGGAAATGATTGAAATCCTGGCATCGAGCCAATCTGAGCAGATTGTAATTGTTTTTTTTGGACAGCTAGATAGGAAATTGTTGTCTTATTGCAGTAAATACGTCATTTATACAGGCTGTAACAAAATTGGTGTAGAAGCTGTTTACTGGGGCTTCTGCTCGTTATACTCATTTACCCCTAAGAAAGAACCCATAGTCAATTCTAAAAACTTCGACGCTCCATACGAAAATTACACAAAATTGGTCAATCAGCTGATCTATTTGTATAAGAGAAGAGATCATTATTTTTTTTCGAATTGGAATTATTTAAAAAATTAAGGTAAGGTTATTTATTTTTACACCGACTTCAAAAAAAGGAGGAGGCTTCTCAATTCGTACCTATATTATTTTTTTACGTGTGTTCGCGGATAACTTTCGTAGTTTATGCACCGATTTTGATTATTCTTTTTTTATTGGAAAGGAGATATTTCAGGGGTGGTACCATGCTAAACCAGGATCTGATGATGGCATCCCAGAGAAATCAAGGGGAATCTCAGTTTCCTGTCTGAAGTCAGTTTTTTTATGTTCAAAATTATTTTATGAATATTTAAACTACTAACAAAATTTAAATCATCATATCAGCCAAAAGACGTCCACTGCCACTCGACAAAGGTCTCGTCCAAGGATTTTCACGAGGACACGGCCTGCGCTACCCGCATCCAGCAGCTTCCTGCGAACTTCACCAGGTCGTCGATTTCTAGTCTAGCGCCTCACGTGTGTCTGTGCTCCAAAAGCCCGTGCGGGCGGCCCGTGCGGGTCTTCCGGATAGCTGACAAACTAGTCATACAGTTCGCAAGGCCTAAGCACTTAAGCTCAGCTTTGCATTTGTCTGAGTGATCGCCAAAAATAGCGGCGCCTCAAGCCGGTTGCAAAAAACCAATGTAAATTGGTTTCAAGCATTGGCCGTGACGCACAGCGCCACTAGCCGGTTGCAGAAAAACTAATGTGAATTGGTTTAAAGCATTGGGCGTGACGCGCAGAGCCACAGGCTGGTTCCAAAAAACCAATGTAAGTTGGTTTAAAGCGTTGGCCGTGACGCACAGCGCCACAAGCCGGTTGCAAAAAACCAATGTAAATTGGTTTAAAGCATTGGGCGTGACGCGCAGCGCCACAATTCGGTTGCAAAAAAAACAATGTTAATTGATTTAAAGCATTGGGCGTGACGCGCAGCGCCACAATTCGGTTGCAAAAAAAAACAATGTAAAATGATTTAAAGCATTGGGCGTGACGCGTTGCGCCACAAGCTGGTTGCAAAAATCCAATGTAAATTGGTTTAAAGCATTGGCCGTGACGCACAGCACCACAAGCCGGTTGCAAAAAACTTTGGAAAAATGGAGTTCTGGAAATATGTCTAAGGATGTAATAATTATATTAAAAAAAATTAAATATGTATTTTTAATATAGAATTTATCATTATTTTTAATCACTTTCACTTCTGGACTAAATATCTTCAGAATCGTCGCCTAAATTAATAATTAAAAACTGAACAAGATTCGCGCGACCCCGTGCGGGTGTAGCTTCCGTGCAATTGAACTCAGGGCGGCCCCTTTGACGTCTGGCAACGGCAAGCGGAATTTATCAAAGGTGCAGTTAATTCAGCGAACGAACTTTACACTATCCGTGTGCACTCACACAAATGCAAAGCTGAGCTTATGCCTCGCGATGTATACTATCAGCACACCCCGAACACTTCATACAACGGGCGGGAATTACATTTCAAAAAACAAATAACGGAGCAAATAAAATCATGGCGAAATGCTATATGTTCGAAAACCAAACTATACCAAACTGAATCAATCTGGGTAACGAGGAGGTGAGGTCGCTATCTAGAGAGCGGCAGGGAGTGTCCATACTGTATGTTAGTTAGTACTACTAATATACAGGGTGTAACAAAATTGGTGTAGGAGCCGTTAACTGGAGGTTCTACTCATCATACTGAACAACTTTCCCATAGAAACCCATAGTCAAATCTCAATTTTTTTTGACCCTCCATACAAAAATGCACAAAATTGGTCGATCAGCTATTTGATTTGTATGAAGAGTTCAAAACTTTTTTTGCGATTTCAGCAAAGTCATAGAACAAAAGTTGTTTAGTGTGATGCGTAGAAGCCCCAGTTAACGGGACCTACACCAATTTTGTAAAAACCTGTATACAGGGTAACTGGTAAGTAGTGCAAATCCTTTTAAGAGGATAAATTACATCTAATTTAGAACAAAAAAGTCATATTAACTGGAGGTCGTATCAATGGTTTTCGAGTTAAAGCCCATTTAATTTATCAATTTTGTATGTAAAACGCATTTTTTTAAATGTTTTGTGATTTTCCAAAAAAAAAATAGTTGACTTGCAAAATACGATAAAAACTTCCTTATTTTATTATCTTTCCATTAAAATAAAAAAGTTAAAAAATACAAATAAGATGTAACAAAAACCAATGATTCCTGTTGTCAACGACGGCCACGCTGCCGAACCTGTGAAGGAAACTGTTAAATAAATAGGTATGTTAAATTAAGTAATAATATTGTAGTACTTAGGTACCTTTTTGAAGCCTTAATCTTGGGTACTGAAAAAATATGTAAGATTTGTAATTAAGAAACAATTAAAAACAGCAATAGACCGCGAGGTGGCTACTTACCTTTTTACCCCGCGCCTCCGCGCAGCCCCCTCTAGACCCTGCGCTTTCACCGCGTCTATCAACCACCGACTTACCAGTCGTGCAAAGGAACACCGACGTAGGTGGCCGCGCCGTGCAAGCTCTCGCTTTTGTTAAAAAATCACTTTCTTCTTTCTTTCGCCTCCTCTACTAGCACCTTCCTGCATCTGCTACACCTGTCAAAAGGGTGCCTCAAATCCCATACAAATGTTCAAGAATTATTTTTTTCAATTCCAAGATTTATGATGTTTCTTGCATTAACAGAAATCTATGACCCTCTACCATCATCGACTAACTTTGATTTACAAGCTCATCCAAAAATTCGAACTTGATTTTTTTCATACAAAATTGTTGGATAAATTAGTATGGGACTTGAGACACCCTTTTGACAACAATCATTGTATTTTGTTGCAATTCAAATGAATGTTTAACTTTTTTTTTATTTTAATGGAATGATGATAAAATAAGGAAGTTTTTATCGTATTTTGCAAGTCAACTATATTTCAGTTTTTTTTTTTTGGAAAATCACAAAACATTTAAACAAATGCGTTTTACATACAAAATTAAATGGGCTTTTACTCGAAAACCGTTGATTTCCGACCCCCAGTTAATTTGAAATTTTTGTTCTAAATTAGATTTAGTTGATATGCACTACTCACCAGTCACCCTGTATACTTTGCTATCGGTGTGCACTCACATCGCAAACAACCCATAACGTCACCAGTAGGGGCACAGGCTTCTCCCAAGCTCGGGAAGGTGCACTCACATATTTACATACTATCTTTGACTGATATAACTGGATTTGCTGGTCGTCTTAGATTTCATCCACCGAAGTGTCAGGAGACTCGTTAGCGACGAGGAATTGTTTCAAACAAGCCTGCTAACCGCCACAGTGTAAGGAACTTTACAGTAGCCCAACGCCTTTTATGTTAAGATTAAAGCAGACATCTAAATAGTAGTACAGTAGTCAAAAAAATTACGCAAGATTCTAATTAAATAGAAAACACAGTCTTGACTGCACCGTTGGTCCGGATGAAGCGCATGGTACATGGTACAGGGAATTCTAGTTTGGGGCACATGACCGTTGCCGACTCGTAGTCACACCAGATTATCACACCAGTATGACAAACAGGATTTTTGTTTCTCGTTTGTGTCACACTATTTATTTTACCACACCATGTTTACCATAATTGCTAGTGCAGTACATACCTCGTAGAAAGAATAGCAATAGAAAAGCACCGAATTGTAAGGACGAGGTGGCTTATTGTCTTTTGTGACCTTGTGTTAGTTGTCCTTGAATACATATATTTTTATTTAATTAAATTTAAGTTTTTATTATAATAATATAGGTATTCTTTAAATTTCGTTAAAAAACAGGTCGTTGGTCTACCGAGTGGAAGTCCTACGAGTACCTACGCTACACGTATACTGGTGCACGGTCGCAAACTGTACAGTGCCACCAACTTATCTGTTCAGTAGACGGCGTCGCTACTGGAGCGATTAGTGTTGCTATTTAATTTTTTTAGCAGGAGCTTAGGGTATTAGAAACAAACAGTGGACACAATGTATACGGTTTACGTTTAAGAAAATAAAGAATAGTACAGATGGTGCACTAGTTTATAGTGGGGGCAATGTATCAGTTTTATTTCTAATTTTCAGAGGATATATAGACAATAAAATATGAAACATAAGCTGAATATTAAAAAAAATTAAGTGGGGACTTTTATTGTCCTTAAACTATAACACTAACCCACACCTTGTAAACTTAGACTGTTTTTGGCGGGATTTGTGGTGGACGCATTCGTAGTTTTATTTTGTTGTTTTTTCATTGTTTTCTGCTGGGATTTTGTTCAAGAAGTGGTGCATTTTGGAGAAAATCGTCTAGTGCACGTGAGCAATGTGGAGAACAAGAAAATAAAACGAAGGAGGACGTGAGAACCCAACTTGCTCTGGGTGCAGTTTTATAGACACCCAACAGCAACTGGGTGTTCCACCTCAGAATGCAGCTGCTGCAAATGCTGTCAAGAACTTCAGAGAAGATTTGTAATAGCATTGCAAATCCAAAAACAAATGAAGAAAGTGAAAATTATTTACGAATCCGGCTGAAGGACTAGTTTCCATAGCCAAGAAAAATTCACAACTAACTAAACCTTGTAAACTGAAACGCAGAATGACATTTCAAATGGCGACTTTAGTTCCGATTAAGTTGGTGGCACTGTACTTGTAAATAAATATTTACATAGGTACCTATCTATTTACGAAGGCCAAGGATAAACACTTTTGTCCAATTCAAATTACAGAGTTAACATTTGTGTTGACTTGGTGGCCATTATTTTTAGGCCAAGTTAAAATACAATTACGTCCAACACATGTTTTACTTGACTTTTCACATCACGAAGGGTTTTATTCAATTAACTGAAATGTAATATTTCGGTACACTTATTGTAAGCGACCGCTTATTTTGAAGTTACATTAACAAAATCGTAAAAAAGTATTCACAAAATCGTTTCCCATACAAACATAAAATTTCTTTTTCTTGAAAATGGATGAGTCGATTCTAATGAATCTTTGCAAGTCGCGAAATTCTAACTTGTGGGTAGATTACATTTTCGAAATACTTTATTTAAAAAAATAGCGGTTTTTAAGATTAGGTTCTATAAAAACCTTCATCATATCAGTTCATATACGTCCCCACCGAGGGGCTCGAGCCTACCCTGAATTGAACCCTGAATTGAATCCTTAAATCAGTGTTATTTAATTGCAACACATTTTTTTTAAAGTGTAGTCTATCTACAAACTAGAATTTCGTGACTTGCTATTATATTTAATTTAAATTAAGTATAACTAAATCAAACAAAAACCGTGTAGACGATTGACAAAAATATGGATACAAGGGTTTTTTTTATTTGAATTCGTTTGACTATATCTCACCTGATGGTAAGTGACGATGTAGTCGAGGATGGTACACGCTAACTCAAATAATGCACTCTCGCCTTGAAGATCCCCAAATGGTATGAGTCGGGAATCACAGACGCAGGCAAGGAGTTCCACTCCGTCGCTGTGCGCATAATGAATGAGGAAGCGTAACGCTTCGTGCGTTTAGGCACTTAAAAATTAAAAAAAAAATAATTAAAAAAAATTGTGACCACTGTTAAAGGTCAAAAGGGTAATGAGATAGGTACATAAATATAAACTTCGTACATAATACAAGCCACGTACTTTGAGCCTACACCTTGTGCGTTCGCCGCGCCTACCCTCATGTTATACTGAATTAATGATGAATTTACTAACCACGCGCCCTCACAGAGCAAATGGCAAGGTTACAAATGTTTTTGATCCCTGTTTGGTTTTGAGGTCTTGTAAACGGGGTGAATCTCTTTGAAATAGCTTTAGCCCTTTCAGTACGGACCTTGAAGGGAATTAAATACTCTATCGCATAGTATACCTAATACATAACAGTCTTTAAAATAACATACAAAATGTGATTTTAAAAATATTTAAATAAAATATATAATAATTTTTAGGGTTCCGTACCCAAAGGGTAAAAACAGGACCCTGTGGTTGTGAAACACAGTTGAGATGGCGGCAATTTTTTTCTTCTTTAACAACTGGTTGTGTAACGGGAATAAATCTTCTTCTATCACAACTGGTTGCCATGAAAGATTAAAAAATCCTAATAGACAACTGGTTGTGAAACACAGTTGCGATGGCGGCAATTTTTTTCTTCTTTGACAACTGGTTGTGTAACGGGAATAAATCTTCTTCTATCACAACTGGTTGCCATGAAAGATTAAAAAAATCCTAATAGACAACTGGTTGTGTAACGGGAATAAATCTTCTTCTATCACAACTGGTTGCCATGAAAGATTAAAAAATCCTAATAGACAACTGGTTGTGAAACACAGTTGCGATGGCGGCCGCAAGGGTTACTAAGACGTCGCTGTCCGTCCGTCTGTCACCGGGCTGTATTTCATAAACCGTGATATCTAGACAGTTGAAATTTTCACAGATTATGTATTTATGTTGCCGCTATAACAACAAATTATAAAAAAATTGAAAAGGTGAAAGTTTTCATACAAAAAACGTGTTTTTTTTTTAACGTGAAGAAATTTGCGCCATCTAGTATGATAGTTCGGAAATGAAGAAACTAGCGCCATCTTGTATGATGGTACGGACTAGGGATCCCTTTGTGTGCGGTTCTGACTCGCACTAGGCTCGCACTAGGCAAAGTTCACTGGCTTTACACAGGAGGTTGCGGGTTCGAATCCCTGCGGAGTCAATTGTAAGACACGGTTTGGTTGGTGGTAGGGCATTTTCTAAGCCCACCTGGCTAGCTATCACCATCTTATCTAAGTCTTGCCGCCGAATATCAATGTTGATATCATTGTTGTGTTCCGGCTTGAAGATAAGATAGCCAGTTCCCCATTGCGTTGGGGTTTCTTGGTAAGCCCGCTTTCATCTTCGGCAACATTGTAACTTACCACCAGGTGAGATGTTGTCAAAGGTTTACCAATAGTGAATTAAAAAAAAAAAGCTGGCATATTTTAAGTAATTTGTAGATTTCAATAGATATAGATTGTGTAAATGTTTGAACGCTCTGTGCTCTGTTAAACCTTTTGCAAACTAATAAACTTACAGATTCCAATAGGAAGGATTACAAATAAAAACCGAAAATATATTGGACATTTCTACCTAAGGAGTCTCTTGTTAAGTTATTATGTTGGGAAATAGCGATTTCAACCTCACCCCCTCGTCATCCAGATTTATGCATATTGTTTATAGTTTGGCTCTCGAACGTATAGGATTTCGCCGTAATTTTGTTTGCTCCGTCATTTGTTTTTAGAAATATCATTTCACGACCGTTGTATGCAGTGTACGGGGTGTGGTTACGTGAAGCTAAGTCAACATTTTCTGATATATTTTCGGTTTATATTTGCATTTCCCATCTAAATCGTTTGCGATACAAATTTCCTTATACAGGATTACTGGTGATTCGATACTTTCTCTCCCTTTAAGGGGATGAGCTATATCTAATTTCCTTCATCATCATATCAACTGAAAGACGTCCATTGCTGGACAAAGGCCTTCCCTAAGGATTTCCACGACGACCGGTCCTGCGATGCCAGCATCCAGAGGCTTCCTGCGACCTTCACCAGGTCGTCGGTCCACCGAATGGGAGGCCTTCCTACGTCAGGTCTTCGGGTGCACAGTCGCCAATCGAGAACTTTATTTCCCTTAACGGCCATCAGTTCTATGAGATATGTGCCCCGCCCACAGCCACTTAATTTTATTAATTCATCTTTTTAAATTAAATAATTTACTTATAAAATTATAGTACCAGGGGGACCGAGCTTGGCTCGGGGCATAGCACCTAAAGCCGTTAAAAACATTTAAAAATACGCTACTTACGATACACTTCTTGCGGCATACTCCAGTGCAAAAATATCGGGAAATAGCGTTTTTTTTATTTCAATTGGTAATTGGCATCATCTCATATGAGACCTACCAAACCATCGAATCTAAACAATTTAAAACGTAAGTAACTGTGTGCTAGTACCGACCTCAAAAAAATTTTAAGCCCCTAATTTAATTCGTATACCCGCCTATGATTTTGTTATTGTTGGTTAATGTTGTGTATTTAAGTATAATAATATTATTTCATACTTTTGAGTGAATTTCATTTTTAAGTCTGTTTAAAGTTTTTTTAAACTTTTTTTATTATATTTGTCTTCAATTTCTGTGTAAAACAAAAACCCGATAGGTTTTCCTTTTTACTGTGTTTATATTTTTATGTTTATAAATCGAATAATAATCGTATTTTTTGTATGAGAGGTTCTCACTAAGGCTTTACCAACAAGGAAAACAAAATTTAAAACAGTAACACTCAAAGTTCAATTTGCCTATAGAACAAAAAAATAACGTGTGTTCAGCATAGGTTCCTTGGGGAAAGTTGTTAATTTCATGAGTATTAAGTGCAATACTGAACATTTTTTCCTGAGAAACTAGTACTAAATTCACAAAAAAAAGACCCCCAATACAAAGTTCGATATGTACAAGACCATACAAAGTTGCGTGTTTAGTATGGGTTCCTTGGAAAAGTTGTTCAGTTTCATGAGTTTAGAGCCCTAACAGGCCTGCACAGTATAAAAAAAACCGGCCAAGTGCGAGTCTAAGGGTTCCGTACTAAAAATAACTTTCATCTTCAGCGCCATCTATAGATATTGGTAAAAGGGAATTAATTGCTGTTGTGTTAATTAGTTAATTAACTATGTAGATTCTACATTGTAGAAGATACTACTAGATCCCACTAGTTGTCGCTAGTTTCTAAACATTCGGACTTTGGAAATTTTATTTTTCGTGTAAGAATGGAAGAACTTTAGATTTACTCATAGATTTTCCTGTAATCTCTACATTTAACCTCATAAACTGTGATTTTAGGCCTACTGTGTTGATAAGGGCGGGAGGAGGGGAGGGGGGATAGCCCGTTTTCGCCTATTTAACATCAAAAATCTTCAAATTATAAAAAAAAATGTATTTGAGATTCTCACAACAATTCATTTGATATGTCACGCAACATATTTTGCAAAACTTTTTTTTATGTATTTTTCTTATTTACCCTTCAAAAGTGTTTAAAATTAATTAATTTAAGTTACTTGTCCGTCTTTGGGTCACCGACTTACTTAAGTGTACCAAATTTCCACTCAATCGGTCTAGTAGTTTCTGAGCAAACCGGCTGTGACAGACGGACGGACAGACACTAAAATTGAACCCTAAAACACCTGTAAGTATTCAAAAGTTGAGGCCTTTTGTGGCCGTTTGATTCAGTTAGTTTGACAACTTGAGATTAAATGTCACTCACTGTTACTATTGACCCACCCATTTGAAGTTTGACTTAAAACCTGAGGTGGGATTGTCAAATCCTTTGATATAAATGTAAATACGTTTACTGGTCCTGAAATATTCACAACATTGGATAGAGCCCACAGCTAATTTCAAGGCGCTGAATAGCACCGTTATGAATAGAGAAATTATTAGTTGATTCGTTGCTAATACTCTTAGAACACTGCTCGTAATTTTAGCGCCCAATCGGCTAGGCATTGATTTCTGTTTATAACTTTGAGATTGGCTCGAAATCAAATGACAGATATCAGGCACAAATTATTCTGTCCTTTTACACCTAACCTACCTAACCTAACCGCCTCCGTAGCTCGGAGGCAAAGTTCACTGGCTTTACACAGGTGGTCGCGGGTTCGATTCCTGGCGGGGTCAATTGTAAGACTCGGTTTGGTTGGTGGTAGGGCATTTTCTAAGCCCGTCTGGCTAGCTACCACCATCTTATCTAAGTCTTGCCGCCAAATATCAATGTTAACAATATTGATGTGTTCCGGCTTGAAGATAAGATAGCCAGTTCCCCATTGCGTTGGGAAATATTGGTAAGCCCGCTTCCAATTTCGGCAACATCGTCACTTACCACCAGGTGAGATGTTGTCAAGGGTTTACCAATTGTGAATAAAAAAAATAAAAAAAAAGGTTCCGTATGAGGTAACGGGACCATATTCCTAAGCCTACACTGTCTGTCTATCCTTCTGTCTGACTTTTAAAAGACTATAATTTGAACCATAATAGGTTATCATATCAGCTTATGTAAGTCCCCACCGAGAGGCTCGAGCCTACCATAAATTAGGGTGGTTTAATTACAGTGCGTGTTGGTCCACTTCACACACAACCTTCGAGTTTCTTCGCAGGTGTATGCAGGTTTCCTCACGATGTTTTCCTTCAGTGTAAGAGCGTCGGATAAACGTACATATGAAATTGAAATTCAAAAACACATTGGTACTTGGCAGGATTCGAACCACGACTTCCCGGACAGGAGGTAGCGGCCCTTGCCATTACGCCTTGCTCTCAATAGGTATAAATAATAAAATGGGTCTCCACCGAAGCGTGGTTTATAGGTTTTTAAAGTACTTATTTTGCGCTTACCACCACCCGCGGTTAGCCAGGTAAGTTAGGAGTTTGACCTTGCATTTTATGATAAAGAATGCCACTTTACAGGAGTGTTCTTTAAACGCAAGCAAGTATTTTTATTTTTAAAATTTCATATCTACCCTAAGTGTTATCCTATTCAATGTGTAAAGTACTTAGAGATTTATATAACTCAATAAATATATTCTTATTATTATTATTATTAACTTCTAAGATTATATTAAGACCAGTTGTCCCTAACCTTTCCCTTGCGGAACCTTCCTTCTCCCCTTCGAAAAGTACCGCATTTTCATTTTTAGGGTTCCGTAGTACAACAAGGAACCCTTATAGTTTTGTCATGTCTGTCTGTTCGTCTTTCCGCGGCCTAGCTTCTACACAATTTTTTATTTTATTTTAGAGATGTATGATACAAGTTAGGGGAACTTGTCAAAGACAAAGTTATTCTACATTAACTTTGTAAAACGCATATATTAAATATATATCTGTACATTTATTTTTAAAGTGAAACTTTTAATACATCGTCTCAATTTTTTTTGTCTGTGTGTTTCATGTCGCGTGACGGTCGCTTTCGTCTAACGGTATGATCGTTTCGTCCTCTGTACCGTACCGAGAGCAGCCATGATCGTTTCGTCCTCTGTAAAGTTTCACTTTTACCGTGGTTTCATAAAAGCACACACTTACTTTTTTCTATTAGTGAAGCTTTTTATTAAAAAAAATATTTTTCATTTTCGTTTTAATGTCTACAAAAACGACGGCAACCATTATGATATAGTTGGTAATCTAAAAACATACTATGTAGGGTGTAACAAAATTGGTGTAGGTCCCGTTAACTAGGGCTTCTTACTCATCAAACTGAACACTTTTTGTTCTACAAGTTTGCTGATATCGCGAAAAAATGTTGAACTCTTCATACAAAATGATTAACCAATTGTGTGCATTTTGTATGGAGCTTCGAAATTTTTTGTTGCGAATTGACTATGGAGAAAGTATATAATTCCTTGGAGAAAGTTGTTCAGTATTAGGAGTAGAAACCCCAGTTAACGGGTTCTACGCCATTTTTTTTTTTCACCTGTATACCAAAAAAAGCTTGTAAAAAAAGACCAAAATTTTTGGAGGCATATTTACAAATCAAACCAACTAGACTTTATTGTACAATTTGTATAAGGTACCTATACCTACTATCTTCCGCTTGCGGCTCGCGCACCACTCACCCTCAAAAACAGTTATAAAAACGAAGCCGCGAGCAAAAGCTGGTACCTAACTTATAAAATATTAATATATTTCGGATCATCAGAAGGGTTTTTGTCTTTGAGAAGTTTTGGAGTGTACATTTAATATTCACACACGTTTAAACAAGGCTTCAGGATAATTCGGATGAAAACTGATTATTCTCAGAAATGCGATGAGTTCGGCACGGGGCTGGCTTCCCAAGTTGACAGTTCAGCTGCTGGATCAAACAAAAGTGCTAATAAAATTATAGGCGCCTCTATCGTAGTCTCGGTAGGTTGGCTGCATTGTCATTCATTGATTCGATAATCACAACGATCCTGATTGGTTAAACAAACAATTGATGATTCTTTTTTTGTTCGAACGGAGATAACCCAGGGGTGGTACCATGATAAGAAAACCAGGATCTGATGATGGCATCCCAGTATCCCAGAGAAATAGAGGGGAACCTTCAAAAATCGTAGTGGCGACTAGTGCGTTTAAAGTCGTTTTTTTTTGTTAAAAATTATAATATGATTGTTGTTTGTTAGAACATCCGCCTTAGTAACACATCGGTATCTACTATGTGTGAAAATTTTAAAAGTTTACCAAATACGGTTCAAAAGAATCAGATCTTGAAATGTAGGACTGAAAGACAGATTGGGTCCTGCTATCACTTTTTGGGTACAAAACCATAAAAAAAATGTTAAAATGCCTATCTTTATAAAAACCTAGTGGCTCAAAGAAATTAAATAAGCCAGTATCTATTCAGAAACGAAACCCAAAAATGACTTGTTATTAAGCACTGCTATTAAACTTTTAGTCAATTAGTGCCAGAGCCAGTGCCTGAGTGGAGTTTGAAAATGTCAAAGCGATAGACTTAAAACTTATAACTGTTCACGTTCAGGTCTCGTAGATGGTTGGCGTGAAAATACGCATTTGCATTAATAACTAAATAAACAAACGAAAAAAATAATAAGCAAAATTGCATGAAATGGTTGAACATTTCATGAAATGGTTGTATTTTATGAAATCGTCAACTAAAACTGACCATAAGGTTCAAACGTTAACGTTTGATGATAACATGTCAATCCACGTTTTGCCAAATGAAATGGTTGACCAGAACATAAAATTGTCAAGCATTAACCGCCATTTTAACTACTTCCGTGGCGTAATGGTTAGTCCATTCGCTTCACACCAGGAGGTCGCGGGTTCGATTCCCAGTGGGGTCAACTTGAAAGAATCGGTTTGGTTGGTGGTTGGTAGAGCATTTTCATAGCCCGCCTGGCTAGCCACCACCATCTTAACAACATTGATGTGTTGCGGCTTTAAGATAAGATAGCCAGTTTTCTTGGTAGGCCCGGAAGTTGGTTTCCATCTTCGGCATCATGGTCACTTGCCATCAGTGAGATGATGCCAAGGGCTTACCAATTGTGAATAAAAAAAAGCATTACATGTTTAATAAACCTAACCTAAATGCATCCCGCCACCCAGGGGAAGGAGCCTCATTTCGTGAGGCTCTTCGACGGTATCATCATCAAACCTATTATCGCTCGTTTCGCTCGCTCAACTCAGATCCGCCCGGGCATTTGAAGATCTGGCCAGATCACATCATGATGTTGGCAGCGGGTATCGTCAATTTTATGAAATACAACCATTTCTGATCTGGCCAGTTTAATTCATTGATCTGGCCAGATCACATCATGATGTTGGCAGCGGGTATCGTCAATTTTATGAAATACAAGCATTTCATGATCTGGCCAGATTAATTCATTGATCTGGCCAGATCACATCATGATGATGGCACGGTTATCGTCCATTTTATGATCTGGCCAGTTTAATTCATTGATGTGGCCAGATCCAATCATGATGTTGGCAGCGGGTATCGTCCATTTTATGAAATATAACCATTTTATGATCTGAGCAGTTTAATTCATTGATCTGGCCAGATCCAATCATGATGTTGGCAGCGGGTATCATCCATTTTATGAAATACAACCATTTCATGATCTGAGCAGTTTAATTCATTGATCTGGCCAGATCCAATCATGATGTCGGCAGCGGGTATCGTCCATTTTATGAAATACAACCATTTCATGATCCAATCCAATCCAATCAGTCGTTCCCCCAATGCTGGGGATCGTGACCGTCATGTCATCGAGGGGGCGCAGATTGCTCTCCACCGGGCTCTGTCACTCGCTGCGTGCACTGCTTCGTGTAGCTGCAGAGCAGTGGTAGTTGGCAGGAGGTCTTCCTCGAGCTCTTTTGCCCTCTAACTTTCCCGTCATGATTTGGTACTCTAAGCTGTTGGGACGGCGTGCACAGTGTCCAAAGAATGAGAGCGAGCGTTGTTGGCACACTGTTGAAAGGCGGGTCCTAACTTTGAGCTCTTCTAGGATGGAGAGATTTGTCCTCATGGCTGTCCAAGGAATACGTAGTAAACGACGCCAACACCACATCTCAAATGCATCTATCCTGCTTTGCATGTTTGCTTTAATTGTCCAGGTCTCTGAACCATACAGGAAGATGGAGAATACCAGGGCTTTAACCAGTTGGACTTTGGTTTTCCGTTGGATGGCCCTATTTCATGATCTGGCCAGTTTAATTCATTGATCTGGCCAGATCCAAACATGATGTTGGCAACAAGTATCGTCCATTTTATGAAATACAACCATTTCATGATCTGGCCAGTTTAATTCATTGATCTAGCCAGATCACATCATGATGATGGCAGCGGGTATCGTCCATTTTATGAAATACAACCATTTCATGATCTGGCTAGTTTAATTCATTGATCTGGCCAGATCCAAACATGATGTTGGCAGCAGGTATCGTCCATTTTATGAAATACAACCATTTCATGATCTGGCCAGATCACATCATGATGATGGCAGCGGGTATCGTCCATTTTATGAAATACAACCATTTCATGAAATGGTCAATTTTATAATATCGCCACGACATAATATATAAATATAACACTCGTATGTCAAATGAGTGACAGTATATAGCATTTAAAAATAAAATAATTTTCGAAAAACCTAAAAGCTTTTAGGTACAAGCTTTTATTTGAAAAGTTTTATGCTCAAAAAGCCAAATGCTCGAATTAATTTAAAAAATACACGGTTCCAAATTTAAAAAAGGCAAGCAGAGAACCGAATGTAGACGTATCAAAAGTTTTGGCATGCGTAAGGAACAATCTTCCAAAGAGTTAAATCTATATTTTAGTACCTACGAAGGAGACGATCTATTACTGACGAATTTGTTTGACCCAGTTTTTGAGAATGTTCCTACTTAGTCCCTATTTCATTGGGAACAAATTTTGTCAACCATTAATATTTCTTTCTGGTCACGTAGCTCAAGTCGAGCTGCCTTTTAGCCGGCAAATCTCGGACATGATGGAACTGTTCGAAATTCGTGACGCTTCATAATCATATTCATAAGCTTTTAAAAAAATTGTACATAATTTATCGCGAAGCCTTCACCGTCTGTCGTAGTCAGTCATACACAAAACAACTTTAAACATTACACTTACTTAGTAGCAAAGAATACAGTAATTTTTAACAGACTTGATAAACATTTATAAATAGTTTCGGTTTGTTGATTCACAATTTTTATTAAAATCGTTTGAGACTTGTATGAGAAAAAGTAACAAAAAGCCTGGATTTGTATTGGAGGTACCTTGTTCTGTTTTTTATTGGAATCACTGTTACTTTATGTGTGCTGTAGGCCACATTAGGGTATAGCAACTTACCGAGTTTCATCAAAATCGTTAGAACCATTTTTGAGTTATAAAATAATAAGTGATTTTATACTATGGTGGCAACCCTAAATAATCAATATGAGGGAATTCTGAAAAAGACGGCTGGAGATATAAAAAAATATTGCCCTTCCCTAATTTTACTAAAATCGGAATAGAGCACCGGACGGACATTTTTTTTTATTATAAATTTGAGTGTGTTTGGCTGCACCTCACCTGATGGTAAGACAAAGACAGCTACATACAGACACACAAACACACACACACAAATTTATTATTTTAAATTTAGTTTAGTTAGTCAATCGATCCCAATCAAAATCTCAACTTCGTTTTTTTTGCCATCACAATACCTTCTTCATTCCTTCGTCGCTCGAAAGTCATCATTGCAGCTCATATATGTCCCCACCGAGGGGCTCGAGCCTACCCTGAATCAGGGCGATTAGGTCTTAGTCGACCACGCGGGCCCAGTGCGGGTTGGTCGACTTCACACACAACCTTCGAGTTTCTTCGCAGGCGTGTGCAGGTTTCCTCACGATGTTTTCCTTCACCGTTAAAGCAATCGGTAAGTATGTACGTAAGTTTTTGAAAAACTCATTGGTACATTGGCCGTCCAGATTTGAACCCGGTACCTCTGGTTAGATGGACCGAGTCGTTACCGGTTGAGCCACCGACGCTTTTGCTCGAAAGTAAAAACGGCCAATTTCGTGTCGCACTTACACACTAAAGGTTCAGTACCACCACTCCTATTCCTATTTATGGTAAGCCCGCTTCCATCTTCGGCATCATCGTCACTTACCATCAGGTGAGATGATGCCTAGGACTAAATATGAATAAAATAAAATAATACCTATTGTAACGAAAACTCTTTTTCGTCACAAAATAAAAACTGTTTGGTTCGATTGCCTGCTAGACGTATATTTTTAGGATCAGAGGAAAATTTTAAAAAGCGGCTTCTGTCTTTATTTTATATATTTTTATTCTGTATTGAAAGAAAGAAAACAACTGAATTGGGGGTCACCGCAAGCCTTTTTTTAGACCCAGAATTATATTTAAATTTTTATTGATTATCTGTTGCCTTTATTTGATTTTTGTGGTGCTGTTTTGTGGAATATTAAGGATCCCTCGCCGATATTTTGAGGTACGTACTTCCTACTTCCGTGCTCATTTCCCTTTAAGAGACGCGCTGTGCTAAATAAGAGTTCTTTTGTATTTTTAGGGGTTTTCCGAGTACAAAATTATCATATTATATATTATATCAGCGTAATAGCCAACTTTTAGCACCAGTGGCTAACCAAACTACCGATTGAGACTAAGCTGGTACATCTGGAACACCGATTTTCACCAGCCTGACCATCTTCCATCGTGCCACCAGCTGAGGGAAGTAAAACCTCTTTTTTCTCATGTTTGTCTATTCCCGGGCCAAGATCCTTTTCTGTCTTCATGAACTTTAAAAATTGAGCAGTGAGATTTTATGTGTGCCTTTTTTACGTATAATTTTAAGTATTATCACAAAAATGTGTGTAACAATCTATACGTCTGGATTGTTCTATCTTCAACTTATTAGGAATTAATAAAAACTAAAGGTGTAATTACACATATGTACTTCGAGTTCAATTTAGTCAAAGAGTCTCATCCTGTTGAGAATCGATATTTTTACCAAATGTGACTATTTCCATTTTTTATAAAGCTGCTGTTCTTTTGTTATTAAATTCAAATTTTAAATTGTATTCTTTACCGTTTACCTCCATTTTTATTTTCCCACGATACTTCTAATGTAGCAGGTCTTTCTAGTGTATTATTCCCTATTTAAATTTATTTTTGCTACACTATTCATACCTTTACTTCTCACACTTGGCCAGTTTTTATTTTTTGTTGTTTTACATTTCAATTAGTAATATAATCACACCAAGTTTCATGTTTGTATGTATTACCGTTTTTACGATATAGCTTAAACAAGAAACACGTTTCTTGATCGGTGACTATTTATTTGTTATTTTTACTAAAAATCCCCATCAATACATATCTTGTAAAAATTTTAGCTGGCTACCTACTAAACTTCAAAAGGTGTATCCCGTGAAAAGTCGGACAGACAGACAGACCGACTAACAGACTGGAAACAAGGCGGAAGGACAGACAGCGCAGGCTTAAGGTGGTATATTGGCAAATAAGTAGTGAGAACCGCTTAGCAAAAAAATCAGGAAAATTATTCCCGCTTAATTTTTCGGCCTGAAACAAAGATATGCTATATTCAAGGATATTACCTAAGGCCCCTGTAAGTTCATTTCACGATTAGATTAACTTGACTTAATCATAAAAAAATCCAAATATAGCATATATTGAAGCAAAGTGAAGCAGAGCCTGTAAACATTTGTAGGAAAAAATATATCTTTTAAACTTTATATCATAATTTTCTTCTTTTCAAACTACGAAATGAAATGAAATGAAATTTATTTTTAACAACATTTGTTGCAAGTCTACTACTACACTCAATGCAGTCAATACTACACAAAAATACACAAAAATGCTAATGCAAGAATAATAAAAATAAATGTCAGGAATTTGATACAAAAAATTATACGTACGTAGCCTATGTTAATTTAAATTTAATTTAGTTCACTTTTTCGAAACTTTTCAACGAAAAAACAATGAAAAAGTTCAAAAGTGTGGTTATTTTCTTTACTATTTACACGTAAAGAAAAAGACAGAGACAACTGTTTAACCAATGAGTCGCCTTAATAGCAGGATCCCGTTACCTGATACTCTAACAACACACAGGTGTAACATAATTTGTGTTGCTTCTCTTATGATGTTAACCGCCTCCGTGGCGTAATAGTAACGACCATTAGCTTCACATCAGGAGGTCGCGGGTTCGATTCCGGGCGGAGTCTAACTTTGTATGACACGGTTTGGTTGGTGGAAGGACATTTTCTAAGCCCGCCTGGCTAGATACCACCATCTTTAACCAAATTTGAATCACTATTATCTAAATCTTACCGCCAAGCATCAATTTTAGCAGCATTGATGTGTCCCGGCTTGTAGGTAAGATATAGCCAGTTCCCCATTGCGTTGGGAAATCTTGGAAAGCCCGCTTCCATTTTCGGCTTCGTCGTCACTTACCAGGTGAGATGTTGTCAATTCAAGGGCTTACCAATTGTTGATTAAAAATACTAAAAATCTTTTCCAAATGGTTTTTGTAAATTTATTGCGTAGTGTACCAAAATTGGATAAATTTATATTAAACTAGCTGTCCCGGCGAACTACGTACCGCCTTACATTACATTACACTGCCCTACCCTACCCTACACTACACTACACTACCCTACCCTACACTACCCTACCCTACACTACCCTACCCTACCCTACATACACTACACTACACTACCCTACCCTACACTACCCTACACTACACTACACTACCCTACCCTACACTACCCTACCCTACCCTACCCTACCCTACACTACCCTACATAAAAACCTTCTCCTGACAATAACGAACTCGACAAAAAAGAATTAGCGAAATCGGTCCAGCCGTTTAGGAGGAGTTCAATGACTAACACACGGACAGAAGATTTATATATATAAAGATTGGCAACTTTTCAGTCAATCGTACCAATTACGAGTACTATGCTTCACTTTTTTACAAGATAGGCCCCGTCCGCCTTTTATTATTCTAGGTTTATGATACACGTATCATCATCATCATATCAGCTCATATACGTCCCCACCGAGGAGCTCGAGCCTACCCTGAATTAGGGCGATCGGACCTTAGTCGGCCACGCGGGCCCAGTGCGGATGGGTCGACTTCACACACAATCTGCGAGTTTCTCCGCAGGCGTCTGCAGGTTTGCTCACGATGTTTTTTTTACCGTAAGAGCGTCGGATAAACGTACATATGAAATCTATATTCGAAATCACATTGGTACGTGGCAGGATTCGAACCACGAATCCCGGACAGGAGACAGCGGCCCTGGCCGTTACGCCACTGACGCTCATATACGTACGTTCTACTTAAACTATACAGTCATCAATACTATACTGTGTTAATCTTTTCGTTATTATCGTCCATGTTACATAGGCTACATTTTGTACGAACAAAATCAATACTATGACGGATGTTACATCTAATAATTGAAAACGCTAAACACGTTAAAAAACCGACTTCCATCGCAACAACTTATTAGTACATTTTTGCATTATTATTTTTGGTTTTTGTTAATTTTCTAATAAAGTACTGCTCCGATTTTGATAAAATCTATATGGGACCACACAGAAAGCACTAGCTTTCAAATAAAAAAAATCATAAAAATCGATTCACCCAGTCCAAAGTTAGACCTTGTTGACTAGGGAACCCTAAAAAGTGGAGTGTCTGAAATTTTCTTTTGCTAACAGACCTTGTGGGGCGTCAAATGAAAGAGGTGAAAATTCTGAGTTCAGAAATATTAATATAGTACAATATGAAAACCCGACTAAGGCATGGCCAAAAGGAAGGGTTATGGTTTTTTTATTGGGATCTCACATCCGTTAAATCTACAAGTAAGAGCGATTTTCTGTTGACGGGTCTAAGTTTCAAAACTAGTAGGTATAAATAACGTTTTTTAATTTCTATGGGAGGTATATTACTACTTATACCATAATAATATTTTGAGAACCTGGACGACCTAGGGTTGCCACAGTCTCCTAGACGTATTAACCATTTTTTTTTCTTGATTACGGATATTCTCAGGAATCTAGATAGACGTTGAATGTGTTATGTCCCATAATTTTTTTTTCTTCACTATAAGTAATTTTAAAATTACGCTTTAAATGTAAAGTCTTGTTTGTAACTTTTGCTTTAACCTTTTTTCTTTATTTTAAATCCAAATTTCAATCAATCAATCAAATATGCTTTATTGTACAATTACAAAATATACAAAATACAAGTACAGAATAAATAGAATTTTTTTTAATTGTACAATGTAGGCGGCCTTATTGCTTAAAGCAATTTCTTCCAGGCAACCCAGAGAATGGATACAATTAAATAAAAGTATGGGCTGTGCAAAGCAAACATATGCAACAATATTGAAAATAGAACAATTTCATCATCATTACAGCTCATATACGTCCCCACCGAGGGGCTCGAGCCTACCCTGAATCAGGGCGACTAGGCCTTAGTCAACCACGCGGGCCCAGTGCGGGTTGGTCGACTTCACACACAACCTTCGAGTTTCTTCGCAGGCGTGTGCAGGTTTCCTCACGATGTTTTCCTTCACCGTTAAAGCAATCGGTAAGTATGTACGTAAGTTTTTGAAAAACTCATTGGTACATTGGCCGTCCAGATTTGAACCCGGTACCTCTGGTTAGATAGACCGAGTCGTTACCGGTTGAGCCACCGACGCTTTTTAACAATTAACAAATTTTAAGAACAATTTACTATATAATATATAAAAAAAAATATAATAATAAAATCTAAATCATAATACATCATGTACCTAATAAAAATACTATACAAAATAAAAATAATAATATAAACTATACTTACATATAATAAAAATATATACTAATATACTAATAAATATTGATCAGTAAGACAAGGAATAGTGCTAATACGTTGATTGAAGACATAAGAAGTATTTTAAGTATTTTTATTTCATTATTAGGGTGACTGGAAGAGATCCCTTTATACCATAAATATCTGTTTTATATTCTGTATTCAAACATGTCAGTAGAGTTTACAAACAAACAAAACGTTACCTAATTAAAAATCATCCTAATCGTTAGAGCCGTTTCCGAGAAACCAAAAAAAGTTAATAGATGTTCTCTGTTCCGTTTATGCTATCTGCTAGGGCTCTAAAAATAAGCTTTTTAAACTTTAATAAAAATTAAAAGTACTAGGGTTAAAATTTGTTTCCAAGACTTTTTAAATAGTTAGTTACATATAAGAAAACCTTAGATTTTTTTTTCTCCAAAATGTAGTTGTATCCATCTACCGTATAAAGCACAGACTTAAATAATTAAATCAAAAATTAAGAACTCTACTGCATTAAAACATTATAGCCTTTTTTGGAAGTCTGGTAAAAATGTATGCCATGTCACTTAGGGGATCAAGACGAATGTAACGACACTTCGCACTCCGAAATCCATCAATCCGTTTAGGCTATAGACTCAACCAAATAGACAGACAGACATACATACATAAGTTCATACATACACCCAAAAAACATGACCCTCTTAGGAGGGTTTAGAGCAGTCGGGTAAAAACTGACGACGATGTTATATTTGGCAGTAGTTTATTTTTTTAAATCTGTTTGTCTATCATCATCATATCAGCCGACGGACGTCCACTGCTGGACATAGGCCCCTCCCAAAGATTTCCATGACGACCGCTTCTGCGCTGCCCGCATCCAGCGGCCCGCGACCTTCACTGGGTCATCGGTCCACCGAGTGGGAGGCCTACCTACGCTACATTTTCCGGTGCGCGGTCGCCACTCGAGAACATTACGTTCGAGAACGTTGGCTGTTTGTCTATAGTTTATGTCAAATGTAAACATCCAAAGAGTTAACCTTCAAAAGGCAGAGTTTCTACTATAGGTAGAGTGCGTTTCATTAAATAGTTCATATTGTCATCATGTTGGCTAACCTGTCTGTTATGCATAGAAAATGTATGCAAAATAGACAGGTTAGCCAACATGACGTCATCTGAATTATTCGATGAAAAGCACACTACCCACGTATTCAAAATGTTAGCCCGTGGCCCGTGTGAAATGTGTCATAAATTCATCATTTCCATCCGTTCGGAGTTCAAGAGGTTTCTTCCACTCTGTTCCAAGGAATCCTTCTAAACCCAAAACGTTGTAAAGTTTAGGTATAATTCCATCCCATTTAGGGTTACTATCTGGTGGCGAGCGGAGGTATTCGATTGTTATTTTTGCTTTGGATCTAGGACGCATCAAGGTTGTGGAAATACTCATGGAATTTAAACAACAAAACAAAATGTCTTTACAATAAAGTTCTCGAGTGGCGACCGCGCACCGGAAAACGTAACGTAGGCAGGCCTCCCAAGCGGTGCAGGACAGGACCGGTCGTCGTGGAAATCCTTGGGGGAGGCCTTTGTCCAGCAGTTGACGTTTTTCGGCTGATATGATGAATAAAATGTCTGAAGCAGTGGCTTTCAATAGTAAGATGCCTGCATTTTTTTTAGCCAACTCTTTTTTTCGGAAAAAAAGTCGCCGCATCAGAAGCTACGTTTGCATACCATACTGTGTAGGTATTATTCTTATATATAAAATTCTCGTGTCACAATGTTCGTTCCCGTACTCCTCCGAAACGGCTTGACCGATCCTCATGAAATTTTGTGAGAATATTGAGTAGGTCTGAGAATCGGCCAACATCTATGTATTTTATTTTAGGGTAGGGTAGTGTAGGGTAGGGTAGGGTAGTGTAGTGTAGGGTAGTGTAGTGTATGGTAGTGTTGGGTAGTGTAGGGTAGGGTAGTGTAATATAGTGTATGTAGGGTAGGGTAGGGTAGTGTAGGGTAGGGTAGGGTAGTGTAGTGTAGGGTAGTGTAGTGTAGGGTAGTGTAGTGTAGGGTAGGGTAGTGTAGGTTAGGGTAGTGTAGTGTAGTGTATGTAGGGTAGGGTAGTGTAGGTTAGGGTAGTGTAGGGTAAGGTAGTGTAGGGTAGGGTAGGGTAGGGTAGTGTAGGGTAGGGTAGGGTAGGGCAGTGTAATGTAATGTAAGGCGGTACATAGTTCGCCGGGACAGCTAGTTTATTTTAATATTAACAGTTTTTTGATGTAATCAGGCAATTTTCTGAAAAATGTGGCATTTCGTGCATCCTAGACAGGCATCCTCTCTTACATAGATGGTAACCCTAATCCCATTATCATTTTGAATTAATTTATGTAAAATGTGCAGGTGAAGCGGTCCTTACTCAGTGCTGCTTGCGTGATTGAGTCGATCGCGCAGGTTAACTGATCTGTAGCATCGTCATTACCTGGATGGGTTTGACAGATATTAGCATTTTGTCTCGACCGTTTCCGTGCTTCGCAAGACACGTTAATCACTAGAGGGCAGACGTTAAGCCGTGTCAGGTACCTTATAGGCGGCTTGAAAAACTTCTGATTTCGGGGTCCGCTACTAGTCCTACCTCAACAACGCTTTTACTAACATGGCCTTACCTTCCAGAGTTTGGGAGGAGATCGTGTTGCAGCAGTGGGGACTTTTTGGGTTGAAAACAATTTTTATTTTATTTTATTGAAGTGAAAACTTCTTTAGGCGCATTGGGCATTTGGAAAAAAAACAATTGAATTCGCAACCGTTACCGACACCGACAGGAACACTCGGAGGGTCAAAACTTATAAAACTGTAAAAAGTTTGACTTCTTTCGGCACTCCCGGAGTGGTCCTTACCTTTTTTTGTTTTATTCAGTGCGGGAAACATACAACTTCAATCTCCCTCTTCTCTTATCGTGTGGCACAATCAACCGTGCTATCCAAAAGACAAACGGCTATTGCCTGGTGTTGCACTTAGCATCACCCGACGTCACGTGTAGGGCATTTAGATTTACACCTACGGACGTGTGCAACGCGAACTTCATAATATACATCTGGAATCACATGTGCAGGTTTCCTCACGATTTTTTCCTTCACCGCTAAAGCAATCGGTATGTATATGTACGTAAGTTTCGAAAAACTCATTTGTCGTCCGGATTCGAACTCGGCACCTCTGGTTAGGAGGGCCGAGTCGTTACCGGTTGATCCACCGACGCTTTGCAACTTTAATAACAAGTATATAAAAGAATGGTAGGTAGTTGTCTAAGAAGCCATTTCAAAGTGGAATGCAGGTGTTATTTTGCTTGGAACCTAATAGCAGAACTCATTTGGACGGATGCTATGCAGTGCAGCCTCTGAGTATTCAGTATTGATGAATGAACTCGTGAACGGAATAACGGGAACAAGTTCACATGCTCACTGCACGTAGATTAGGATTCACTCTTGTGTAGTGGATGGATTAAAATCTCTTTGGTCGTGTGAATTAAACCCACCGTGTTTGGCTGAGTTCTCATATTATGAATTGAGGGGTGTGCAAGCAGTGTGACCTTAACCCTATGTTTCTGAAAATCGAGAATAAATCTTTTAAAAAGCTTTTATTATGTATGTTTGTTCGGGTGAAATCTTGCAAGTTAAATTTGACCCACTTCCCGGTTTCCGATTGAGCTGAAATTTTTCATGCACATGTATATCGCGTGACAATGCAATATTAAAAACTTGTATCTAAAAGTTTTTAGGTTTTCGAAAATAATTTGTTTTAACATGAATACATTTTGTATTGGATTGAGGCGTGTTTGCTTCTAAAGTCGTTTTGGAAAATAGATTTATTCGAGACTGAATCGTATTTGCACCCATTTTTTTTTGCTGACGATGACGTATAACCATAGACACAAAGAAAAACTTGAAATTCACAGATTAAAAACCACCAAATATGGACTAGAGGTCACTTTGCTTCTACACCCCTCAATTGTTCATATCCACGCCAACGCTACTATAAAATATAGATATAAGAATGTACAACATAATTTTGATTTATTTTCTTTTATTCGTAGTTGCCTAACTATTTTATTATTAACTGAGACGATTAAACTAAAACAACAAAATGTAATTCACAAACATTTATCCTTTAACTTAAAATCTGAAAGTAGGAACCTTAATTTATTTCTATGACATGACATCATAATAATATTATAAACGAGAAAGTTTGTAAGAATGTACGTATGTTTGTTACTCTTTCACGTATAAAACTACTGAACGGATCTGGCTGAAATTTAGAAGGTGGACATATTAGGACCTAAATTAACACATACGCTACTTTTATCTACGCACGCGAGCCGCTTGCTACTCGCGCACTGCGCACCCTCCAAAAGTCATAGAAACGTTGTCCACGCGGGTAAAGGCGCAGGAAACAGCTAGTACAGAAATAATTTATAGAAACCGGTAAAGTGCAAGTGAGAACCGCGCACAAAGGGTTCCGTACTATCATACTAGATGGCGCTAGTTTCTTCACGTTTAAAAAAAAACACGTGTTTAAATTTAAACGACTTCAAAAAAGGAGGACGTTTCTCAATTCGAGCGTATATATATATATATATATATTATGTGTGTTCGCGTATAACTTCGTCATTTATAAACAGATTTTGATGATTTTTTTTGTTGGACGAATCCCGTTTTATTAAAATTTAGAACTGGCTTGCAAATAGAAAATGTTTTAATGAATAGAAAATGTTTTAATGATTTTGGCCATGCCTTAGTCGGGTTTTCATATTGTACTATATTAATATTTCTGAACTCAGAATTTTCACCTCTTTCATTTGACGCCCCACGAAGTCTGTTAGCAAAAGAAAATTTCAGACACCCCACATTTTAGGGTTCCCTAGTCAACAAGGTCTGTCCGACTGTCTGTCTGCGGCTTAGCTCAGAGATTATTAGTAAAAAAAAGCTGTAATTTGGCTTGGGTAAGCATTAATCACGCCGACAAAGTGGTGAGATAAAATCTTGAAAAAAAATATTTTAGAGTACCTCCCAACATGTAAAGAAGCAGTGAATATTTTTTTGCTTACCCTATCGTGTGCTCCCCTCCCTCCTCCCCCCTAACAAGCTTAACCGCTATTTCAGGAAATCTGAAAATAAAATGTAAATAGTAGGACATATAATCAATTTAAAAGGAAAACTGTCACGGCTAGGTAGACTTTCTTAGTTTAGGAGTAATAGTCGACTAACTTAAGATGTGCAGTTGGATACGTAAAAAGTTCATAGATTTTCCATACAAAGTGTACTCTTACCAACTGGAAATATAATTTTGTTTTTTATAATATATATTATTTTTATTAATATACAAAAAACTACGGAACCCTACTGTGCACGAGTCCGACTCGCACTTGGTCGGTTTTTCAAGCGACTTCCAAAAAGGAGGAGGTTCTCAATTCTTCTGTGTGTTTTTTTTATGTATGTTACCTCATAACTTTGGACTGGGTGAACCGATTTCTATGATTCTTTTTTTATTTGAAAGCTAGTGCTTTCTGTGTAGTTCCGTATAAATTATATCAAAATCGGTGTAGTACTTTATTAGAAAATTAACAAAAACCAAAAATAATAATGCAAAAATGTACTAAGTTGTTGCGATGGAAGTCGGTTTTTTAACGTGTTTAGCGTTTTCAATTATTAAATAAAAAGTTCTGCCTACTCAGTTTTAATTTCCGCGCATTATTTGAGAAAAGTACTATACTAGGCATGGACACAATAAGGCATTGATGGACTTACGTATCTATCGTCCACCAATACCTACTTTGATGGCCACTGGGGTAATGTACTATATGTTTTACTGGTACAATAAATACAACGCTTCCTTATATGCAACACCGCCTCTATCTTCATCATTCTCATCATAAGACCTTAGACCAGCGCTGTGTACGTTCTTGATATTTTGTCTATTATATTACTATTTAATTGTTTAAAAAAGATCTTTAACAAACAAAACACTTCGGGGGAGGCCAGCCTTGGACGTCTTTTGGCTGGTGTAAAAAAAACACTTTTTTATCCACAATTGATAAGCCCTTAGCATCATCTCACCCAATAGTAGGTGACAACGATGCCGAAGATGTAAGCGGGCATACCAAAATTCTCCTTCGCAATAAGGAACCGAGTCTTGCAAAGTTAGACTCTGCCGGGAATCGAACCCGCAGTCTCCTGATATGTTGCCAATGGACTAACTATTTCGCCACGGTAGTGGTTAGATGTGCTACAAAAGAAGTAAAAAAAAAATTCGAGCGAGACCTACAGTACTCGCATATGATGTGTAACATGTGACAAAATACTTTATAAAAGAACGGCAAAGATACGGCAGACTAGGCTGTATGGTCATAGGTACCGTTGCCTTTTCCGCGCTTTTAAAGCCTGAAAAAACGCGACTTCCTGTTAAAATGGGACACATTTCCGTCCCATGGGACACATTTCCGTCCCATTTCACGAAATCACTCCCACAAATTGCAGGAAAGCGAGAGCAAAGATGTTACACATCAAAAATAAATTCAATTACATTTTACTTAGGCAAAACTTAAACCCGCGCGCAGAAAAAACCGTCCATACACCCGGTGCCTGCGCACAAACTGAAATTAGCGGCAATTCGCGCCAACTGTAGGCAAACTTAGAAAGGAAGGTACTGTAACACCCCACCCGCCTATTTAAAATATATAAATATAAATATAGTTGAACCTACCTATAATACGCATACGTACATACAACATACAACCTACCACTATCTACCTATAAGAAGTATGTAAACTATACTTGATTTTTATTGCATTTTAAAATATGATTAAACGTTTGGCCAGATCGTCTAGAGAACCCTAAATTGTGATCGCAGTAACTCAGAGTCTTTTTGAAGGCGAATGACAAGTTATTTTTAAGAGATTAATCTATCACGTTGTGTTTGGACGAACGATGTAGTCTAACCTATAATTTTGAAGTATTTCGCGCAGAACCCTAATTTCCCTACTGTGATTGGTCCCTATTTTGGGCCCCCCCAAATTGGGAAGGGTAGCTAGCCCCCAGTGCTCGGAATAACGTAATACTTGACTGACGTCAGTACTGCATTATTTTGGTGATTAAAACAATGTACATCTAACTCAAAGTAATTGAACGAGCGATTTTAGCTCTACACAGATAATTATAACTACGTGAGCCCCGCTAGCTACTGTCTCTGGCAGGCCACTAAGGTACATGATCAGAGTCCACCACCCTTCAAGTGTAATTTAATTAAGCTACACGACAATGTAAAGTGTACTATGCCATGTTCCACCCGAATCCCAAAGCTAGTGTATATAAAACGCTTGTGAGGCGCCTTATTATACGTGTATAGTGTGAACTATAGCTGAGTCTTTACAGCCATAGCTTGTCCATCCCTATTCGTCAGGTAGGATTAATACCTTCGAGCAGCGATTGATCGCGAATACATATTAGCACTAGGTACTAAAATAAAGTAGATATTCCGACTTGAATGTCGCTCATCCTGTGAGAAGAGCACTACGGAATGTGAAATAAGTAGTTGATCTACTAATATGGTTCTTAGACCTGGAACTGTGCCATACAGTTGTATATAATGATATAAAGACCTGTGGTCTATATAACTAGAGCGAAATGGACACGATATCCATCGTGCCGCCGGCTCCAAAATAATACATAGTGTTAAAGCTCTGTCTTTAGACGTAGCAAACCCTTGATAAAGGGCGAAAGTAATGTCAGTTTAATAGTTTGGCTGAACGTGAAGAACAACGAACCAACACAGTCGCAACCCACTGTGAGACCCACGCGAATCATAGTCGCGGCATCACAATTAGGTCAAAGCGAGAAGGCGTGTAAGCCAAGTGTTTGGTCGAGGCGCTAGTTCAGGACGCAATAGGAGCCGACAGGACCCGGACACCGTGAACACTGCCCATAATATCCGAAAACCGTAGAATAGATTTAGTTTCTACATCTAGCGCATATCAACTGACCCTAGCTACGGTTACCATCAGGATGGGTCGGCTACCTTCATCATAATCGGTCTTACTATAATCACTATTAGTAAGGCGCGAACGCCTAACCTATTCGTATGTTTGCTCAATACCTTCCTAGACGCTTGGTCCGATTCAGGTGAAATTCTGCCAAGGCATGCTTGTGATAAGCTACAGATAGGACCTACCTATCTAAAATTACTTTAGTATCAGAATAGGCGAAGCTCGAACTCCTATAGTTTGTTTGTTAGTCCATTACATTTATCCCATAAAAGTGTGGACAGATTTAGCTAAAATTTGGTAAAATTAGGAGTTGTTCATATCTATGAACCACTGAACTACATATCTAGCCCATATTGCATGGAGCTTGGTAAACAGCCATCTCAAGTATGACATAGGCCTTCCCGCGACAGCATAGCGCCGTACTATCTCGAATGAGATTAGTGAACTGAGTGGACCACGTGTTCACGGAACCCTAAAACTTATAATGCCGCGTGGCACTTGCAGTGAAGGCAGTTCGTAAATAAATAAAACGTTGGCATAGCTTAGACCTACCTACTACTTATTCAATAATATGACTCGCATTTCTTCTTAATAACGTTATTCTAAACCTAATTCGCTATTCCCTAGTAATAGATAATTAACTAGATTTCCTACATATCGCAATCCCCCTAACTCAGCCCTAGTTTTTCCCTATCCTAGCGAGATAGCTAAGTTTTACGAGAACTAAATTTTATTTTGATGTCCATGTTTCAACAAACAGTTACAACTCGTGGCGGCTTTATTCGTCTTTCCCCCGGGGTACTAAACCAACCGTGCCTTCGAGATGAACCAATTAGGTGTAGTGTGTCATGGTGTGGTGAGTACCTAAAGCTAACTTGTGTCCTAGTTCCCTACGGCTAAAGTGTACCTGCCCTGAATAAGAAATGCCGCTGCCACGACAGACCAGGTCTGCCGCTTCGCTGCACCTCCTAAACAGTGTGTTTGGATGGGATTTGGATAGGTAAGGCCTGTCCCAAATACGGTGGCTCCGTACATGAGTGCGCTAACGCTTGTCCAACCTGTGGTCCTCATGACGGTAGGTCGTAAGATGGTACAGTCAGGATGTTCCGGCCATAACCAAACTTGGGTCGCTAGCCAGGCAAGCCCTCCTGTCAGCTTGCTTTCGGCACTTGCATTGATAAACCCACGCTTCGTTGTCACGGTTGCGTATCCACGTGAATTAAATCAACTAGCCTTCCTGAAAACATGAACTACCAACCTGGTCACTTGACGATACCTTCAGCTAGCAACCGACCTGGCATCTTGTTTCAATTCCTAGATCCCAGCTCGATTGCCCACTGTACCTCACTTCCTAACTGCACTAAACTATGGCTTGATCCCAGGTAGGAGCCTGAACTTTCGAAGGCAAATAACTAGGATTTCGGCCACACTAAATTCTATTCTAAACTCACAATATAAAGTGAGATTCCTAAGTTAATTCGCGACTAATAAGTACTTGGCGTGACACTTGCCCGGGGCGTGCGGCAGCTGTTCTTCGGATACGTCCTCCTCCTCTGATGGTCTGTACGACTGCATCCCGCTACGTCCGCGTGTCCGTGGTTTTAAAAGCTTTCACACAGACGCAGCCTCGGCAGCGCGCGGGCCGCCGCACACATACAACCGACCTCGTGGTCGAACTGCGCGAGCGCCGGCCGCTGTCCGGACGCAGACAGGGCGGCGCCTCTATCCCTTTAGCCTCGGTTTTCGCGCCATTTATTACCTAAGGCAATCTGTTATAACGTGCGCACCGCGTGGTTCGAATGACGACCGACAGGCGGCAGTCTGGCTTCTCGGAAATAATCCCTGAGCTAATTTGTTTCAATAACTGTCTATTCACTCGACTCGAGGTTAATCCTCACCCGACCGAACAAAACTAGTTATGTTTTTCCCAATAGACAGATTCCTTTTAGTCTATCAAGACTTACTGTATTACCTATAGATATTTATTTATACATATGGATCCGTTACAATCCAACCCCCTGAAAATTTTTAAAAATAGAATTCAGAGAATTGTCTTTTTGAAATTTTCAAAATAGCTAATAACTATTAAAATTTCCTGTTGGCACATTCTCCCCTAAGTGTGGTGTGTATTTAAACCAGGCATGTCATTTATTGTCCCTTGATTGATACACTCAACCATAAACAAAACCAGATTAGCACAGGACCAGCTCCTGCCATCACAGAGGAGTTCGAACGGGCATTTCGGGTGTGAGTCGAAGCCACTGCTACGTTCGCGCATAGGCGTATACATTGAGTGGACCACTAGCTTCCAATTCCCCACGCACCAGGAAACTCTACTGGCATACGCGCATTAGTAAATTGTCAATCTAGTTTACCTCTCCAAACTGTCTGTGATATAACTGAAGCGGTTCCCGCGACAATCAGTCAAGTTCTCCGAATAGAGCTTCCCCCAAGTGACAATAGAATCTTACCTTGGAGTATGTATAGTGTATAAGTCCAGTTCTTAGCTTCTGGTAGAGTAATTAGCCCAAACCAACGTAACGTAAGACTCAAAAGAACAAATTGTTGGTTCAAACTATTTTTGTATACATGAAGAAGGACAGCGTGTGCCAACAGCTGACTCAGATATCCAGTATTTGTTGACTCTCCTTCAAGATCACGCTCCCCTTAATTTTATTCCCAAAATATCAAAGCAACTCACACAAAACCCCTCTTTTCACATCACTCTCAAATTTCCTTTTGTAACATTCCAATCCTGGAAAGGTCAACAAATCCTTATCTTCAGCCAGGATATTTATTGTAGTCAACACAAGAGAATATGTAGACCTATTTTCAAGTATTTAAACACAATTCTCCAATAAACCCCAAACATGGACACATCTATGACTGTGACATTTTCATATCGCAGCTAAGTCACGTTCCGAAACTATCTTTCATTACTAAACGCCGGTATGTATTATAACAACAAGGCTGCCCTAAGTAAATTATTTGAACAAGAATATCACGCATTTCCCTTTTTCAATCAGAGTTAACTACGACTCTGTGCTGTGTATTACTGACCTCCACCTTCCCCTCAGTCAGTCCGCAATCCAACCAATAGAAATGCATGATCTTCCTTACAAATAGACTGAAACTATAACCTTTCGTTTTACAAATTTAATATACCTCCTGTACCTGAAAACATTTACCCTTTTACCTTTTACCTAGCAAGAATATAATAGAACTCTACCACTATATTCAAGCTGTACCTTCTGTAGTAAACCCAATTTTATTACCGTAATTTACCGTTACCTAGCAAGAATATAATAGAACTCTACCACTATATTCAAGCTGTACCTTCTGTAGTAAACCCAATTTTATTACCGTAATTTACCGTTACCTAGCAAGAATATAATAGAACTCTACCACTATATTCAAGCTGTACCTTCTGTAGTAAACCCAATTTTATTACCGTAATTTACCGTTACCTAGCAAGAATATAATAGAACTCTACCACTATATTCAAGCTGTACCTTCTGTAGTAAACCCAATTTTATTACCGTAATTTACCGTTACCTAGCAAGAATATAATAGAACTCTACCACTATATTCAAGCTGTACCTTCTGTAGTAAACCCAATTTTATTACCGTAATTTACCGTATAGCGGGGAAAATAAAATATCATTCCTTATACACATTTATTCTAACAATACTCCTCTTTTGCTAGTCAATTCCTATCCTAGGATTTATTTTACCTTTACCCCAGACGAACTTGATTACTCTAACACCAGCCAAAGTTCGAAACTCATATTATGTACACACCCACACACATACACATACCCATATGTAAAGGCAATGCTAGAACTCTACATATAATATTTATTATTCTTAATTAACACATACTATGAAACCTTAACTTACTACACTATTTCCTAGTTCTATTACATCTTTATCTAATTACTTATCCTACTTGCCCACTATTTAGGTAATGAAATAATTAACAAATCTTAAATCAACTTAATGCTTGTAACGCGTTTTAATTACTCGAATTTCGGAATCAACCTCTCAAACTAGTTTCTGTCCCATCCCCGGTCCTATTTACTTGTAGTACCGTGATAGATTAACGGCATTGAAGTTTCCCCTAATTTCACCCGTATTAGGGTGCATCAAAGTGTACACATTTTGGAACGGTATTGAAGCTACCCTAAACGGACCCTCATAAAGTAATTCAAATTTCTTTGTCAATTTCTTTTGAGCATCCGATTTATTCAATTTCTTTAATTTAACCCAATCCCCTATTTGAAATTGTATAGTCTTATTCCTCTTATTAAATGCCCGCTGTCGAATTGAGCTAGCCTTCTCTAGGTTTTTCCTTACCTGGCCTCGTATCTCCTTAACATTACCCAACCTCTGATACCCTAATATTGAATCATAACTCATTCGCGTGGGACTTCCGTAAAGAATCTCGCTTGGTGTGAATCCCGTGCTTTCATGATAAGTATTGTTATATAATTGTTCCAATTTTGGTAACATAGTTGCCCAACCCCTGTGGTTAGTATGGCAAAAGGTACGAAATAACCTACCCAATTCCCTATTTACCCTTTCTGTGATATTTGGTCTAGGATTCCTCACTGTAGTATAAATTGCCTTGATTCCCAGTTGCCTCATACCATTTTTCCATACATCACTACTAAATTGAGTCCCATTGTCCGTCATTATTGATTGTGGCCATATGATTTGTGCAAACTGCCTTATTTTTCCCACGACAGCCTTAGAAGTTGCCTTCTTTAAATCATAGAACTTCACAAATTTACTAAACGAATCCTGTACAACCAGAATATATGCAGATCCGAATTTCCCCTTAGGCAGCGGGCCGTACAAGTCAGCCATCACTAACTCCCCTATTGCCTGAGTTACCACACTTTGGCATGGTCCTACTTGCTTAGCATTGTTACTCTTTGACATCTGACAAATGTGACATAGCCTTAACCACGACTTTACATCTCTGGACATGCCGATCCAATAGAACCGTTCTCTTAGGTACCTCACTATCTTATAAGCCCCCTGGTGCCCCATCTCTACATGAGTTTGTATAACTACTTCATCCCTCAAGCTCTTAGGTAAATAAGGGACCTTACTAAGATCGTTTCTTCTGACATAAACTATGCCATTTTCTTCAACGCAAATTGACGCTACTCTACCTATCCTACTCGACTCAAATAGCTGTGCCTTGATTTGCATATCAATTGTTCTAACTTCCTCGTCTTGGCATTGAAGCTCGGCCAACCTTGACAACTTTTGTTCTAACTCCTTATTTTTCCCCGTTTCGGTATATAATATTTCCGGTTGTATGATCTTTTCTTCCTGAACCCTTTCCCCTGTAGGTAAATATCTCGACAGAGTGTCAGCTACCACATTCTCCTTGCCTTTTATATGCTCTACCCTGTACGTAAACTGTTCTAAATACAAGATCCACCGAGTTATTCGTCCATTATACAATTTCCACCTTTTTACGAATTGCAAAGCTTTATGGTCCGTTTGTATGATAATTTCGGCACCCCTAAGATAAGTCTCGAACTTCTTAATACAGCTTATTACAGCGTAAAACTCCTTTTCCGTAACTGTCCAATTTAACTCTGACCCTCTCAATGACCTACTGTAGAAACTTATTATACGCTGTTCAAAAGCGTCATTTAATTGGAACAGCACCCCAGCAAGTCCTATCCCCGAACTATCAGTTTGTAAATAGAATGGTCTCAAGAAATCCGGAAAATGCAACCTAATCGTGTCTATAAAGGCGCTCTTAATTAATTCAAAAGCCTCCTGTTCCACTTGACCCCACGTCCACGGCACGCCTTTCTTTAATAATTTACATAATGGTACGATATAATTATTATAGTTTGGTATGAACCGCCTGTAAAAATTACACAATCCCAAAAAGGCCCTTAACTGTTTGATCTTCCCCGGACGCGGGAACTCTTGTATAGACCTAACCTTTTCTGGATCAGTCATAACCCCTTCAGTTGAAATTATGAACCCCAACATCCTTACTTCCTTACACAAGAACTCACACTTTTCTAAATTACATGTCATACCCGCAATTTCTAACCTTTCCAACACCTTGTCTATATGTTCCAAGTGTAAACTTAAATCCCCACAGGTAATTATAGCCAAATCGTCCAAGTAGTTCACGCAGAACTCGCGTACCTCTGTACCTAGTATTATATCCATTGCTCTACTAAAACTACCTACTGACGTTTTTAACCCTTGAGGTAGGACATTATAAACGTAACTCTTACCATTCACTGTGAACCCTGTATACTTTTTACTAGCTTCCGTAAGTGAAATCTGAAAATACGCGTTATTAAGATCAATTATAGTCATATACTTAGCTCCATGGAAGGCATTTATGATATCTACTTGCATTGGAGGCTTTTCCGAATCGGATACCATGTACTTATTTATCTCCCTTGCATCTAACAAAACGCGTATTGAACCGTCCTTTTTTAGCGTGAACGTCAATGGGCTGCTATACGGAGTAGCTGACCTACTTATGATCCCTAACCCTTCCATTTCGCTTAGCTTCTCATCTAATTTGGCCCTGTACGCATACGGAACCGGATATGATCGCTTCATGATAATAGGATGTTTTCCCATCTTAATCTCATGCTCATAACAGTTGGCCCTTCCTAATTTCACCGTGAAAAGCTTCGAGTGTCTGTTGAATATGGATTCCAATTTTATCAGGGCCTCATGGTCCCTAATATCCCCTATTTTCACGTTAAAACTCCTATTTCCATTTCTCATTTCATTTGAATTATTCTTCTTTTGTTCCGACCTACTGATGGAAAATTCCAAAACCAATTTTTCTTGCCCATTTTTAATAAGTACACCCCTTGTTTCACTACTCAAGTCTAATATCACTTCATGTTTCGTCATCCAATCAAATCCTATTATCAGTGGTCGCGACAGGCCTGGTATAACCAAAAAGCTTGTGTCAAACACTCTATCTCCTAGTTTCATTGGCAAAAGGACCATACTTTGTATTTTCGCGCTTTTCTGCCCTACTGCCCCTTTTATATGAAAAGGTTTGACAGGTAGTATAGGTATTTTATCGACTTTATTCCTAATTTCATTCCAAAACTCTTCAGATATACACGTAACATCACTACCTGTATCCAACAACCCTAGCAACTCATACTGATAAATCTGCACCTCGATCTCCGACCTAAAATTATCATCCTCATCCTGCGGTTCGACGGTTTCGTCGAACACTGCATTCGATATTGGTCTTGCGAAGCTTCTTTCACTAAACAGCTCCGACCTCAATTTTATCCTATCTACAAGACACCTTGCTATGGAATCCCCCTCCTCGGCTTCCTTCTCCCACAACGAGCCTGTAAACCCCAATCCAGATCTATCAGTTTGACCTACTCCTTTCAAGGGTATCCTCAACCCCCTTCCATTTATTCCCAAAAGGTCACCTGGTCTCCAGCCCATTTTTAACATTAAATTTAACGGAACATCCCCTTTTTCTGAAGTTAACCCGGGGACGGGACAGTCAACTTCATTTAATTTAAATCACCCTGATTATCATTAGTACAATCAATAACAGCAGTAACCTTGCTAACATTATTATTGGGTCCCTTCCTAAAATTACTGTTTCCGGATTGTTCGGGTTTCCTCCAGCTTTGATAATTGCGTTGTATATCACGCTTACGCTTATCTATTGTACTCTGTTGCCCTGGTACCTGACTAACATTGCTATTCTGCTTAATTTCCTGTTTACTAATATCATCCAAACCCCTCAAGAACTCTGCCGTCTCAATTATTGTAGTTATTTTGGACAAAGACCATAAACTCTGTACATTCCTAGGGTAATGCCTAATTACGTCCGTCACTAATTGAGTTTCGGGTATCTGAAACGTGAGCATTTGAGCTTGTCCTGTCAACTGCAAGAAGTGCCCTAACATCGTTGGATGTTTCTGCTTATCCCATATGCTATGAACGATATTACGCCGAAGGATACTTTGTTCTGTCTCTCCCCAATAGATTTTTAGAAAATCTTCCCTGAAATCCTCAAATGTAGCCCAACGACTCTTGTAAATCCTAGCCCAATCCCTAACTTCTCCGATCAAACACTCAACTATTAAATCGATTTCTTTACCTTCCCTAGGTAACCTCTTGAGATAACTCTTTAAATCCTCAATGAAAGTTACAGGATGGATATTGCCCTTATTAGAGAACTTGGGCTTCTCCATATTTTGTACGTTACACATAGTGATAGCTGGTCTCAATACATTTCCTTCACTCAACTGTGGGGCTGACTCCATCGTGGCAGTCCCCGGCGCCTCTAACCCCTGATTATCTTCCCCGCCAACAATTTCCGAAGAGGGCAAGATTTGAGGAATCCCTAGCTCCGATTCGTCGTTTTGCCCCATCGTAGTGTCCTGGCTTACATTAATAGGTACCTGAGCTAATTTTCCCTGTTCATTTAACCTATCTTCTATACTATTTATCTTAGTTGAAAGCACTCCAAAAGTACGCCGCATGGAACGGTAAAGAAATCCAGTAGCGTCCATACGCCTCCTTTGTACTATAGGTGATACTGGTAACGATGTGGAATGGGCCATATCCACGAATCCTGTTCCAGTCCTGCCATTTTCCCCTATTACATTCCCCTGCTGTTCTGTCCCCCCTCCAGAATTTACTGTCATTGCCTCCGGTTCTGCCTCCAATTGTGCTAAATTTGGAGCACTTGTCTGAACCCCTCCCTGAACTGGTGTAGGGTCTGATTTCTTTCCCTTAGCCTTCCTAGTGGACCGCCTCATCTTCTCCTGAACCAAAGAGTGAACCTCCAAAGCGTTCAATACTCCGCAAATATGTACTATGAGAACCTAAAACATAATATTTAACTTAATTCGATTGCCCATGCAAAATGGATTTAGCATCGCCTAAAGTTTACGTGATGTAAATTTCCAATCAACAATCAATAACCAGTGATAGGAGATTCCCTCCTACCTATTAACATTTTCGAATGCTACACTTATACCAACACTAGTGCAAAGAGACCATCCTTTATTCTGTCAGATTGAGTGATTACTTTGGAATTTAGCCATTTTTTTTTTTTCTTAACCACAACAGGAACCGAACCTGCGACCCTAGTATGCGAAGCTACTAGGTATTCCTAATATGTAACGTAAATAAATTAAAATTAAAAGATATTATTTTTTTCACCCGCAACAGGAATCGAACCTGCGATCCTAGTATGCAAAGCTACTAGCTACTCCTATAACGTAAATAAATTAAAACCTAAAAAAAAAAATATTTTTTTTCAACCGCAACAGGAACCGAGCCTGCGACCCTAGTATGCGAAGCTACTAGGTACTCCTATAACGTAAATAAATTAAAACCTAAAAAAAATATTTTTTTCAACCGCAACAGGAACCGAGCCTGCGACCCTAGTATGCGAAGCTACTAGGTATTTCTAATTTACAACCTAGATATATTAAGAACTAAAATAATATATTTTTTTTTTCTAAATTTGCCTCCCTCGGGACTCGAACTGGCGACACCAAGTTACGAGGCTAATTACAGACTCCTAATATACAATCTAACAAAAATAAAATTAAAATTTATCTTTAAAACAAATTACCTCTAACAGGATCGAACTTGCGACTGTAAATTGCAAGGCTACGGATATATTATTGTGCCATAGCGCACTAGCTTGAAGTTCCTACGACAATATCAAGAGCAAATCGCATGTCCTTCACAGACCTTTTGCGATTCCAACAACAGTAGGCATTCAATGTAACAACTGCTTCTTTTACGAAATGTAAATAACTTAAATATCACTATATTTCGATACAAAATAGTATATAACCTACCTAAAATTTACTTAGATTACCTAACCTATTAAATAAGTGCAACTTCACAGCCCCGTCTGCCTACATAAGTACACGCTATTCGTAACGCTCAACTACCTTATTTATCAATTATTATGAGAGACCTTTTTCTCTGAACTAAGTCGTTAACTACCCATCTTATACACCAACTAGAAAATGTACCTACCAAATATTTCTTTCGAACAAATACTTATTTAATTATTTACATCCGGAATTTTACTAACGGAGTATTGAGAAGAAACTATATTATCAATGCCTACTTCAAATACGCTGCCATATAAAAGAATTCAACGGGAGCGCTCACTCACTCGTCGACCCCTATATTAGTTCTAAGTACAAAATACGAGCTTCAACCCCCCGGATATAAGACAATAGCTGGGGTTTAAATTAACCTATAAACTATAAAACTACATAGGATAAAATAACAATTTTCTCTTTGTTTGATAGATTAATCATTCAGTTATAATTGTCATTCGCACCTCATTCCATTTCACGAACATCAAATTGTGGCATAAACCGAAGCCAACTAAAGTTATTTATCTATGTTTATCACAAATAACTGAACACAAAGTTTTATTATACAAAACGACTACCTACAAGATTCAGTATACGAACGCGAAAATCAGATGTCAGACATCCAAGTTCTTTGGTAGCACTGTAACCGTCCGTTTCCGCCCACGAACCCTGATTTTGACTATCCAAATGTAATATTTTGAACCCTCTTCTTATCCTGGTCACGGCTTATCAAATTGTAACCCCCTTACCCGCCTAACATACAAATATATAAATATAAATATAGTTGAACCTACCTATAATACGCATACGTACATACAACATACAACCTACCACTATCTACCTATAAGAAGTATGTAAACTATACTTGATTTTTATTGCATTTTAAAATATGATTAAACGTTTGGCCAGATCGTCTAGAGAACCCTAAATTGTGATCGCAGTAACTCAGAGTCTTTTTGAAGGCGAATGACAAGTTATTTTTAAGAGATTAATCTATCACGTTGTGTTTGGACGAACGATGTAGTCTAACCTATAATTTTGAAGTATTTCGCGCAGAACCCTAATTTCCCTACTGTGATTGGTCCCTATTTTGGGCCCCCCCAAATTGGGAAGGGTAGCTAGCCCCCAGTGCTCGGAATAACGTAATACTTGACTGACGTCAGTACTGCATTATTTTGGTGATTAAAACAATGTACATCTAACTCAAAGTAATTGAACGAGCGATTTTAGCTCTACACAGATAATTATAACTACGTGAGCCCCGCTAGCTACTGTCTCTGGCAGGCCACTAAGGTACATGATCAGAGTCCACCACCCTTCAAGTGTAATTTAATTAAGCTACACGACAATGTAAAGTGTACTATGCCATGTTCCACCCGAATCCCAAAGCTAGTGTATATAAAACGCTTGTGAGGCGCCTTATTATACGTGTATAGTGTGAACTATAGCTGAGTCTTTACAGCCATAGCTTGTCCATCCCTATTCGTCAGGTAGGATTAATACCTTCGAGCAGCGATTGATCGCGAATACATATTAGCACTAGGTACTAAAATAAAGTAGATATTCCGACTTGAATGTCGCTCATCCTGTGAGAAGAGCACTACGGAATGTGAAATAAGTAGTTGATCTACTAATATGGTTCTTAGACCTGGAACTGTGCCATACAGTTGTATATAATGATATAAAGACCTGTGGTCTATATAACTAGAGCGAAATGGACACGATATCCATCGTGCCGCCGGCTCCAAAATAATACATAGTGTTAAAGCTCTGTCTTTAGACGTAGCAAACCCTTGATAAAGGGCGAAAGTAATGTCAGTTTAATAGTTTGGCTGAACGTGAAGAACAACGAACCAACACAGTCGCAACCCACTGTGAGACCCACGCGAATCATAGTCGCGGCATCACAATTAGGTCAAAGCGAGAAGGCGTGTAAGCCAAGTGTTTGGTCGAGGCGCTAGTTCAGGACGCAATAGGAGCCGACAGGACCCGGACACCGTGAACACTGCCCATAATATCCGAAAACCGTAGAATAGATTTAGTTTCTACATCTAGCGCATATCAACTGACCCTAGCTACGGTTACCATCAGGATGGGTCGGCTACCTTCATCATAATCGGTCTTACTATAATCACTATTAGTAAGGCGCGAACGCCTAACCTATTCGTATGTTTGCTCAATACCTTCCTAGACGCTTGGTCCGATTCAGGTGAAATTCTGCCAAGGCATGCTTGTGATAAGCTACAGATAGGACCTACCTATCTAAAATTACTTTAGTATCAGAATAGGCGAAGCTCGAACTCCTATAGTTTGTTTGTTAGTCCATTACATTTATCCCATAAAAGTGTGGACAGATTTAGCTAAAATTTGGTAAAATTAGGAGTTGTTCATATCTATGAACCACTGAACTACATATCTAGCCCATATTGCATGGAGCTTGGTAAACAGCCATCTCAAGTATGACATAGGCCTTCCCGCGACAGCATAGCGCCGTACTATCTCGAATGAGATTAGTGAACTGAGTGGACCACGTGTTCACGGAACCCTAAAACTTATAATGCCGCGTGGCACTTGCAGTGAAGGCAGTTCGTAAATAAATAAAACGTTGGCATAGCTTAGACCTACCTACTACTTATTCAATAATATGACTCGCATTTCTTCTTAATAACGTTATTCTAAACCTAATTCGCTATTCCCTAGTAATAGATAATTAACTAGATTTCCTACATATCGCAATCCCCCTAACTCAGCCCTAGTTTTTCCCTATCCTAGCGAGATAGCCAAGTTTTACGAGAACTAAATTTTATTTTGATGTCCATGTTTCAACAAACAGTTACAACTCGTGGCGGCTTTATTCGTCTTTCCCCCGGGGTACTAAACCAACCGTGCCTTCGAGATGAACCAATTAGGTGTAGTGTGTCATGGTGTGGTGAGTACCTAAAGCTAACTTGTGTCCTAGTTCCCTACGGCTAAAGTGTACCTGCCCTGAATAAGAAATGCCGCTGCCACGACAGACCAGGTCTGCCGCTTCGCTGCACCTCCTAAACAGTGTGTTTGGATGGGATTTGGATAGGTAAGGCCTGTCCCAAATACGGTGGCTCCGTACATGAGTGCGCTAACGCTTGTCCAACCTGTGGTCCTCATGACGGTAGGTCGTAAGATGGTACAGTCAGGATGTTCCGGCCATAACCAAACTTGGGTCGCTAGCCAGGCAAGCCCTCCTGTCAGCTTGCTTTCGGCACTTGCATTGATAAACCCACGCTTCGTTGTCACGGTTGCGTATCCACGTGAATTAAATCAACTAGCCTTCCTGAAAACATGAACTACCAACCTGGTCACTTGACGATACCTTCAGCTAGCAACCGACCTGGCATCTTGTTTCAATTCCTAGATCCCAGCTCGATTGCCCACTGTACCTCACTTCCTAACTGCACTAAACTATGGCTTGATCCCAGGTAGGAGCCTGAACTTTCGAAGGCAAATAACTAGGATTTCGGCCACACTAAATTCTATTCTAAACTCACAATATAAAGTGAGATTCCTAAGTTAATTCGCGACTAATAAGTACTTGGCGTGACACTTGCCCGGGGCGTGCGGCAGCTGTTCTTCGGATACGTCCTCCTCCTCTGATGGTCTGTACGACTGCATCCCGCTACGTCCGCGTGTCCGTGGTTTTAAAAGCTTTCACACAGACGCAGCCTCGGCAGCGCGCGGGCCGCCGCACACATACAACCGACCTCGTGGTCGAACTGCGCGAGCGCCGGCCGCTGTCCGGACGCAGACAGGGCGGCGCCTCTATCCCTTTAGCCTCGGTTTTCGCGCCATTTATTACCTAAGGCAATCTGTTATAACGTGCGCACCGCGTGGTTCGAATGACGACCGACAGGCGGCAGTCTGGCTTCTCGGAAATAATCCCTGAGCTAATTTGTTTCAATAACTGTCTATTCACTCGACTCGAGGTTAATCCTCACCCGACCGAACAAAACTAGTTATGTTTTTCCCAATAGACAGATTCCTTTTAGTCTATCAAGACTTACTGTATTACCTATAGATATTTATTTATACATATGGATCCGTTACAGTACCTAAAATATCGGGGTGCTGAGACAACTTTTAGGGTTCCGTACCCAAAGGGTAAAAACGGGACCCTATTACTGAGACTTCGCTGACCGTCTGACCGTCTGTCACCAGGCTGTATTTCATGAACCGTGATAGCTAGACAGTTTAAATTTTCACAGATGATGAATTTCTGTTTCTACTATAACAAAAAAATACTAAAAACAGAATGAAATATACAACAAACGTGATTTTTGTAGATAATGGTACGGAACCCTTCGTGAGCGAGTCCGACTTGCACTTGGCCAGTTTTTAAAATACAAATTATGAATATTTGTAACACCTAGGCTTTCAAAGACAACTCGCGACTAATCGAACTGCTACGAAAGACGAAGTGCTTCAGGTTAGTTAACCTGCCTGATTGACCAAACCACGCAAATACTTCATACAACGGGCCAGAAATGACGTTTCAAAAGAGGAATGACGGAACAAACAAAATCCTATATGTTCGAGAACCAAACTGTAACCAATCTGTATCAATCTGTGTGACCCTGTACACTTCAAACAACGGGCCAGAAATGACATTTCAAAAAAGGAATGACGGAACAAACAAAATGGTGGCGAAATCATATACGTTCGACAACCAATATGTATCAATCTGGGTGACGAGGGGGTGAGGTCTAAATCTAGAGAGCGGCAGGGAGTGTCCATACTGTATGTTAGTACTAATATACATATATACTTTGACGCAAAGTCGTACTCAGCTACGACCGCTTCATAATGTACATAACATAAACATGATAATAACAATAATTATAACTAGGTAATATATACCTATTTATATTGATACTATTATAAGATAAGAGCGTCGGTGGCCTAACGGCAAGAGCCGCTACCTCCTGTCCTGTGTCCGTGAGGTCGTAGTTCGAATCCTGCCACGTAAATGTGATTTTGAATTTCTATTTCATATGCACATTTGTCCGACGCTCTTACTGAGAAGGAAAACATCGTGACAAAACCTGCCCACGCCTGTGAAGAAACTCGAAGGTTGTGTGTGAGTGGAAGTAAACAAAAGCTTTATTAATAGCTGTTACGAAAGGCTCTCTCGGTTAATTAGGAACTTATTTAAGTACCGAACGTACAGACGTATCATAATAACCACATTAGATTAATTAACGAGAACATCCTTTGTATAATAGTCAAGTATTATACGTATTAAGGGTATTTACTCATTCCTACATCCTATTAAAACAGACTTTATTCAATGTACTTAGTTGCCAATTTCTTGCCCTATTATGAGAGATGCTTTGGTTAATTAACTTTCGTTATCATCATAATAAATTAATAGCAATCAAAGGAAAATATCCTGTGTTGGAGCGTGCTATGCTCGGAGTTTCTCTGTGTGATCGAATCAGAAACGAGGAGATCCTTAGAAAAACCAAAGTAACCGATATGGCTCTCAGATTTGCTAAACTTTAGTGGCTGTGGGCGGGGCACATAGCTCGTAGAACAGATGACCGTTGGGGCGGTAAAATTCTCGAGTGGCAACTATCGCATCGATAAATGTAGCGTAGGCAGGCCTCCCACTCGGTGGACCGATGACCTGCATGCGCAGAACCGGTCGTCGTGGCAATCCTTGGGGAGGCCTATGTCCAGCAGTGGACGTTCTTAGGCTGATATGATCCTGCGTTATTGTATTTGTGTGTACAGAGTGCAATAAAAGAAAGTATTTAGAATTATCACAAAAATACGAAAAAAATATGTCTTTTAAAGTTTCATTTTATAACAGTTTTTCGTCAAAAAGAATCAGAGGTTTTGCATGTTTCAGAGAAATCCGTCATCGTCCAGCCAAAACACGTCCGCTGTTGGACAAAGGTCTTCCTCAAGGCTTTTCACAAAGTCTAGTCCTGCGCTGCGCACATCATCATCATCATCATCATCATATCAGCCGAAGGACGTCCACTGCTGGACATAGGCCTCCCCCAAGGATCTCCACGATGACCGGTTCTGCGCTACCCGCATCCAGCGGCTTCCCGCGACCTTCACCAGGTCATCGGTCCACCGAGTGGGAGGCCTGGCTACACTACGCTTACGCTGCGCACATCCAGGGGGAAATATCTCGCAGAACAGATGGTCTTTGGAGTAGTAAAGTTTTCAAGTGGCGACCGCACATCGAAAAACGTAACGTAGGAAGGCCTCTCACTCGGTGGACTGACGACCTGGTAAAGATCTCAGAAACCCGCTGGATGTATGTAGGTGCCAGATAGCCGGTCCTTGTGGAAATCAAAAAATAAAATTGTACACCCATTATAAAGCATATATGCAGATACAGATACTTACTTACTTACTTTTTCTTTATATTAAAGCGGAACTACGTTTGTATGGAAACTCGAGTCTGCATATCATAGTCGCATAATATGATGTGTAACATCTGACATAAGCATAAATATAAGCAGAGTATTAGGTGACACGGCCATGGTTCCTTAGCCATCGTTACTGAAAAAAAGCATTGCCTGTTACACACTTTCGTCCCTTTTCACGAAATCACTCCCACAAAAATTACTCCCACAGATTGGAGGAAAACGAGAGAAAAGATGTTACACTTCAAAAAATTAAAAACATCTAACATAAGCTTAAATATAAATAGGGGGTAGATACATAATATAATGGTGCCGCAGCAGCTGAAGGTTAACGTGATAACTCACATTACATACATTTCTACGGAGATGAGAATGCGTAATAGTCTGAGGTAATAGTCCCTTTTTGTGGGCAAATGTAGTAATTAGAATGTCGCAGGTATGTATGTTACGGGCAAAGTCCGAAATACGGCTACACCTAGGTAAACCCGAATATATCTAGCATTACCCTTGTTCCTTGGGTATATTTACAAATCTGAGTCCGTTTGACTACAATCCGGATACAAATTTGAGTTCGGACTTTACCTATGTCAAAGTACACGTATACAGTATGGATACTCCCTGACGCTCTCTAGATTCCGACCTCACCCCCTCGTCACCCAGATTGATACATATTGGTTACAATTTGGTTGTCGAACGTATAGGATTTCGCCACCATTTTCTTTGTTCAGTCATTCCTTTTTTGAAATTTCATTTCTGGCCCGTTGTATGAAGTGTCCAGGGTGTGCCTATGTTCATCTAAGTTTACCAAACGACAGATGATTTTGATAGTAATCCAACGCTAGTTGGGTAAAGTTAGCTAACCGGACTTCTCCTGTTGAGTAGAAAATTTTATTTGTAACTAAACATACACTTTATAGATACAACACAATTTTTATACAGTAAAAAAAGCAATGTGGGGAAAAAATCGTCAAATGCTACAATTTAATGCAAATGTTAAAAAACTTCTAAACGAAGATGAAGCCGGCTTGTCATATGACACATGCAATGGTGTTTGATTGCCATTTTTTGGGATTTTATGGTAGTGGGCGGGGCACGTAGCTCGTAGAACAGATGGCCGTTGGAGCCGTAAAGTTCTCGAGTGGTGACGGATCACTGGGAACGTAGCGTAGGCATGACTCTCACTGGGTGGACCGACAATTGACTTTTACAGTAGATTTAATTCTTGCCATTTGTTAAAACGAATGACACTATCTGAGCGAATCATAGTCATATATGTATGTCAGTTTCTTTGGCTGAGTATGTGCGGTTGTCGTTAGATTAGTCTTGATCCCGAAAGAAAGATAGGATAAATTTGAATTGAATTAGTTAGGTTTTTTTAGGTATTCTGTACCAGGTAATAGACAGGACCCTATAATTGACAGGGATATAAAATAAAAAACGTGACGCAGGCGGATAGCATCCTTTTTTAAGTGGAATGTATTCGGTAGTCTATGGTTCTAGATTGACTAAATATTCAATTTCGTTGCGTACAGTAGCCGGTGGTTCAGTTTCTCTAAAAACCTTGATCCAACTAGACTATGAATATTATCATCATATTAGCTCATATACGTCTTGACTGAGGGGCTCAAGCCTACCCTAATATAGGGCGATCGGGCCTTAGTCGACCCGGGCCCAGTGCGGTTGGTCAACTTGTCATTTATGTACTCATTTTGTGATTTTGGTGAGTTAAAAATCAAAGACTTGATGGAAAACAAAACGAGTGAGGTTTTCCGAAGTTTAAGTAGGAGGGCAATTTAGTGAACAAGAGTGCATAATGTCGGCATCCCTGTTATTATAAACAGATTTAATCCAAAAGTTAGCCTGTTCGCTCGCTCCCAATTGGAAACCAACATTTACTTGGCAACTCCTCTGTATTGTGCATTGTAAATGCAGATTTTGCAGTATACAGATATGCTTCCGATGTCGACCACAGATCTCCAAACTGTTAGTTCGCAGTTTGTATTTGCCTTTGGGTTACAAGAACTTCTGTTATTGTTACTACCTACAGGAAGTAGGTCACTGCTCAGAGTACACAACAAACGTTTATTCTGTACTCTGAGGTACACTGTTAGACTAGGCGTGTCGATTAAGGTGGTGGTAGGGCTAAGCCCGCCTGACTAGCTAACACCATCCTATTTAAGTCTTGACACCAAATGTTAATCTTAACATCATTGATGTGTTCCGGCTTGAAGAAACGATAGCCAGTTCCCCATTGCGTCTTAGACTCTTGGAAAGCCCGCTTCCATGTTCGGCATCGTCGTCACTTATCATCAGGTGAGATGATGCCAAGGGCTAACCAATAGTGGTTAAAAAAATACGAGTGTGCTTTAGATCACACCACTGAAGTAAAACTTTTTTATCTCTATCTATATGTATGAAAGTAATTACTTAGTCTTCAGAAAATAATCAAATCTTTTTTGTCATATGGAGGCATAGACAGTTTATGAAAAGAGTTTTATTGTCCTCTGAAAATGGTCAAATCTTTTTTATCTTATATGTTTGTTTTGATTGTTTTGACAACCGATATTGTTTCCTTGGCAACCGATATTGTTCGTAAACAAAAATAAATGTTATCTATCTTTCTATCTTTACTAATTTATATATATAACCCTCTCAACTTCCGTTCGCCTCGCCCGATCTCACTTCCGTAACGATCTTGTCACGCATCCACCAGCTTACTCCCCAAGTCAAGCGTGCGTAAAGAAGTTTTACTTCAAAAAAATTAAAACCCAACGGGATTTTTATCATGAGGCTTATTTGGAATTGTATTAGATAGGCAGATCGCGACCCCAGATATTCCCAGGCTGATCGTGGAAGGCCTAGGCATATCATCGCAGGGCTCCAAAAATAATAAGGTTGGGTTTGTTAAGGCCCCGTGGTACCTAAAAATCCACTTAAACAGGTTTTTAGAATTCATTTTTGAAGTAGTTAAGAGTAAATTTAAATTCTAGGAAAACATACTGGTATTATTGAGAATAGTTACGAGGGACTATATCGACTGGAAACACGATTTAATAAAATTGGCTTGATAGAACAATTTCGCAAAGGTACCTCTTTTTAGCCATTTTATAGTCTATTTTCGGTTTTATTCTTAAAATAAGTAATTTGATAATAATGATTTATTTACTGAAATAAAGTTCATAGGTGACTGAAGGGAAAACATCGAATGGATTTTTATTTAAGATAAATATGATGAAAATAAAAACGAAAAACATCGAAAAATTGCAAAAGTGTGGTTATTTTCTTCCCTCTTTACACGTAAAGAAAAAGACAAAGACAGATTTTTAAGTACCATTGCGCCTTAAGCATGTCTCGTGCTATTGTAGAAAAAAGTCCCGCGTAGCGGAGCCCGTCGACTTAATTTTTTTCGGAGCACCGCGATGATATGCCTGGACCCTTCACAATATACCTGGGAATATCTGGGCAGATCGCGATCTGCCGCATTCTTACGATGTGCCGTCGCAATATGTTCTACAACCATTGATATATTATTATGGTTCTCACCCGGTAGATTACGGGTCTCGTACGAAACTGTCCGCTTTGTGGTGACATTTGAAGTTGAAGTTTAGTAGACATTTGAAGGTAAGTAGATAGGAAGGAACTCCGTAACTTACTCATCTTTGCTTCCCAAGGTCTTCTATCGTGTGGCACAATTTATCGTGCTATCCAAAACGATAGACGGCGATTGTCTTGTGTTGAATTTAGCATCACCCGCACAGGGTATATTAGATTAACACCTATTTACGACTTTTCATTCATATTAGCTCACATACATTATACGTCCCCACCGAGAGGCTCGAGCCAACCCGGATTTAGGGCGATCGGGCCTTAGTCGACCACGCGGGCCCAGTGCGGGTTGGTTGACTTCACACACAACCTGCAACTTTCTTCGCAGGCGTGTGTAGGTTTCCTCCCGATGTTTTCCTTCACCGTAAAAGCGTCGGATAAACGTACATATGAATTCTAAATTCGAAATCACATTGGTACGTGGCAGGTTCGAACTAAGACCTCTTGGACAAGATGCGGCGGTCGTAACCATTACGCCACCGACATCCTGACACGAATTAACGACGTTTATGCACATCTGGAATCAGATGTGCAGGTGTCCTCACGATGTTTTAGTATTGTTCATTCTTATTCTCCTGATTTGAACCTGTTAACGTTTGAATTCGTTGCCGTTGAGTCACTGACGCTTTTGAGGTTACCAACCCATTAGCCTACGCTGTCCATCAGTATTTTCGTCTGTCCGAAATTTAAAGGGGTGTATCTTTTGAACGGTAAAGTAGCCCGTTAAAATTTCACCGAATATGTGTTATTAACTATTATAGCGGATTGTTTAACAAATAACTAAATATGTTGTACAGCCATGCTGTGCATCCTTTCTCGCATAGTCATCACTATCTGGCATTTAGAACATTTTAATAACGCTTACTGTTTACGCCTTAATTAAATTTTTAAAACTCGCTCGATATGATATGCGTGTCCAATCTTTCATATCCTGTAATATCCTCTTCCTTTTCCCACTCACACATCGCACATGGCGTACCGAGTGAGACAACAGATACTAACGCCACAGTATATATATTAGCTAACGCCGTCGTGTTGACGACAATGTCAAATTCAAGACATGAAAACAAATAGGATGATTATCTCTCTCCAATATGGCATCGTGAACAATGCCGCAAGGAAGCAGTAGGAGCTGAACCGGCGCCAGTGTCCACGTGCAGATTCACCTGTGATGCATGGTGAGTCCCTCTCATTTTATTGTTCTGTTTTTCTTTTCCGTTCCCGCTTAATTCCAGAACAAACAACAGAGGTGAGACTTACAAATGAAAAACATACAAATATTCTGAGTTTGTAGGAGGTACCTTACCTTATAACGATTTTTGACGTGATAACGTCTTATAAATCGATGAACGCTGGCTGCACTCACGAAAAAGTATCACGTGCTCATTTGTCACGTCTCAACCGAGCCGAGCGTGCAAGCGAGAGCGCGGAACAAGCGGTAGAGAGGCACGATCGGCCTAAGCGTTTGGCTTGTGACACGTTATCGCATAAAATTATCGTCCGTACGCCGACTTTACTGACAACCAGTTATTTTTTCTAGACTAATGTAATATTTCATGCAATTTTTTATTTATTGTTTATTGTGCACAGTATAAATGAGAAATACATAAGTTAAAAACTCAAAATTTACAATTGGTATGCTTACAAATGTAATTACGAACGGGTAGAGGCGTGTATAAAAGTTGATATTGGGAATAAAAAAATAATAAAAACCATAGTAATTTGTTATAGCAAATACGTTTATATAATAACTAGCGACCCGCCCCGGCTTCGCACGGGTGCAATGCTGATACTAAATACACTACAGAAAAACTGAGAACGTGCGGCCGGCGGTACCGCCGCAAACGCTACGTCCCGCAATTTTTAAATCTGTAATATCTTCGAAAATATTCACTTAAATCATACGGTGTAACGGGCCATATAGATCTATATTAAATGAACAATGTATTCAAGGTATTTAATTGGTTAAGGATTAATGCTGTATTGGTTAAAATCGCTTCGAAAATTAGCCATTAATTGTCGTAAAAAGTAAATGACAAAAAAAAGTTATTGTGGGTTATCCATAAGAGATAGACATATACCATCACGGACTTTTCTGTAGACCTTTTCAATGTGTACAATACTTAGTACATTATTTTGATAAAACTCGTAGGGTTCAGCCTGCGTTTGCAATGTAAGCGGAAAAAATGTAATTATTTACGACATCACATTAGAAACCTAAAAAATAACAGTACTTCTCCACTATTTAATGGATGTTATTATACATATAAACCTTCCTCTTGAATCACTCTATCTATTAAAAAAAACCACATCAAAATCCGTTGCGTAGTTTCAAAGATTTAAGCATACAAAGGGACATAGGGACAGAGAAAGCGACTTTGTTTTATACTATGTAGTGATAATATATATGTGGAAGCCGTATTGTAGAATCCGTTGTTTTGCTAACGTTGCTTTGCAAACCAGCGGATTCTACATAACGGCCGGCTGCGACATATCTACTGCATACATAAATAAAAAATAGTGGTAGTGGGCAGGGCACATAGCTCGTAGAACAAGTGGCTGTTGGGGCAGTAAAGTCCTCGATTGGTGACCGCATAACGGAAGACGTAGCGTAAGCAGGCTTCCCACACGATGAACCGACGACCTGGTGAAGGTCGCGGAAAGTGGCTGGATGCGGACAGCGCAGGACCGGTCATCGTGGAAATTCTTGGGGGAGGCCTTTGTCCAGCAGTGGACGTCTTTCGGCTGATATGATGTTGATGATTTTGACTCTCTGGGAAAGGTGTTCAATCATACCTCAATATTGTTCATAAATTTCTTTCTTTCTTCTCGTGTGGCTCAATTAACCGCGCTATCCAAGGGATAGACGGTGGTTGCCTAGTGTTGCACTTTACATCAACCGCGATCACGTGTAGGGCATTTAGACTTACACCTACGGACGTTTGCAACGCGACCTTCATACACATGTGGAATCAGATGTGCAGGTTTCCTCACGATGTTTTCCTTCGCCGTTAAAGCAATTGGTACGTATGTACTTAAGTTTCGAAAAACTCATTGAAACATTGGCCGTCCGGTTTTTTTTATTCACAATTGGTAAGCCCTTGGCATCATCTCACCTGATGGTAAGTGACGATGATACCGAAGATGAAAGCGGGCTTACCTAGATTCCCCAACGCAATGGAGAACTGGCTATCTTATCTTCAAGCCGGAACACATCAATGTTGTTAACACTGATGTTTTGTCGGCAAGACTTAGATAAGATGGTGGCAGCTAGCCAGGCGGGCTTAGAAAATGCCCTACCACCAACCAAACCGAGTCTTACAAGTTGACCCCACCGGGAATCGAACCCGCGACCTCCTGGTGTGAAGCGAATGGGTTAACTATTACGCCACGGAGGCGGTTAAACTGGTTAGGAGAACCGAGTCGTTACCGGTTGAGCCACCGACACTATATAAATTAATTTATTATTATAAGTTAACATAAACTCATACTCGTCCGACTCGCAGTTGGCCAGGTTTTGTTCCTTCTGCTTTCCTGTTATAAAATCTACCTAACTGAATTTAAAAGCAAGACCTATAACTTTCTATTAAGGTATATTTCAATTACCAACAATTAATTAAACCACGCTATAATTAAATTAAATCAGCAACAATTTTTGTGGTTTCGTTAATACCTACTTATTTCAATTAAAATGTTTCATGAAAATAATAAACGAGGCGAGATTAACTTTGAAAAGTTACGGAGGGTAAAATGAGATATGTAGATATGACCACTGTGTGTTAAAAAAGGAAGGCAGATTTAAAATGCTTATTTTAGAGAAATGAGTTCACAAAAATAAGACGGAAGTTATCATTTGTTTTAATAGACTTGTTTTCTAATTTAATAAGTTACTTTCTCCACATCGACAGAGATGACGAATGCTAGTCTTCTAAGTTACTTTTTATTATCTGTCAAAAACGAAATTTTGTTCTAAAAATGTTAGAAATACCTAGGCGTGACGTCACAGTTTAGCAGCGTCATTTATGTGCTCATTTTGTGATTTTGGTGAATTAAAAATCGAAGACCTGATGGAAAACAAAACGAGTAAGGTTTTCCGAAGTTTAAGTAGGAGGGCAATTTAGTGAACAAGAGTTCATAATTTATTTCTGATGCTGTCGTCGTCCTTATTGGTTTGCATTTTACATTTTTTTAACCGACTTCAAAAAAGGAGGAGGTTCTCAATTCGTTGGAATCTTTTATTTAATTTTTTTATGTATGTTCCCCGATTACCCGGAGTCGCCTAGACCGATTTGGATATTTTTTTTTGATTGAAGTGATCCCATTTACACCAAATCAGAATCTGATGATGGGATCCCAAGAAAATCGAGGGCCATTCTCATATTTTATATGAATGTATTAAGTGTTTCATATATTTACTAAAGCTATTCAAGTATACCGCCGTCTATCCCGTGGATAGCACGGTTTATTGTGCCACACGATAAGAGAAGACATTCAATTATTTGCGTTTGGTAGTCATCATCTCATGTTGATAAGCTAGGACATGTAAGGTACAACTCCTTAACGCTTAGGAATTGGTTGATAGTTCTTTAAATATTATAGGTACGTATAGACCGCTAAACTTAAGTGGCATTGGGCAGGGCATATAACTGTTAGAACAGATGGCCGTTGGGGTAGTAAAGTTCTCGAATGGAGACGTCGATGCCATTATAGCGCGGACAGAAAGGGCTGAAATGCTGACCAAGATTGAAGGCCAAAAGCGTATCTGCCAGCACTGCAGTGCAGTCATTACGGACCAAGGCGTGTTCAGTGATTTACTCAAAAATTCCGAGTACTTAAAATAAAACCAGTTCAGTTTAGATATGAATAGTAAGGATTTTTTACACAAAATTTTCAAGCCCTTGGCGTCATCTCACCTGATGGTAAGTGACGACGATGCCAAAGATGGCTTATCAAGATTCCTCAACGCAATGGGAAACTGGCTATCTTATCTTCAAGCCGGAACACATCAATGCTATATTACAGATTTTAGTTATTTTTGACGTCAATCACTACTAAACGATAGAAAAGCCAAGCTTGAAAAAAATACCCTAATTGTTGATGATGTTCCATAAAGTAGAAATCTATTAGAAACTAGAACTAGAACTATTTATTGATTCTCAAGGCGAGAGTGAATAGGCATTATTTGAGTTTGCATGTACCATCCTCGACTACATCGTCACTTACCATCAGGTGAGATATAGTCGAACGCACTCAAAGTTTTAATAATAAAAAAACAATTAAGCAGTTTTGGCTCGATACAAAAAACCCCAAAGATAGGTCTACACCGTTACTTTCAACTCTAGTTATGACTAATATTTTAAAGTATAAATTTTAAAAAATATACAATATTTTTTAAGATAACACTAAGTGAGAAATGTTATATTTTTTATACTTTCGTTCAAAAAATTTAAACTAAAAGAAAAAACATTGAAAAAGTGCAAAATTTTGGTTATTTTCTTTTACACGTTAAGAAAAAAACTAGAAACAATAGGTCCAATCACTGCCTAGCGATTACTAGATACTAGAAGAATAGTTACTAAAGTTCAGGCTATAATTATATTATTTACAGTTTGTGATAATCCTAGCGCGGAATTTGGTTCTTGGATCACTTCTTCATAATCGCAGGTTTTTTTTTGATAAGTTAAATGATACTTGTTATGCCTACTATGCGACCTCCTTTCTGGTGAGATATATACAGCCTGAATAATCTTTTTTTTATATATTAAATTTAAATTAAATTATGCTTGTTAAGCCTATGAGACCTCCTTACTGTGAGATAGATACAACCTAACTGTGAATAAAATCTCTTTGTACAGAAAGTTGCGGTTCTAGGATGGCAATTAAATTAGCGATCCTGTTTTTAGGCCGATTTTAAATAAAATCTCTTTGTACGGCATTTTGCGACCCTTTGATCGCAAAATTAATTTTTGATCCTGTTTTCCGAGTAGGATTGCAAGGCCTACTTTGCTCAAAGAAGCTTGTCAAAATAATGACCAAATTACAAGCACTTTTTTGTAAAAAAAAATAATTATATGACGAAGCAGGATGGGCCGTGGGCGTTATTATTTTGTTGTTTGGTTCATCTTCCGATCCATTCACCATATTCGAGAAGCACTTGGTTCCCTCAGGCAACAATAACAAACGCATTTCCACTTTTGATCGATCCAACACAGTAATTACAGGGCATCGTTTCTTAGAACATTTGCGGAATCAGACATAACGAATTATCGTCAGGGGGCTTCGTAGCTAGAAGATTCTCCCATTGTCGAATTTCAAAAATAAAACCTGGATTACGATGATCAAGCTTATATTCGTTTAATTCACAATGATTTTCTTTAATTAAATGTTCACAAACACGGATCTAAATGGATGTAACCCGAAAACGCTGTGAATTCGATACAAGGCTAGCTTCCGCGAGTGTGCAGTATCGCTCAAGGACATAGCCAGGATACTGTTAAGTCAAGAAAAACCAAGAATTTAAAGGTACATGCTACACAAACAGCGGGACTATCTTACTAAAAAGGTTTTAAAAAATCGGGTGGGGCTGTGTGGCTGGGCACACTGCTTGGTTTAAACAACGTGAAACGTCTAGTTTCGACTTCCCGTCCCTGACTCTTATTTTTTTTTGCCTCCGGCTTCGCAGGGAGCGCTACGGGCTTAAAATTAAGAATAAGTGAGCGAATACATTTCTAACCTCCAACGCAAAAAAAGGGGTGTTATTTACTCTCGACCCAATAAAGGGGTTAAAAGTTTAACGTGTATATATGTGTATCTGTCTGTGCCATCGTAGTTCCTAAACATAAGGACCGATTTTAATGCAGTTTTTTCATTAGAAGTTTGACGTGATCGTGATGGTCCCTATCTATAATTTATGAAGATCTGTTCAGCCGTTTGAAGATCATAAGCTGTTTTCTAGATGATGAAAGGATATGGGAAACTTTCATCAGTCTGGTAGATTCGAAATTTGGTGTCCTGTTACTTTAGTGATATTGCAGGAACATGGTTCCCTTGAAGCTGCAACAATCCTGGAATCTGTAGCATACCCAACTCCTTACTAACTTACAACAGAGGTATCGTTTTTGGGCTCATTAGAGTTGTCTTAATGAATAGGTGTTAGATAGAACATGATTACCTTAACCTGATACTGCAGCGTTACCTGGAATCTGCAGGATACCCAACTTCTCACCGTCTTACAGCATAAGTATAGGCAGAGGTAAAAAAGAAGTTAATATTGTCAGCTCTTTTTCTAGCTCAAAAAGTCTCAGAAACTACCACAGGTACAATTGCTTTGAAGTTTACAGTTATAACATACATTTTATTGCAGTTTCAAACATGTGGAGTGAGCATATACTCAAAGGTCTGATCGATTCTAATTTCAAAATAGGCAAAATTTCGTGTGAATGTGCGGATAGATTTTTGATTGTAGCGTGTCTACTAGTAGGTAATATATTATTACCTCTGTCAATATGTGGGCTGGAGTAATAGGGAGAACGCTGATTGGGCCCTACTTCTTACCGGACACTTTGAATGGCGAAAATTATTATACAACTTCTGCAAAATGATTTGCTAGGGCTTGTAGAGGAATCTGGTGCCCCGATATTCGAAACAGACCGAGAACTTATCTTTCAGCAAGACGGCTGTCCAGCGCACTGTACGTTAAATGTTATAGAAACACTTGAACAATTGCTTCACTCACAGCTGGATTGGCAGAGATGGACCCGTCCCTTGGGCCGCTCGGTCACCAGATTTGACCCCGGTGGCCTTTTTGTGTGGGGTCGGGCCAAGGAACTGGTGTATACGAGTGTTGAAATAAACACAAGAGAAGAATTGATTAATTCAGAGTTTGAAACAATGAAGCTAGAGATGATGTTAAAAATAACAACAGCAGAAGTAAGAAACCGCGCCCGTGCTTGCATTAGGAATCACGGCAGTCATTTTGAACATGAATAATAAATTATTCCAATTAAAATTTGGTTTTAATTAGTCCACCTAAAAGTTTTGATTTTCTCCCTCAAATTAAATTGAGTTTTAGTAGGTCCTAATTTCAATAATTTGTAAGATGTCCGCGTAAATGATACCTCAACCCAAAAGAAAGAGCGATAACCAGGCATGTTTTCAAAAAGGTTTGAAAGAAAAACCAATCTCCGCTTTTTTTTTAAATGAGGTCAAAAAACGGTATAAAATTTTTTTATATAAAAAATTTGTGTGGTGAAATGACAAAACACGTCCCCATCCTTTATTCATGTTCTCCAACATATAACGAAACCAGTAATTAATTATCAATTTTTTTGAACAATTCTCTTCTTATAAATTAGAAGGTTTGGTAAATTTTCAGTACTTTGAAGGCCATTTTCTCCTAACAGGTTAAGTTTGGGCAGCTAAAAAAAATACGTGTCCGTTATTTTAGACTACTCTATAATATATACCAAAATAAATCAAATCGGAGTCGGACAGTTGGGTACCCTTTAAGTTGTTGCGTTGAAAGTTGTGTTTTTTTACGTGTTTTGAGTTTCCAATAAAAGTAGGCAATATTAAATTTGCAGTGCACTCGCATGCTTGTGACAGGCCGCGCCACAGGTTGGTTAAAAATTATTAAAGTGCAATGAAGTATACATATTTAAATTTTCTCAAACATGCTTGGAACGTTGAACATTATTTTGACAACCTTCTGCGAGATAAATCGAAATTGCTGTACTGGCCAAATACATGCGAGCAGTGGCTGGCAAAAATTTTATGAATTCCATATCTGTATGTAAACTGATATCTGTCGTGTAATTTAAAAATGGAACTTTGCAACCAAGGAGGTAACTTCTCAAAGGTTTTATTTAAATTTCAAACTGAAAAGCAAATAGACCACTGTTTATTGAAAAAAAAAACAAATGAACACTTTGGCGGGTGAAAAATTTTTGTTGTTCGTTGTGCGTCTTTGATTTTGAAAAGTAATTATTGAAGTTTTAATTTCCGCGCATTATATGAGAAAAGTAATATACAAACCTTGGTCACAACTAGGCACAGATGGACTTACGTACACGTTCGTCCATCAATGCCTCTTTTTCTGGCCGCGGCAGTAATGTACTATTAATTGAAAAGAAGTTTCGAATCTCAGATCAAAAATAAAAGTAGATATTGAGTTTCATACAACAATAATTTCAAAAAACGGGGTAACGCCTATTCTATAAATACGTATGCATCTTTACTAGGGATGTATTGATACGCCTTTTTGCCAATACGATACCGATACCGATAGGTACTCTTAGTGAACTTTATTTTATGGATAGTTATTTTTGACGTTGAAGCGGTGTCAAATTCATGTGATTCCACAAGTTTGATGTGTTACATATAATTTTTAAAATTGATGCCACGGTACCAATAAACACATAATTATTGCTTGGGAATTATCAAATGCCGGAATTTACAAATTATTCCTAAAGCACTTTTAGGTTTTAAAATTAAAATTATTTTGCTATTTAAGTATTTTATTTTATTCAACCGACTATTTATAAAAATACTCATACGCAGACTAATTAATTTCGTTTATAATTTTGTATTTTATTTAGCATGGAAAAATTCTAAACCAAAGCCAACAGAGACAACAGTTCGTGTCTTGTTTACAAGGAAATAGACGAAACAAGAGGCGCGTTTACATTACTTTCTTAAAGCTCGAGTTGAGTTGTAGTTGTATCGGCAATAAAAATATCGCAGATGTCGATATATCGGTATCGGTATCGGATGCATCCCTAATCTTAGAAGGTGACCTCGACTATTCAGTGTTTCGACACGTGATAGGTCCTATCCTTCATTGTAATTAAGATAGGTTCGTGCATGCGGCATGTTGACGGTAAGTCTGCCAAAGCGTGACTGAAAGCAAAACTTTGCTCCGTCGTGATTGGAGCAAAGTTTTGTGTACCCCGTTTTCAAAGCGCTTACACTAAATCTACCTTTGTTTTTGATCTGAGGTTTAATTGTTTGTTACATCCGTGAGGTAGGCCAGACATGAAATCCTATTTACTACTTTTAGGGAATCGGAAAAACTTTATAAAGGAGTATTTAATTGAATTACATTTCTTTCTGGTCGGATCTTAAGAACGAATAAACAATTTTCAATGCGTATGTGTTGTAGTATGCACTACATATTAGATTATTGAGTGAAACCGTTAGCGTCAATTTATTTTAATAATTGTTTCTCTTATTGTAACTTTTAACTTTTCACTTTTAACTTTTAATGGTTAAATACATTAGCTTCATATCAGGAAGTCATGGGTGCGATTCCCGGCGGAGTCTTACTTTGTATGAGTCAGTTTGGTTGTTGGAAGGCATTTTTATGCCCGCCTGGCTAGCTACCACCATCTTATCTAAGTCTTGCCACCAAATATCAAAGTTAACAACATTGATGTGATCCGACTTGGAGATAAGGTAGCCAGTTCCCCATTGCGTTGGGGAAACTTGGTAAGCCCGCTTTCATCTTCGGCATCATCGTCACTTACCATCAGGCGAGATTATGCCAAGGGCTTACCAATTGTGAATAAAAAAATTACTGTGCCTACATACTTTTAGTTTTAATTAGGCAGACTGAGATCCGCACTCCTGTCCCAACCGCACATCATAAAATAATGTTTGAATTTCGAATGTTCTATTTTTTATCACGCTTTTATTAGCTTCACCCGACTCCTTTGCACTCGCTTTTAACCCACTTTAAACGGACAGATTTAATTCAAACTTTGTACATTTATCAAGAATCAATGACAATACAATAATTTCATAAGTTTATCTCATTATCCTGATCTTTATGTTAAGAATTATTTTTCACTTTTAGTTTGACGTGCTTTATAATCTTTTAAAACTATATTTTTATTATTATAAACTTCGGTATGTGGCGTGGTGATTGTTTTTTTATAAAAAGTTTTTCTGCGGTAGCATAAATGGAATTAAGGCGAAAAGATTTTAGAGCGATAATTTTTTTATGATTTCACAAGTTCACTCTCTTCGCCTGATTACTTCACTGTTTGTCTTCAGAATGCTTTTGGGAGGGAAGCATCTTATTTGAACACCACCAAAAAAATAAGGCAGGAGAGAATTAATTAAAAATAGGATGGCAAAAAAGTAATTGTGTTTTTTTTTCTCCTGTCCTGTCTACACGACCCCACTTGAAAAATAAATGTATTTGTCTTTACTCGGCTGCGGCACAGCTAAAAGGAAGGATTATGATTGGCTTCTGAAAGGGTGAAGCTCGTTACCCATCCCGCACATAGGGCAGACCTCGCACCGTCATCATATACGTCCCCACCGAGGGGCTCGAGCCTACCCTAAATTAGGGCGATCGGGCCTTGGTCGACAATAACGGCCCAGTGTGGGTTGGTCGACTTCACTCACAACCTTCGAGTTTCTTCGCAGGTGTTTGCAGGTTTCCTCACGATGTTTTCCTTCACCGTAAAAGCGTCGGATAAACGAATAATATGAAATCGAAATTCTAAAACACATGGTACGTGGCAGTATTTAAAACATGATCTCCCAGACAGGAGGTAGCGGCCCTTGCCATTACGCCACCGACGCATCGTGCCATTTCTTTATTTTTAACCGACAACGTCGTTTATGAACCGATTTTAATAATTCTTTTTTTGTTGTAAAGGAGATATCCCAAGGGTGGTACCACGATAAGGAAATCAGGATCTGATGATGGCATCCCAGAGAAATCGAGGGTAACCTTAGCTTCCTGTTTCAAGTCGGTTTTATTTTTGTTCAAAATTATTACAAAAACAAAGATTTGATGAGAGGTTTAACATTAACGGGGCCCTAAGAGGCCGAATAGCTTTCAACCAGCACGTGAATAAAATGCCCTCAGAAAATGGTCCTTACACTTTAAAAAATGTTTTTAATAAATGAAAACGTTTCCCAAAAGTAATGGAGTAAATATAGTACTTTACATATCATCATCATCAGCCCGTGTTAGTCCACTACTGGACATAGACCTTGCACATATCATCGCTTCATCTAGCCGCGGAGGCTACCCCCACGTGGTCTCCACTCCAGAACTCACTTTTTTTTTTTTATATTCTCAGACAAATCACACATGGTCATCTGGCCCCAAAGTAGGATTCCCTGTGTTATGGGTTACCAGAGACTGATATACATACTTATATACCTACGTTTAAATACATACATATATAGATATTTAACACCCAGATACAGAGCAAACAAATCTGCTCATCACACAAATGCTTGCCCTGGGTAAGGATCGAACCCACAACTCTCGGATCAGTAGTCAAGGGCACTAACCACTGAGCCACCGAGTCAGTCAAGCAGTTGTCCAGCAGTTATCGGTTCTGTGGCAGATTTGTCCGGCCCATTGCCACGGTAAGTGTATGTACGTAAATTTCGAATAACTCATTGGTACACGGGCCATCCGGATTTGTACCCAGGACCTCTGGTAAAAAGAACCAAGTTGTTACCGTTGAATCTTACGCTATGATATTTTTTGCGGTACACACACAACACAAATACGAGTATGTATACAATACTGTGAGGTGGCGTACCACAAACAAATAACATTTTTTTGGGTTGCGTACCCAAATAGGAAAACGGGACCCTGTCTATTACTAAGACTCCGCAGTCCGTCCGTCTGTATGTCCGTTTGTCACCAGGCTGTATTTTATGAACCTTATTAGGTAGACAGTTGAAATTTTCACAGATGATGTATTTTTGTTGCCGCTATACAACAAATACTAAAAATTAGAAAAAGTGGAAAAATATATAATAAAAATAATTAAATAGGTATATTTTTTTAGATTTTATCATTAATTTTAATCACTTTCACTGCTGGACGAAGAATCTTAGGAATCGTCACCTACATTAATAACTAAAGACAGAACAAGATTCGCGCGACCCAGTGCAGGTGTAATGTCGGAGGCGGCGCCCCGATTGAACTCAGGGCGTCCCCTTTGATGCAAGCCGGAGTGGTATAATTATCAACGGTGCAGCTTGTTCAGCAAACGAACTTTACTATGGGAACTAGAGACTGATGTTATTATCATCTTGGAATTTTTGATTTTGTCTTTTTTCCTTTGGAAATCTAAAATTTTAAATTTTCTTATACTCCGAAATATCGTTTTGGTTTCTGCAAACGCAAACTTTATCTAATAACACTATTTTTACTCGACTACCCAAGAAGGATGGTAATGGTTTAATATAAAGACCAGTAATTTATCAGGTGATTTGCAAACTTTGTATTGAAAACCAGCTTTTTTATGCTCCGATGGTATGGTTTTTTACGGAGAGCCATTTTTTAAAGATAAAAAACTAACTCTGTATATTGACTTCTTTACAACTATTATTATGCGTTCTTTTTTTATTCGACCTTCTTTTCATTCCATTTATTTCTTTTCCACGCATGCGCTGTCATCCATCTGCCAATATCATTAAAAATCAAAATTCTTTTCACTATCAAACTACTACATAAAATTAATTAAATACCTTGATACTCTTATAAAAGACCCATTATGGGTAAGTTTTAGTTTGTGTTTTATGAATGGTGTTTTAAATTTCAGTGTATAATGTTTTCCAAATGTTTATGTTGTTTTCAGGTCTTTTACTCTTATTTTTCATCTTTACTTCACAATTAAACCCCGATTACCTGAAAACACGCATCTTCATTTCAACCCACGCCTTATCTACTACCGAACTTACGAAGTCGTGTTACAAGGTAATAGATACAAATCCCAATATTTTTCCAGACATTTACTGAACGCGAGGAAACCATAATCCTCAGCAAATAAATCAAGTTGTCTTAGAGCTAGAAGATTTTGTTCTGTTTAATTTTGATTGGATTTCTCGCGTACAACTTCTCCAGTTCCTAAGTCAATACAAACTTTTGTTGTACGCCTCGAATCAAGGCGATTTGTTTAGGAGAGAGAGGAGGAAGTATTTTTACGAGAAAACAGACTGAAGTCCAGAAAAGTTTAACTGGGTTTCTATTCAATAAAACTGAATAAGTAATTTGAAAGTTTATTCGTTTTAATTAAATCTAAGTTTACAAAACATTGAATATTTTGATGCACTAGCTCCTCCACTAGGGTCCTATTTTGATAAACTAGTTCCTCCACTATTTAAAAAAGATATATTGTTGCACTAGCTCCTCTACTAGGATCTTATTATGATGCACTAGTTCCTCCTTTAAGATACTATTTTGATTCACTAACTCTTTCACTAGGATCCTATTTCGTCGGAAGGGCAACTCTTCCCAAGCAACCCTAAGTCAATTTTAACAATCTTGTCGTTATTTTAACACATTGTTTTTTTTAAGTTTAGATTGAATAGGGATGACGAATGCTAGTCATCTGATTTACTTTTTATCATCTCTCAAAAACGACATTTTGTTCTAAAAATGTTAAAAATACCCAGGCGTGACGTCATAGTTTTGCAGCGTCATTTATACCTCAGACTTGATGGAAAACAAAACGAGTAAGGTTTTCCGAAGTTTAAGTAGGAGGGCAATTTAGTGATCAAGAGTTCATAATTTATTTTTGATGCCGTCATCATCCCTATTGTAATTTACAAATTATTAATAAATAGAATATATGAATATGAACATGAACACGAACAGAAACACAATGGAATATATAAACATGAATATGAACATGAACACGAATATGAACTTGATACCTAAGTTACAAAAATTTAATTTACTCTGAACTACGTAATTTTACTATGGGATATGTGTAAATAATCAATCACATGGTTTACTTTGTAAGACTGGATGTTAAAGACTCTGTTGTTAAAGACTCTGTTGTTAAAGACTCTGTTGTTAAAGAACGGATGTGTAAGTTGCGGAGGGTTAGTAATTGGATGGCGTTGGCACCCTTTGCGTACGGAACCCTTAAAATCGTGATAGAAAGCAAAGCTATTAAGGCTTTAAGATGCCTTTATCCGAGCAGGTTGATACGTGTTACAATAATATCGAACTTAGGTCTATTCTTTTTAAGTTCAAATCTATGCGGGCTTTAACGCGGCTGTTACGTTGTAAACAAACGCCCCATTGTCTATTTTTTCATTTTAAAAAAATGTGTTCAATTAAAATGAAAGGTATTTAAGTCACCGATTTTTGTGTGTTGGTTTCATTCAACAATAACTATTTGTTTTCGAGAAATTTTGCAATTAATGCCAAAAACAGGATCTACAGTATATTATTTTACATCAAAAGTGGTAATTTAAACAAAAAGTATTCAATGAAACAGATTTTTAATTAATTTAAGTATATTATATATTTATTCCATAGTGATAGCATTACACAGTCATTCAATAATTTGAATTGAATATTGTTATTTGACAAAAAGCGTCGGTGGCTCAACCGGTAACGACTCGGTCCATCTAACCAGAGGTACCGGGTTCAAATCTGGACGGCCAATGTACCAATGAGTTTTTCAAAAACTTACGTACATATCATTACCGATTGCTTTAACGGTGAAGGAAAACATCGTGAGGAAACCTGCACAGGCCTGCGAAGAAACTCGAAGGTTGTGTGTGAAGTCGACCAACCCGCACTGGGCCCGCGTGGTCGACTAAGGCCTAATCGCCCTGATTCAGGGTAGGCTCGAGCCCCTCGGTGGGGACGTATATGAGCTGATATAATAATAATATAAAAATTGTTATTTGACCTATTTTAAGGCCTTAAATATTTTTGAAATTGAAATAGAAGTTATGGTCTTGTTCGCATCCTTTGAGTATACGGATCCCTTAAATAACAAGACAGAAAACAAAGCGATTAGGGTTTCTGAAATTTTAGTGTAAGGGAAATTTAGTTAACAATAGTTCATTATTTATATTTGATAAAGTACATACATACATACATAAGATCACGCCTCTTTCCCGGAGGGGTAGGCAGAGACCACATTTTTCCACTTGCTACGATTCTGACATACTTCTCTCGCTTGCTCTACATTCATCAATCTTTTCATACAAGCTCGTCGGTTTAGGGTACTCTTGACCTGACACTTCTTCAATACGTCTTCGACTTGGTCGCAGTACGTACGTCTAGGTCTACCCCTTCCAGTATTACCATTCACACTCGCCTTGTATATCTGAATAGTTAATCTTCTATCATTCATCCTTTCTACATGACCGAACCATCGGAGCATGCCTTTCTCAATAACTGTCACTACATCTTCTTTCACACCACAACGTTCCCTTATAACACTATATATTAGATAAATTACCTGATAAAGTACCAGATTATATATTAGTACTAACATACAGTATAGACACTCCCTGCCGCTCTCTAGATTCCGATCTCAACCCCTCGTCACCCAGATTGATACACATTAGTTATAGTTTGGTTCTTGAACGTACAGGATTTCGCCGTGATTTTGTATGATCCGTCATTTGTTTTTAGAAATGTCATTTCACGACCGTTTTATGCAGTGTCCAGGGTTTGACAGTACCTTACCTTATGGACAAAAGGCCCACGTTTTATTAAACATTTGCAAATTCTTCAGAAACCATTTGATTTTCTTGAAGTGTCCCATACTGCAATCCTTTGGGATCTTGAGGGTCATTTCCTATCTCGAGAATCCTTGAGATGAAATATCCCAGAAACCCGGACGCGTTTCTCTTCCGGTAGTTCTCGCCTGTTTATTGTTTTTTTGTACTTCAGGCAAAGTATATTTAATAGTACTAACATACGGTATAGACACTCCCTGCCGCTCTCTAGATTGCGACCTCACCCCCTCATCACCCAGATTGATACAGATTGGTAACAGTTTTTGGTTGTTGAACGTATAGGATTTCGCCGCCATTTTGTTTGCTCCGTCATTTGTTTTTAGAAATGTAATTTCACGACCGTTTGTATGCAGTGTCCGCGTTGTGCTTTAGGTACACGGTGTTATGATAAAATACAGCATATTTTCAATTAGCACTTCTACGTATGAATCTAAATTTTTTTAACCACCTCCGTGGCGTAATGGATAGTCCATTCGCTTCACACCATGAGGTCGCGGATTCGATTACCGCCGGGTCAACTTTGTAAGACTCGGTTTGGTTGGTGGTAGGGCATTTTCATAGCCCGCCTGGCTAGCTACCACCATCTTACCTAAGTCTTGCCGCCAAACATCAGTGTTAACAGCATTGATGTGTTTCGGCTTGAAGATAAGATTGCAGGTGAGATAATGCTAAGGGCTTACCAATTGTAAATAAATTAAAAAAAATAATAAATTGTTGAACAACTCGCTAAAGGCGTAAAAAACTTTTTTTTGGACTCCCCATACAAACTTGGCTAATCATCTATGCAATTTATCTGAATTTTTTCGTGACTTTGGCATAGTTGTAGGGAAAAATCTATTTCGTTTCACAAGTAGAAAGACTTCATAAATATACTCACCTTGTACCTATTCTAATTATTGGACAAAAAATGGTCGTTCTGAAACACTTGTAAATATGTTTTACCCGACTACGAACAAAGGAGCGTTATGTTTTTTGATGTTCATCTGTTCCCGTATATTTTCTAAACCACTTAACCGATTTTGACATATGTGATGTTTTTGAATTCGTGCCATCACTCTGCGTGTCATATTACCTAAAGTATTAAAAAAAAATCAGTATGGTGGATTTTATGAACATAAAATATTTTTTTAGACATTTATATCATATTTGGTATTAAAACAAAGATCTTGACGAGCACGTTCTTAATATATACTTAAAGGTCACCGTAAGATTGTGATTTATTTCGCGAGATTGTGAACTGTCGAAAGATTGTGAACTATAACATATTATTTACAATTTCACTAGCGACATTGTAAACTCACTAGTTCAATTCAATTCAATATATTTATTCAAAATAGGTGCAAATTACACTCTTTCTTTTAGTCATAAAATAATAATAACAATGTCATTTGTGAAGAATCAAGAAATAAACAATAATTAGTTAATAACGTCAAAATTAAATCCTTGATATATACCAGATTATGTCATTAGAACATGAAAACAATATGACACGAAAAGTTATACTTATAGTGGCATTACAATGACTCTAAGCGAAGTGAAAAACACTAAATAAATGAGCTGAGATATTTTATTTTCTTGAAGTGTCCCATACTGCAATCCTTTGGGATCTTCAGGGTCATTTCCTATTGAGGTCATTGATTGATGAAACAGTCAAACCCCATCCCTTGGTAGCAGAATGCTTCGCAGCGAAGAAATCGTCGGTTTTATTCGGAGGTACAAGAATAGGCCGTGAAATTGTGATCCAATTCACAATTTACCGTTATATCATAATCTAACTAGTGAGATTGTAATATCGTGGTTTTCACAATATCCCGGTGACATATATATTACTTAAGCAAATGTTTTTAATTTCTTAGAAAATGGTCTCACAAGAGATATTATGTGGCTCAATGTACGTGCGCTACAATCAAGCGACTCAGGCGAATCTAGCGAAAATAAAATAAAAGTTTAAAAAACTAAAACTCGATTACGGAAAAGTATGAAAAGAAAAGTTTCCTGCCAGAAATCATAGCCTTTATTTTTTCCTTTATCAATTTTTTTATTTTTTTTATCATAAGTAGATTATGGCTTGCGACCGCGGCTATTACCCCAGATGAGAGGAAAAATAAAGGCTATGATTCCTCTCCTGTTTTCGTAATTTTCCGTAGTCGGGTTTTAGTTTATTTAACTTTTTTTAGAGGGTTTTAGCTTACGATACTGAACAATATACCCCAAGGAACCTATACTAAATCCACTTTTTTTTGGATTTACACTAATTAAATTACCAGATAGCGAACTTTGTATGGCATGTTAATTTTTCATTGCGAATTCGTTATATTATGTTTTTTTTAAAAAAAAAACGTTATTGAGTTTCATGAGCCGATCCCTCCCTTAAACTATTTTCTGATATTTCAACATTTAAATAGAAAAAAGTATACAAAGGCGGGCCTAAAGAGATCTGTTCCACTCAAACTTTAATTAGTTGAAAGGATTTAATATGGGGCAAAGAAAAAAAAAAGTACAGACATTAAAAAAAAACTAACTTAAGTTAACACTTCATTTATTTTTAGCTTTGACTATAGCAACCTAGTCTTCAAATACTGCCCATAACTAACTATAATATTGCAGTCTTATTAATACGTCTGTCACGTATTTTTATTACCCCATAAAAATCGGATGTGTGCTGAAACATAAGGTCCCATAAAAATTATTGCGGTCGCTGTATTTCCCCTTAGTTCTTGTTACTGCGTGATCCGATTGTTATTTATTTAGACTGTTAACACTGGGGGAAAACCAGGATAGTTGCCCCAGGGGTATAATTGCCCCGATAGTAATTACTCTAGTTTCGTGGATGAATCGCATACTATTTTATTAATCTATCGAAAGACTCTCCAACTACCACTAAATTGACTGTGTCTCATGTCTCTGTGCAATTGCATGGAAAGGCAAAATGCCATCATAGTTTTTGCAGGATAGATGTCCTGTTTCTTGGCGGTACATCTATCCTAAACGTAATTTACATGGATTAGGCAGCTATCCCCTATGTGGGATAGATTTCCCTAATAATCTGGAATGTTAAAGATAATTTTTTACTCTTCAAAAAATCGTAGTTAAAAAAATAATTAAAAAAGTAGGCCAGTTTAAAAAATAAAGTATTTTGTTTTTTGTACTGAGAGATATAGAGTGATTTCAAAAAGAGTGCCAACTATCCGGCATGTACCTTATCTCACTCTACTGGGTAGACACATATTGAGACCTATAAAAATTTTTAACTAGGTCATATTTTGTTTATTTATTTAGGTTGTGTAATAGCTGCATAAAATTTAATTTTTACTATCGAGCGACGAAGGACAATGCCACGTAAATTATGTAGGATCGTCTGAAAGTTCGACAAGTTTTTTTTGCACTCTACAGCAAAAATTATATCCGAATAACCTAAAAAAAATTGGTAGAAGCTTAAATTTGAAAAGAATTAATATTATTTCGTACTCCTTTCATTGAATACCCATATCATCATCATGTGAACCGAAAATCGTCCACTGCTGGACAAAGGCCTCCCCTCAAGGATTTCCACGACGATCAGTCCTGCGCTGCAGGCATCCATCGGCTTCCCGCGATCTTCACCAGGTCGTCGGGCCACCGCGTGGGAGGCCTGCCTACGCTACGTTTTCCGGTGCGCGGTCACCACTCGAGAACTTTACTATCCCAAAATAACTGATAACTGATCCGCCATCTTTCAGAAAGATTTTAAAATTTCCTTACGTCAACGTACAACCCTAAGAAGCTTAAGCGAGAAAGTAATTCTCACCGTTTGCAGGTACAATTTATTTAGAAAAAGTTTTGTGGCTTTCACTTTTGTCATCTTTCTTTGTGAACATAACCTTTTTAAGGCAACAACCCTTAACCCTACAAAAGTGGAAGCCAAAAAGTGGACCATTAGGCCCATTGTTTGAAGACACACGTTTTTTGCGAGCCTTCGCGACTTCAAAGGTATTTTACTTGGGCCGAATTTTTCTGCCCTTAAATTATCCTCTTTGTTTCCTTCCTTCAATGTTAGGAACTTCTAAGATTGCATGAAATTCGGCTTTTTCAATTGCGACAAATTGCTCTCTAATCGGACGTTGGCGAAGACTATTTAAAGAATCGATTTTAATTGTTTGGAACTGGTGTCCGCCCACGACTTCGTCTTTGTGTGGATTTTGGGTTTAATTACCAGCCCGTGGCCACAACCACGACACTGCACACAAATGGTCCTGAAATGAAATTTCTAAAAACAAATGACGGATCAAACAAAATCACGGCAAAATCCCATACGTTCGAGAACCAAACTATAACCAATCTGTATCAATATGGGTGACGAGGGGGTGAGGTCGCAATCTATAGAGCGGCAGGGAGTGTCCATACTGTATGTTAGTACTAATATATATACTTTCCCGTGGCAGTCGTGCCTAAGTGCGACTTACGTGGTTGGGTTAATACGCGAGTGTCCCAACCACGCAAGTTACGTAAACAGACCTGAAGCACGGTCATTACCTGGATAGTTTTCACTTTTAGTGGATTTTTTTCGATCATTATAATGCTTCGCATGCCACGTTAAACCGTTGGAGCCGGTTGCTGTCACTAGATGGCAGTCGTTAAGCCATTCTGATGCCATATAGGTGGCTTTAAAAACTTACAAGCGATGAGACATGACAAGTCTAGTACTTCTTTTTAATAATATTTTTATCTTAGCATTGACATGAGTAGTGCATGCTCGCTTAAATGTTCGTGCGGATAGTGGCGCAGCGGGAGCCGGGTCGTTCATTTCCCTCTAATAAGAGATGGCTGACTCTCGCGTTATACTCGTGACCGGGTGCTGTCCGTATGAACTGGCCTACTCTTGTTAAATGCATTCAATGATTTTTATGTATACATATAACTTTTCGTGTCATATTGTTGTTATGTTCTAATGACATAATCTGGTTTATATCAAGGATTGAATTTAGACGTTATTATCTAATTATTGTTTATTTCTTGATTCTTCACAAATGACATTGTTATTATTATTTTATGACTATCAGAAAGAGTGTAATTTGCACCTTTTTTGAAAAAATATATTGAATTGAATACATCTCCACCAACACGGATTCGGTCTCCAAGTGTGGATTATGGCCTACCTTCCCAAGTTCGGGAAGAGACTCGTGCCCTAGCATTGAGGACATTTATGGGTCGTACCTTCGACCAAATATAATGGACCGGCCCTATACATACATTAATGTCATCAAAAATGAGTCTGATACAACTACACGCAAACACACACTCACACCGCTATAATCTACCAAAACTCGTTCAAATATAAACAATGACAAAGTTAGAGAAACGTACTCGGAATGTAGCACGAATGGGATAAACAAATTCAGTCACTTCAACCTTCGAAAACCGCTTTTCGCGTAGGCCGGCCCATAGCTGTTACATTGGTCGAAGGTTGTTACAGCCATTGTCCAAACAGCCCGTGGAACCCGTCTAAAACATGATTTTTTATACAAAATTTAAAACCCAATTTCATCTCTTTAATGGTAGGTACCTAGATTTCAAAAATCCTTTTGTAAAAGCTTCTCTTCTATATGTCTCAAGGAACATAATATATCTGTCGCAGTCATCTGGTTGAATCTGTTATTTGATTGAATGACTAGCGCGTTCATTAAATGACAAGATTCAATTCAATCAAATAGCAGATTCAACCAGATGACGGCGACATATCCACAACATTACTCACCACCTTGTAGGACGTATGAATGCCTTAAAAAAGTTATCATTCAGCTTTTCAATTAGAGCTTTGACGCAAATCGTTGTAACGTATTATAAGAATATAAATAAATTTACCATTATTTTACAATTTTTTTCATCTATGTACATAAAATCTTGTTATTATAAGTTCAAATTTATATATTATAGCTGTTTCCCGCGGCTTCACCCACGTGGACCACGTTTCTATGACTTTTCGAGGGTGCGCAGTGCGCGAGCCGCAAGCGGCTCGCGAGCGTGGTAAAAAGTAGCCTATGTCTTACTTAATCCAGGTCCTAATCTGTCTACCTACCAAACTTCAGGCAAATCCGTTCAGTAGTTTTTGCGGGAAAGCGTAACAGACAGACAGAGTTACTTAATTAGTAGGGATGTATATACTAGCTGTTTTCCGCGGCTTTTCCCGCTCAGATCACGGTAAAAAAATGTTCTATACCTATTCTCAGACCAAATATACACAGAAAATTTCATGAAAATCCGTCCAGCCGTTTCGGAGGAGTATGGCAACTAACAGTGTGACACAGAATTTGATATATATAGATTAATAAGTAATAAGCGAAGAATCCCCGGCAGATGCCAGGCTACCAAAACAAAAGACCTCTGGCCCGGGCAACCTACAACACGCGCACACTGCGAACGGACGTAAAGTTAACAGAACTCGAGGAAGCATTGAGCAGGTTATGTTGGGACATCGTAGGATTGTGTGAAGTCCGAAGAGAGGGGGAGGACACCATAATCCTTAAATCCGGAAACCTGCTCTATTTCCGGGAGGGCGACCAACTGTCCGAGGGTGGTGTCGGGTTTCTAGTCCACAAGTCCCTCATTACCAATGTGGTCCGGATCGAGAGTGTTTCGACGAGGGTAGCGTACCTTATTCTCCGAATTACCAAACGGTATTCGCTGAAAGTTATTCAGGTATATGCACCGACCGCGCAACACTGGAGATCCTATATGAGGATATCTCTAGAGCTCTACATAATAGCTCCCGGACCCAATACACCATTGTTATGGGGGACTTTAACGCGAAACTGGGCAAACGAAGTGATGATGAGCTGAGAGTGGGGCAATTTGGATATGGAAAGAGAAATGCACGTGACCAGCTGCTGGCCGACTTTATGGAGAAGGAGGGCCTCTTTATGATGAACTCCTTCTTCAAAAAGGCTAAACAGCGAAAGTGGACATGGTAGCATCCCAATGGCGTAACGAAGAACAAGATTGACTTTATCTTGTCGACGAGAAGGCAAATATTTAATGATTTCTCTGTGATCAACTCAGTCAAAACAGGAAGCGGATCACCGAATGGTCAGAGGCACATTGAATCCAAAATCTAAAAAGAACAAGTTAGAAAGATGTCGACTGATGAAGTCCACACTCCTACCAGCGCCCATCCAGCTCCAAAACCCCGAAAACTTTCAGCTCGAGTTGCACAATCGCTTCGAATGCCTAGGAGACTGCGAGAATGTGGACGATTATAATGACAGGTTCGTGGAAATTGTCCAAACGGTCGGGTCTAAGATTTTTGAAACTCGCCGTTCAAACAGAACCAAAAAAATCTCTGACTTCACCAGCAACCTCATGGAAGAAAGACGCAGATTGGTTTTGCAGTCCTCTGATGACGCTACTCAGTATCGGCAACTTAACAGGCAGATCTCTAAGTCTACATAAAATACTATACAAAGTGTATTAAAGAGGCGATTAAGAACAACAAAGGCTCAAAAGTGTTCGCGAGAGATCTGTCTGTTGGTCAAAGCCAACTGACCAAGCTGAAGACTGAGGACGGCAGGATCATATCGTCTAAGACTGAGTTGCTGGAAGAAGTTGAGAAGTTCTACGGACAATTGTACACGACCACATGTCTGCCTGTCAGCGATCTGGCTAAAGACCCAAGAGCTAGACTTACCCGACACTATACCAAAGATATCCCGGACGTCAGCCTGTACGAGATTAGAATGGCTCTTAAACAGCTTAAAAACAATAAGGCACCGGGTGATGATGGAATTACGGCTGAACTTCTGAAAGCAGGGGGAACACCGGTACTTAAAGCTCTTCAGAAATTATTTAATTCCGTTATACTTGAGGGACAAACGCCTAAGGCATGGCACAGAAGTATGGTCATGCTTTTCTTCAAAAAGGGCGACAATACCCTGCTGAAGAATGACAGACCCATCTCACTTCTGAGCCATGTCTACAAACTGTTTTCGAGAGTCATTACGAATCGCCTCGCACGCAGGTTTGCCGACTTCCAGCCTCCCGAAGAAGCCGGTTTCCGAAAAGGATTTAATACCATAGACCACATACATACGCTGCGGCAGATTATAAAGAAGACCGAAGAGTACAATCAGCCACTATGCTTGGCGTTCGTGGACTATGAGAAAGCCTTCGATTCGGTCGAAACTTGGGCTGTGTTACAGTCTCTCCAGAGGTGCCAAATTGACTATCGATATATCGAAGTGCTGAAGTGTTTGTATGAAAACGCCACCATGTTGGTTCGCCTCCAGGATCAAAACTCGGACCTATCCAGCTGCACCAAGGGGTGAGACAGGGAGACGTTTTATCTCCGAAACTGTTCACCGCCGCCCCGGAAGATGTTTTTAAGCTTTTGGACTGGATTGGACTTGGCATCAATATCAACGGCGAGTACATCACCTACCTTCGATTCGCTGACGATATCGTGGTCATGGCTGAGACTATGGACAACTTTTTTTTTTTTTTTTTTCCCCTGTTAAGGGAGCGCGGAGGTGAATGCATTTACGCATACCAGCGGAAGCTTCGGCCGCAGGCCGAAGCTGCCGCTGGTTATGTGGGAATCACAGCTCAGCGCCTATATGCATACGTCCCCGTTACACTCGGAAGGTATATGAATACGTATGCACAGGCCCAAAGACCACACTACCCACTAAACACCCCCTCGCGAAAACTTTGGCAGCATAGCCACCTTAAAAGTTCGTCGGTGCGACCCTCACCCTTAGGGAAGGGTGAGGTGCGTAAGTAGGGAGGGGTTGCACCGAACGCACCGAGTAGATAGCCAGCGCGCACAGTGCAGGGGCCCCTCCCATGGTATGTGCCATGCGGGGATGGCACATGAACTGAGAGGTGGGAGAGAAAGACGGCAAGGAACGCAGTAAGCTGCCTTGAAAAAGGCGGCCCGAAACTAGTATGTGCCGCAGACCGACGAATAGCTCCCCGACGAAGGATCCGTGCCGTTGCCGACTTACGACGCCTGGGGAGTACCTCTTTAGGCTTGCGGACATGTACGCACGAAGATCCGACGCCGGGGTCACCATCCGAAGCACGCGGCACGACGGTATCGCTCGTCCGAAGCAGTGGGGCCGCGACGTGTATGGCTAAGTTGGCTTCCCGACGATGGTGACGTGCACGTTGACCGAGTTACACCGCTTCACAGGTTCCACGGCTGCGATCCTGCGTGCTTCTCCATCGCCGCGATACACCTCCGAAGCACACGACGACCCGCGATGACGGTGAATTGAACGTAAAGACGGCCTTGAAAAAGGCGGCCCGAAACTAGTATGGTCTAGCACACGTCCACCGCGAGCGATAGACGGTGCAAGACCATCCTTCTATGGACGAATTAGGCACAATGCTCGATGACCTCAGTAGAGCCTCTCAACAAGTGGATCTTAGAATGAACATGGACAAGACGAAAATTATTTCAAACGTCCGTGTCATACCTACTCCTCTGAAGGTTGGAGGCTATACACTCGAAGTTGTTACCGAATATGTATACCTGGGAAAAACAGTCCAGTTAGGTAGGTCAAACTTCGAGAAAGAGATCAATCGTCGAATCCAACTCGGCTGGGCAGCGTTCAGGAAGCTTCGCAATATCATATGTTATGCTCGGAGTTTCTCTGCGCGATCGAATCAGAAACGAAGAGATCCGTAAGAGAACCAAAGTAACCGACATAGCTCTCAGAATTGCTAAACTTAAGTGGCAGTGGGTGGGGCACATTGCTCGTAGAACAGATGGCCGTTGGGGTAGTAAAGTTCTCGAGTGGCGACCACGCACCGGAAAGCGTAGTGCAGTGGGTGGGGCACATTGCTCGTAGAACAGATGGCCGTTGGGGTAGTAAAGTTCTCGAGTGGCGACCACGCACCGGAAAGCGTATTGTAGGCAGGCCTCCCACTCGGTGAACCGATGACCTGGTGAAGGTCGCGGGAAGCCGCTGGATGCGGGCAGCGCAGTACCGGTCGTCGTGGAGATCCTTGGGGGAGGCTTTGTCCAGCAGTGGACGTCCTTCGGCTGATATGATGATGATGAGATTAATAAGTTTAGAAATAGAAAATTTGAAAACATAACTGTATAATAAAAAGGAGATTCTCAAGTCGATTGTAGTTTTTTTTTTTGTTTGTTACGCGATATTTTAACAGCTTGTAATCGGTTCATTTTCATGATTCTCTTTTTTTTTCGATAGAATATGTCTCCAAGTTAGTCCCGTATAAATTTATTGAAATCGGTTTGGAACTTTTATATGTCCTCCCATCTTTTTTTCGGTTTATCTCTACTTCTTTGTCCTTCTCTTAATACCCATTCTGTAATTTTTTTGGTCCATCTGTCATTAACCATTGTTTGCCCATTTCCATTCGACGTTCCATATAAAACTATAGCCAAGTTTTATGGTTCTACATAAAAATTGGTACATAGTATATTGGTACATAGGTAACGATAGATTTAGCCAAAGAGATGGAGTACAACATAAACAAGAAAAAACCGGTAAAGTGCGAGTCAGAACCGCTCACAAAGGGTTTCGTACCATTATACTAGATGGCGCTAGTTTCTTCACGTTTAAAAAATTTAATTGTTTTGTTTTTTAGCGACTTATTTTTGTCAAGTGTGCCGTTCCCAAGATATAACACATCAAAGTTATTTACAACATGTCCCTGTGAAAACGATTAAGAGTGTCCTAAGACAATCAGTTTGGATGAATGAATAAATTAATGGATGAATGAATGAATATTTATCGATACGTTTTATGTTAATGACTCCAGAATCCTACACTATGCGAGGTCCTACATGCGCTTGGCCGATTATTTTATTGTCTGCCAAGCAACGAGTAGGTCATTAAAGGTTAAAATTACATATAACTTCTACTTTATCTCATACCACCTTTACGGCCTGTTGCTACGCCCGCATTTTATTTCTTATCCCGTGAGAATTTAGAGATTCCGGCATTATTTCTGTAATCATCATGATGGGAACCTCTGTGCAAAATTTTAGCTTTTTAAGTCCAAATTTTTGGTTTGGCTGGGCGTTGTTGATAAGTCAGTCAGTAAGTGAGTCACGACTTTCCTTTTTACTCGACTGCGCCAGAAGGACGGTTATGTTTTTCGAGTGTATGCATGTATCTATGCATGAATGTATATTTATTTCTTAGGCACGATCTGTAGCCTAAATGGCTGATTTAAAATGATGGATTTTGGAGTGCAAGGTGTCGTTAAATTCCTCTTGATCTCGGAGTGACGTATGTTACATTTTTACACGACTTGCCAAAAAATAGGTAATTTTATTATATTGCTCGCTCTGTAGCAGAACGTCTTGATGGATTTTTGAGTGCGACATAGCCATCTTCGAGCGCACGCGCCGCAAACCGACTAGTATGGAAATGGTCTCCATGACCGAAATCGGTCGGATAGATCATCATTCATTAACATTCTTTTTAAAAAACCGGACAAGTGCGAGTCGGACTCGCACACCAAGGGTTTCGTACAAATTTGTAAATATATACTACTAGCAGTTTCCCGCGGTTTCACCCGCGTGGACAACGTTTCTATGACTTTTCGAGGGTGCGCAGTGCGCGAGCCGCAAGCGGCTCGCGAGCGTGGTAAAAAGTAGCCTATGTCTGAATCCAGGTCCGAATCTGTCTACCTACCAAATTTCAGCCAAATCCGTTTAGTAGTTTTTGCGGGAAAGCGTAACAGACAGACAGAGTTACTTTCACATTTATAATATTAGTAGGGATAAATAAAAATAGTGCAAACACATAAATACACATATACCAAAATTATTAGGTACACTAAATACACCAAAATATTAGGTACATATAAAAAGGAAAAAAAACCTTTTTTTTTCACTTTTCGTCATAAATTGAAAACTATACATCATAAAAATAATTAAAATCTGTTTAAGCTTATGCCAATGAAGCCCTTTCATATGATACCCCACATGACACGGTTGGTTAACTCAATTTAAAAATTGGACCGCCGTTGTTCCTTGCATTACTTACTTTAAATAAAGACTGTATTTTTTTATGATTTAATTACAAATGTACAGTTTTCAGATTTTTTACTATACTTACAGTATAAGGCGGTATTACTTACCAAATTTCGTAGTTCTCAGTCAACGGGAAAAACCCTATGAGTTGATTCCCTTGAGAGTGTTGTAATATAAGATTTGCGGCATAAAAGGTTGTATCTTTTTTTTACCTTAACTTAGAAGTTTGATTTTTTCACAGATTCAAGGGACTATAGACCGCAGAACATGGTTTTAATTTCAACTTGATATCTCCACGAATTCCTGAGACAAAGGATCTTGACAGACAGACGGACGGACGGACAACAAAGTGATCCTATATGGGTTCCGTTTTTTCCTTTTGAGGTACGGAACCCTAAAAAACGAGCGATCGTTACAGTAGTCGCATACACGTTATGTACCATGATGAGGAAACCAGGATCTGATGATGACATTCCAGAGAAATTGAGGGGAACCTTAGATTCCTATTTAAAAGTCGGTTTTTTTTGGTCAAAAAAGAACCATCAAAATCAGTTCATAAACGACGAAGTTATCCGCGAACACACATAAAAAAAAATATACGGTCGAATTGAGAAACCTTCTCCTTTTTTGAAGTCGGTTAATTAATTTTAGTTGAAATTTTACCTTCCAAAAAGGGAATGATCCTGCGTTACAATAGTGTGGGTAACAATGCTCATCCCTCCGAATCCTTGACATGGATGTTATTTATACTCGTATGTAAGCCAACTAGGTAATTTTATTCAGTACCCAGCCTACCTTGAATAAACTGTCGCTTTCAAACTGCCTACCAGCGAAACTTTTACTTGAATCCGCAAAGGTTCTTGTTAAGAGACCTACTGGAATAGAAGCGAAATATAGAATATTATACAGGGTGTAAAAAATGGTATAAGTCCCGTTAAGTGTGGGTTCTACTCATCACACTGAACAACTTTCCCCAAGGAATCTATAGTCAATTCTCAAAGAAAAAATTGGACCCTCCATTCTAAAATGCTCAAAATATGACAATCAGCTGATCGTTTTGTATGAAGGGAAAATATATTTTTTTTAGGTTTTCAGCAGTGGTTCAGTATGATGAGTAGAAGCCCTAGTTAACGGGATCTACATCAATTTTGTTACACCCTGTATGTATATTTAACCGACTTCAGAAAAGGAAGAGGTTTCTCAATGCGACCGTGTAGGTATTTTTTTATGTGTATTCGCGGATAATTTCGTCGTTTATGAACCGATTTTGATGATTCTCTTTTTTTTGGAAAGTATATATCCCAAGGGTGGTACCATGACAAGGAAAAAAGGATCTGATGATGGCGTCCCAGAGAAATCGAGAGGAACCTTAGTTTCCGGTTTGAAGTCGGGTTTTTTTGTTCAAAATTATTTAATGCACATATCTAGTGGTTTTAGTCGTTATTTCAGCGAATTGTTTCTTCGTCTGTGTGTGAACCTTCAATAGAGACTTGATCATATTATTGTGTTTAAAAAAACAATATTTTGATTTTAATATTATTTATATTAGGGTAAGACATCTTATTCCTGAGACTCGCCCCTTCTATGTCACTCCCTTGGCAAAGTATATAAATATATTAGTACTAATATACTAACATACAGTATGGACACTCCCCGCCGCTCTCTTAATGCGACCTCACCTTCTCGTTACACAGATTGATTCAGATTGGTTACAGTTTGGTTCTTGAACGTGTGAGATTTCGCCGTGATTTCGTTTGCTCCGTCATTTGTTTTTAGAAAAGACGTTTGTACGCAGTGTCCGGAGTGTGCCCTAGGGATGTTTTTTGTTTTAATTATTTTATATCTAACGGCTATAGAGGCAAGTGACAGGATAAGGGATTCTTACCCTACCCAGAGATATACATTTTATTTAGGAAAATAGATATTTATAAAATCATTTAGTAACGGCTCGGCAGTAATTAGTAGAGATAATCTAAAGAAGATTTAAATTTCGAACTCCAATGTGGAAGTCAGATTAAAAATTGTCTAACTTTTTATCTCGTTAGAGCAGGCATAGCAGCTGTGCACAGACTTAAGTAAACAGGGTGACTTTTTAGGGTTCCTTATCCAAAGGGTGTCAACGCTGTCTATCCGTCCGTCTGTCCAACATTTAAAAGGCGTTTTTAACAGACTTCAAAAAAAAGGAGGAGGTTTCTCAATTCGACCGTGTATATTTTTTATTTTTTTTATGTGTGTTCGCAGATAACTTCGGCGTTTATAAATCGATTTTAATAATTCTTTTTTTGTTGGAAAGCAGATATTCCAAGGGTGGTACCATGATAAGGAAACCACGATCTGATGATAGCATTACAGAGAAATCGAGGGGAACCTTAGTTTCCTGTTTGAAGTCGGTTTTTTTTGTTCAAAATTATTTTGCGTTTGTTTGGCGTCCTATTAGGTAGCTGGCTAATATTTTTACACAAGATTTCATTTTTATGCGGGGTTGTCCTAAAAATAAAAAAAACACACATTTTGGCATATACCTACACGAATTCCACATAAAGAAATAAAACAGCGTTTATAATTTGTCAGCGACCGGTTTTGAATACCATCTTTAGGCAGACTGATCAGATTACAGGAGAACGGATCAGATTACAGGAGATGCTGCAGCATCAGGTCAAGGTTACTATATTCTATCTAAAACCTATTCATTGAGACTATTACAATGAGCCCTAACATGATACTCCTGCTTTAAGTTGTAGAGGAATTGGGTATCCTGCAGATTCTAGGAGATTCTGCAGCATCAGGTCAAGGTTACCATGTTCTATCTAACACCTATTCATTGAGCTCAAATACGATGCCTCTGCTGTATTTGGTGAGGAGTTGGATATCCTGCAGATTCCAGGAGATGCTGCAGCATCAGCTCAAAGTTACCATGGTTTTGCAATATTATTACAGTAACAGGGCACCAAATTTTGAATCGATCAAACAATAAAAGACATATGTCACTTAAATCGTTTCACAATCGGCGAAGAAATTGCGTAACTTACATACAAAACACACAAATGAAAACCGCCTCTTTTTTGAAATCCATAGGGAACACTATACAACATAGATAGACTTATTAACTACCTATAGATTGATAAATAATGATGAAAATGTATGACATGATTTTGACAGTATCTTCCATTAATAAAACTGTACAACTTTCTCATGGCTTTATAAATAGCTTTTTCAGCTTTTGAGGACCAAGAATTTACAGTGAACTAAACAAACGTTTAGATATATTTTCAAGATCTAAATATGAATGTAAGAGAACTATTACAAACTTTCTACTAACCTTATCCTATGAGGAAACCGAAGAGTTGTTGCAAATTGTTTCATTACCAATACATACATAACACACACACATAGAGCACAATAACACACACACACACACACACACGTGCATAATCTTCTGAATTTTATCAGTTGTCGTTGCTTTTTCTGTTCTTATTACTAGTAGGCATATTATGTTATTAAAATATGTTGTTAAATTTATGAATAATTTATGAAATAATTTAATAATAAAGTATATTCATAAATTATGTAATGATTTTAAACGGATAATTAATTAATTTTTAATATTCATATTCTTACACTATCAATCTTTAGTAATTTATCATCAATATACTTATGAATCGAAAACTATGAGTACGAAAAATGTAATTTTGAAAACTATTAATTTACTGCGCACTATGTTAAATTTTGGCTTAATCAAATGGGAAGTGTCTTCTATACCTATAACACAAGTATTAGAAATGCTTAATATAGCTATTGGAGATGTAATCTGTAAGACTTCAAATTATTTTTCATTATTGAAATTAGAATCATGTATCTGTTGCGCTTACAATGTTATGAAACATTTTTGAAATGAAATAAATTAAATTATAAATTATAAAAAATTCAGGTGGAGTTCCCTCATTAGACATCGTGTGGGCCTAGTTGGGTAAGTCGAGTAAAGAGACAACAATGAATTTGTACCATCGTAGATTTATTGAAACACAATCACTTAGTTAACTTCACTTTAGGTATGCTCTTGTAAAGAGGATAGTTTTTAGGCAGGCAAGTCACGACCAGCCCTCGTCGAAGCCTTCTTCGGAATGGCGTGGCCAGCGAGCTCTTGCGCCTAGGCTCCGTCTTAGCGCATGGCGGCGGAACCAGTCATCTCCAGTACCAACATAACCGATCTGACAAGTTAGCCAATATGGCCGCTCGTGCGCTGCGCTACAACTGAGCAACCGTAATCATGACCGTCTCCGACATATATAGATACCCATACTCAATTCGCAAAACTTTTGAACTCCTTTTACAGACCGATCAACAGCTTAAGGCGAGGTATTGATTGGAACCAGTTGTTTCTGTCTGTTTCTTTAAGTGTAAAGAGTAAAGAAAATAACCACACTTTTTCAATGGTTTTTCGTTTCGATCAAAAACTACATTAAAAGTATAAAAAATATTAACATTTCTCACTTTGTATTATCATAACAAATATTGTTGTATATTTTTTTTAATTTACACTTCAAAATATTAGTCATAACTAGAGTTGAAAGTAACGGTGTATACCTATCTTTGGGATTTTTTTATATCGAGCCAAAACTGCTCATTCTTGTTTCCTAAAGCTTTTGACTTTAAGGAACATTATCAACAAAAAGGGTACATTTTTTCAACCTTGGGTTTTCTATCGTTAGGAGTAATTGACGACAATAATAACGAAAATCTGTAATATTACCGCCTCAATAGCCAAATTTGTATGGAAGTTTCAATTGTTTCCTAGTTAGCTGTTAGCGAAAGTTGTTTAGTTTCACGGGTAAAAGCTAGACTTATAATTTTTCAACATTTTAAATTCTGTTTAACATCATCATCATCATATCAGCTCATATACGTCCCCACCGAGGGGCTCGAGCCTACCCTGAATTAGGGCGATCGGGCCTTAGTCGACCACGCGGTACAAGTGCGGGTTGGTCGACTTCACACACAACCTGCGAGCTTCTCCGCAAGCGTGTGCAGGTTTCCTCACGATAAACATACCTCGCCTTAATTATAAAATAACACAACAAACAACCGTGAATTTGAAATTTAATTTTAAGTTTGTAAGTATTCAATTAATTTCAAGTCGCTTACCAGAGAGCTCGCTTTTCGAAGCCAATTATTTTTAGCTTTTACTTAACATTGTATATGAAGGTAACATGTCGATTTAAATTTTTTAAATACGAGTAAAATAAGTATCTGTATATTTCGAAACATGATGCAACCAACCAGTGTTACCTTTTGAGGGTTCCGTAGTACAGAAGCGTGGCTGCCTATTGGGACAATATGATATAAAGTAACTAAGTGTCCATATTCAAACCATCGATTCGAAAAGAAAAAGAAGAAGATGAAGCTGAAATTTGGCAAAGATATACCTATGTAATAATAACGCGGAGAGAACTGTAAAAAAATTTTTGGAAAAAAAACTTTTTGAGGGTACCTCCTCTAAATCAAAAAAAAAATCTACCCTTAAAGGGGTGTAACTAGGGGTTCAAATATTGTTTAAAGAAATCATATAAAATATATGTTTGTTTGTTATCTCTTCACGCTTCTAAAACTCTACCATACTTGACTATACTTATCATACACGTAGCCTGTTTCATGAACAAGAACAATTTATGCTATGAAAAAAGACTCTTGTTTTTGGTTTATTTTTTCAAGATCGCAATGGAGCAACGGATTGTTATGATTTTATGCACGTAGATAGTTGAGGAGTAAGAAATTATGTAGACTGCTAATTAGGATAGCCCGATATAGTTCCCGGAGGATCTGGGGAAAACTCATATTCATATTGCTCTCGTCCGTCACAACAGAGTAAGTCATTGTCGTGGTTTTTTGTACAAACATGATTGAGGTGGAGGGAAGTGACATAGACTACTAAGTGCTACTAATTAGCATAGGCGGACATAGTTCCCGAGGGATCTGGGGAAAACTCTTTTAAACGCTCGCGCACGTTGGCATCGCAACGGAGCAACGGGTCGACGTTATTTTTTGCATAAAAGTAGATGAGGGGGTGGAAAGTGACATAGAACGCTGATCACGATAGTCCAACATAGTTCCCGAAGGATCTGGAGAAAACAAATTTTCACGATTTGTGATATTTTATTTTGCACAGAGATAATTAAGGGGTTGGAAGTAAAGTAGAATAGCACGACATAGTTCTTGAAGAATCTTTGTGCATGAAATACATGCTCAGCGTCAATACATCCACGACAACGTCGCAAATAGTAGTCAGGCTAAAGTCTGGAAATTCCTCTAATCAATGGGTATAGGTAAAACAGTCACACTGTTGATATAAACCTAAACCTTAATGAACTTAACAAGCACTTTACCGCCAGTCCCTCCATAACTGATGGAAATAAACTAGAAACACTCCAGGTTTTATCATCGCTGCCTATACCTAACTTTGACCAACTGGTTTTTTCACCTATTTCTGAGCGTGAGGTCGAGAAAAATATCCTCTGCATCAAGTCTGATGCACAAGGTACTGATGGCATTAGTCGTAAGATGATCTTATTATCCCTGAAGACCATATTACCTATCTTGTGCCACATCTTTAACTTTTCCCTTTTCACTGGTTCTTTTCCCAGTATCTGGCGACAAGCCTTCGTCATACCTGTTCCAAAAACTAGCAATCCGTCCTCATATACTCAGTATCGACCCATTTCTATATTACCGTTTTTATCAAAAGTCTTGGAACGACTCGTACACTCTCAGCTATGTACCTTTATCAATAAGAACTCTATTCTTAGTCCCTATCAATCAGGTTTCCGCCCTGGGCACAGCACTGTTACCGCCCTCATCAAAGTCACTGATGACATCCGTCTTGGTATGGAAAACCAGCTTTTAACTATCCTCATGCTATTAGACTTCAGTAACGCTTTTAACACTGTCGACTTTGACAACCTTTTAGCTGTCCTTAAAACTCTAAAATTTTCCCCTAATGTTATTGAGTGGTTCCGCAGCTACCTCCACAACCGTGAGCAGCGAGTGCGCCTAAACGAAAAAGTCTCCGATTCCTGCTTTATTACTGCTGGAGTGCCGCAGGGTGGAGTACTGTCACCACTTCTTTTCTCTATTTTTATCAACTCAATTACTCCTCTCATAACTTCTTATCATCTCTATGCCGATGACCTTCAAATATATTCCCAGGCTTCTCTGGAAAATCTGCACTCTGCTATTTACCAGCTCAACGAAGATCTTAACAGAATAAGTAATTGGTGCAGGTCATTTCGCTTGACCATAAATCCTAACAAATCACAAGTGATCATTATAGGAGGATCAAGGCAGATAGCTGGTGTTTCTTTTGGTAATCTCCCTCCCGTGGTTTTGAACGACATTCCAATTCCTTTTAGTAGTGTAGTCAAAAATCTTGGAGTATTGCTCGACAGCTCCATGTCGTGGTCTCCACATGTAACTGAAGTCAGCCGTAAGTTCTTTGCTGCAGCTCACTCGTTACGACGATGGAAGAACCTTCTCCCCCAGAAAACCAAGTTAGAGTTAGCACAGTCTCTTCTTCTGCCAATCTTGGACTACGCTGATACGAGCTGTCCAGATTTAAACGAGGATCTGAAGTCTAAAGGTTACAAAACGTATGCATTCGTTTTATATTTGGATTACGCAAATATGACCACGTATCTGAATATCGCACCCAGCTCAAATGGCTTCCTATCCGTCAACGGCGTCACTTGCATCTCCTTTCCCTTCTCTTTAATGTCCTGTATAATCCCAATGCTCCAACCTACCTAAAGACCAATTTTTCGTACCTTGGATCTGATCACGATCGACCACTTAGGTCTAAAGAGGATAACCTGCTGAAACTTGTACACTTTCGCACGCACTACTACACCCAGTCCTTCTCTATTATGTCCGCTCGTCTATGGAACTCTTTACCTTCCGATGTTCGCCACACTGAGACACTAGCAGCGTTCAAGCTGCGTCTTCGGGAAATTTTCCTGATCCAGTAGTTTTGTGCGTATATATGTATATTTATACTTGTTATATATTGGTATATATAATACAATTATTATTATCTATCTACCCATATTTATATTTAAAACATATATATATTTATCGTGGATTATTATTTCTTTGCCTTTTGGAAAATAGGCACCTTGCTATCAGATTCTTGCGCTATCGTTGTTTTACATAATATATTTGAATATATCTCATCTGCCAAGGGTTGTCTGGAAGAGATCATTTTTAGCGATAAGACCGCCTTTGTACACTTAAGTCTGATAAAACCATTTTGTGATTATTCCTTGTGTGCAATAAAGAATTTATACATACATACATACACGCTCGCGCATTTTAGCGTCGCAACGGAGAAACGGATTGACGTGATATTTTGCGTAGATATAGTTGAGATGGTAAAAAGTGATTTACTGCTAATCAGGATAGCCCTAGATCTGGAAAAAATTAACTTTCACTTTTTGCTTTATTTTGCATATAGATGATGGTGGAGGGAGTTGTGTAGTTTAGTAGCATGGCCTGACATCATTTTAGAAGGATCTCTGTACTCAAAATACTTTTTGAAATAATAACCGTGAGGGAAGATACAGTACTTAACGTAACATCATATTTTCAATCCCGAATAGTCAAAAGGTTCCCGTTGGAAAATAAGAACATTGCATCTCTGTTATAGCTTAATGTACTAAGATGAAACTGCAACTGTTATTAGGTCTATTAAATATATTAACATCTGATTTTAGTTACGAAAATATACTATTGATCCCAAAAAAGGAATCGAAATAACCCGTAGTTTTTCCTTCAGTTAGGCGTGTGAATTATCACCAAGGAACATATTGGTACTTACGTAACGTCATATTTTCAATCCCGGATAATGAAATGGTTCAATAAAAGGAAAAATAAAACCGGATTGTAGTTAGGTTTAAAAGTATTTATTCTTCTAAAAGACAAAACGTCACTTACATGAGAAGAAATATTAAATAAGCAATTAGGTTATGATTATCATTAATCATTTCACCATGTCCAACATACACCAACTTCCGGAGATAACTTATCACAGGTTATCCTACTAATATTATACAGGCGAAAGTTTGTAAGAATGTATGGATGTATGTTTGTTACTCTTTCACGCAAAAACTACTCAACGGATCTGGCTGAAATTTGATAGGTAGGCAGATTAGGACCTGTATTAACACATTGACGCTTGCGGCTCGCGCACTGCGCACCCTCGAAAAGTCATAGAAACGTTGTCCACGCGGGTGAAGCCGCGGGAAACAGCTAGTAAGAAATAATGTGTAAACCAAGATAACCATCACCCGAAGTCGCTGGCACCAGCTATACAGTCACAAAAACGATATCCACGCGGGCGAAACCGCGGACGTAAGCTAGTATAATACATTACCAAATATTGGCTATCTCAGCACATATTTGCTATCTATCTTCTTCTGTCTTCTATCCGTAGGAAGTGTCTGTGGTTAGGCCACACACTTCGTCATAATTTTGGGAAGACTACGGGAACCTATTTCGCAAAAGTTCGACTCGCACTTGGCCGGTTTCATATTGTTTCATAGAAGTTGTGTGCGCGCCCTCCGTGCGTTTGGACGACCGCACGGAGCGTTTTTTGTTCAAGCAAAAACATGAACTAATTACGTTTGCAGTAGAAATCAGACCAGGCGTACTTGATTCCATCTTAGTCGCGTCTAATAACTACAGACTCTTTAGAATAAAAACTATGCACATCGAAGTTACAACTAATTTTAGTTATAGTTTAAACTATCTTTTGCCCGCGGCTTCGCCCGCGTGGACATTGTTTTTATGACTTTCTTTGAGGGTGAGTCCCACCCTCTCAACCATCTCTGTGCAAAAAATCACAACAATCCATTGTTCCGTTGCGATGTAAAAGAAATTAACCAAAAAATAAAACTTTTTCAGTTCCCTCAGGATTTGCATCGGGCTGTGTCATTTTCACGGAATAGAAATTAGCCTATGTCCTTCCCAGTAACACAGGCTACCTGTATGCCAAATTTCATCAAGATTGGTCAAGGTGTTAAAGCGTGAAAAGATAACAAACAAACACATTTTCACATAAATAATATCAGTAAGGATAGTCAAACCTCTTGCAACAGCCTGTATAAGGTGCATGATGAGATCGTATCCGGCCGATATCGCTGCTATGCGTGTATGTACATGCATTGTCGCTGGCCTGTGACAACTCTGTGTACATTTTTCTTGGCTACCGACAGATCATTTTGTTTGTTTTTGTATTCTAAGTTGTAAGATACTTTTAGTGTAATAACTGTTTAATGATAATGCATGCGTGTCTGGAGAATGGTATTGAGACAACTATGTATGAAGGTTTAACGATACCTCATGTTTTGTTACCCTGTAATTTTTGTAATAATTAAAAAAAAAACAACTAAAAAACACGCTTTTAAAGCACATCAAACTAAAAAGTGAAAAATAATTCTTAATTTAAGCTGACAACAATAATGAACAAAAAATACTAGTGTTATTGTGAAAAAAAGCGTTTGGGCGCTTTGTGGCACAAAGCGTATATCGAGCAACCCATGCTTTTTCACAATAATACTAGTATTTGCTTTAAAAGCGTGTTTTTTTTAACTATATTTATTTTTAAATTTTTAGTTCAGGATAATGAGATAAACTTGTGAAATTATTGTTTTGTCACTGATTCTTGATAAATGTACAAAGTTTGAATTAAATCTGTCCGCTTAAACTGCATTGAATTACTACTACATAATAGTAATTCAATGTTAAACTGGGTCAAAATCGAGTGCAAAGGAGTTGGTTTCAAACATACAAACATACATACATACAGGTGAAGCTAATAAAAGCATGATAAAAAAGGTGGTTACTTACCTAGCATCATCATCATCATATCAGCCAAAAATCGTCCACTGCTGGACAAAGGCCTCCCCCAAGGATTTCCTGCGCTGCCCGCATCCATCGGCTTCCCGCGATCTTCACCAGGTCATCGGTCCACCGCGTGGGAGGCCTACCTACGCTACGTTTTCCGGTGCGCGGTCGCCACTCGAGAACTTTACTGCCCCATCGGCCATGTGTTCTACGAGCTACCTACTTAGCATAATTGCTGTATAAGGTAGGTACGTGCGAGTACATAAGCATCGATGGATGTAATGATTGTAAAAGTTTACCACCCACTTTTTTTTGTACCCTACTAGCTTTTGACCGTGACTTCGATGTCTTGGATGTCGATGGTGTGTGGTTGCAAGCAGCTCGCCGTTTTTTTTTACTTTAACCTACCCGGGCGTGTATTTAAAGTACGAAGTTTCAAAGCAATCGGGTGAAAGGTTTGACAGCGCATAAAATACGAACAAACAAAGGAACAAACAGTTACGTATATCATCATCATATCAGCTCATATAGTGTCAATATCATAATATAAACGGGCCCTTTGCGGGTAGGTCGACTTCACACACAACATTCGAAATTCTTCGCAGGCGTGTACAGGTTTCCTCACGATGTTTTCGCTCACCGTAACAGAGTTATAATTAGAAAACACATTGGTACGTTGCAGGATTCGAATCACGACCTTCCGGGCAGGACTTAGCGGCTCTAGTCGTTACGCCATCGACGCTCTATATCGATTTTCATATAATATGAGATGTGTGACTGTGTGAAGATGTGTGCGAGATTGTGTGTGAAGTCGACCAACCCGCACTGGACCCGCATGGTCGACTGTAGCCCGATCGCCCTAATTCAGGTTAGGCTAGAGCCCCTCGGTGGGGACGTTTATGAGCTGATAAGATGAGATTTTAATGGTAGTGCGGCGCACGAGTGCACTTAAGGTGTAGCCGCCATTGGTAAGTATACCTAAATTGAAACATATAGTTACCTTCGAAGAAATGCTAGATAAATAACTTTAGGAATTTAGGAATGCGTAAAAACTTAACCCCTCCTTTTGGCCAGTCGGGTAAAAATGTACCCTATGTAACTCACGGGACCAAGAAGAATCTAACGATACCTCAAACGTAAAAATCCTTCAAGCCATTCAGGCTGTAGCAGGGAACATGAAATCTGTATACATAAATACACACTCGAAAAACATAACCCTTCTTCTGTGGCAGTCGAGTAAACATAAATGTTCTTCTGAGGCAGTTGGGAAAAAAACAACCCTTCTTCTGAGGCAGTCCTGTAAACATATCCCTTCTTCTGAGGCATTACAGTAAATATAACCCTTCTAAAGTAGTCGGGAGAAAAACATAACCTTCTTCTGTGGCAGTCGGGTAAACAAAAATCTTCTTCTGAGGCAGTTGGGTAAACATCACCCTACTTCTGAGGCAGTCAAGAAAAAAACATGGCCTTTCTTCTGTGGCAGTCGGGTAAACATAAATCTTCTGTTGAGGCAGTTGGGTAAACATAAATCTTCTGTTGAGGCAGTTGGGTAAACATCACCCTTCTTCTGAGGCAGTTGGGTAAACATAACCCTTCTTCTGAGGCAGTCTATTAAAAAACATATCCCTTCTTCTGAGGCAGTCTGGTAAACATAACCCTTCTTCTGCAACAGTCTGGCAAAAAATGCTCAAACAAGAATAATTCCATCGTACTCTTGTTTCAAAGTCGGTGGATACTTAACCGAGTTGCCGAGAGCATGTAGGTAATTGTGTTATTTCTGTGAGTAACATGTGTTGTTGGAACTTCGCAATTAACTGATGGCTGGTCGACTTCAGTACGCTATAAAACTAGCTGCTTGTGGCGCTGCAGGTCATGGTGGAGAGATTTGACTCATAGCAGACACAGCTGTTTGTGGTATGGAGTATCCTTTAGTAATATACGAGCAATATTTGTCTGTACAAAATAATTTTGCAAACTAATCAATTCTAACCATCTTAATGTCTGTTTTGGGTTCAGTAAATTATTTTTTGGTATTTCGTCATTGTTTAGTACCAAAAATAATTACTACCTTATAGTTTCACTATGTCTGTCTGTCTGTCCGTTCCGTCTGTCCGCGACATAGCTCAGAAACTATTAGTACTGGAAAGCTTTAATTTCCAGTCATATTAATCACGCCAACAAAGTTGTACGAAAAATCTTTTTTTTTTTTTATAGTACCACACCTACTTATAAAGAGGGGAATTTTTTAAGGATTTGAGGAATTGACGTACCCTAATCGTGTGAGGGGGATATAGGGATCGGTTTGAGAAATATTAAGCACTAGCTGTTTCCCGCGGCTTCACCCGCGTGGACAACGTTTCTATAATTTTTCGAGGGTGCGCAGTGCGCGAGCCGCAAGCGGCTCGCGAGCGTGGAAACTCAGGTAGCCTATGTCCTTTCTCAGGGTCTAAAGATTGTCTGTGCCAAATTTCATCAAAATCGGTTGAGAGGTTTAAGCGGGAAAGCGTAACAGACAGACAGAGTTACTTTCGCATTTATAATATTAGTAGGGATTAAAATATATTAGGACATAATATAATCAATTTAAAAGGAAAACTATCACGGCTAAGTAGACTTTCTTAGTTTAAGAGTAATAGTCGACGATCTTAAGGTGAGCAGTTGGATTTATATAAAAATTATAGATTTTCCATACAAAACATCCTATTACCATCTGCAAATACAATTTTGTTTTTTTAATATACATTTAATTTTTGAAAATACTACGGAACTCTACATTGCGCCGGCCTGACTGGCATTTGGCCGGATTTTTAAGTAAGGTTTTCTTTGTTTTGAGTGCTACCCAATCGCATTTTTTTACTGATTTAGCGATTATTATATCACTGCTGTATTAGCATTGGTGTTGATTCGGTTTTATCTAAATATATAAAAATCAATGCCACTTTTCGTTTTAATTTTATAACTCAAGAACTGCTTGACCGATTTCGCTAATTCTTTTTTTGTCGAGTTCGTTCTTGTCAGGAGAAGGTTCTTATGTAAGGTAGGGTAGGGTAGGGTAGGGTGGGGTAGAGTAGGGTATGGTAGTTTATGTAGTGTCGTGTAGGGTAGGGTAGGGTAGTGTAGGGTAGTGTAGTGTAGTATAGGGTAGGGTTGGGCAGTTTAATGTAGTGTAGTGTAGTTTAGGGTAGGGTAGGGTAATGTAGTGTAGGGTAGTATAGGGTAGGGTAGGGCAGTGTATTGTAGTGTAAGGCGGAAAGTAGTTCGCCGGGACAGCTAATAAACTAATATTTTTTACATTAGGATACGGTGTAAAGTTTGTTCCTTGAATTAGCTGCAAAGCTGCTCCTCTAAAATTTATGAAACTATAAACGATAGCCAGAAAACTACGAATGTTTCTACCAAAGCAACCAACAACAGCAAAACCAAAAACATAAAAGCCCACGGAACACTTTAATGTTACACAGCCCGCTGATCTGTTTTAATGGTACAAATACCAACTACTACTAAAGACCGATCTTTACCTGGGTAGATTCCATCCACCACGATATCCAACACTACACCAACCTTACAATAAACCAATGGATAGCGCTATCAGAGCAAAGAAGCGTATGAAAAAAAAATGGAGGAGGCGATCTATAAGACACCTAAAATAGATGCGTAAATTGAATCGCGAGAGGAGACCCAAACGAAAGCAACCGTATGTATCTAATTACAAGCAGTCATAATCTTCCTTGCCCGTATATAGCTACACACCTATAATTTATCCTCCCAATACTGACTACGATGTTCTGAATTCGGGCTGGTTCAAACTCCCATCGATCGCCATCCTGACTGCGCTGACCTACACCCCTATCCTATCTACGCCCACTCTGTTTTCTTAGGTCCCCGCGCCCTTGCTGCAGTAATTCTGGCTTGAACTGAACTGTGCCGTTCAAGCTCGTTACAGTCGTAAATAAGTGTCCCTGGTATTTCTAAACTATTTCACCTAAGAAAACGATTTAGAAGGTATCCTGAGACTTAACAGTATTCCAGTAATGACTCCCGGAGCCCTACACTGCATGGTCCGATACGCACTTGACGGTTTTCTTTCCTGATTGGGACAAGGTATATCTTATCGTAAATCGTCTTCTTACTTTATTTTTATTTCTTGGAAAAATTTGCTTACATTAACCATCAAACGAAATCCTCTAATCAGGATATTTTCCTATCCTGTAATATTTTCAAAGAATATCCTATTTCATTTTGTGTCATTTTGCAATTGAGATATTGTAATCTATTGTAATCACGGCTTATTGTATATCAATTCGTCTACAACAAGATTCATAAATTCTGTCTATTCTGTAGGGATTTCAAGTTAGGCTTGACTAATTGTTTATTAATATTGCAAATCGAAGAGCCTCAGGTGGCAGAGCCAAAGGTTTCTAATGGATGTCTAGTCATTTGTTTGAAATAAAACAAGCACCTATCACATTTCTATGAAAGATGCTAAGAATCCATATTAATATAATAAAACTGTCTGTACATGAAATATTTTTGGAAAATAATAACTGTGGTGGAAATTAGTAACGATATAGATGCCAAAACAACAACTTTTGGAATTTTTGTCTGTCTGTCTGTATGTTCGCCCATCACGCAAAAACTACCCGACCGATTTTGATGAAATTTTGTATGGTGGTTCCTTATAGCCTGGGTTAACATATAGGATACTGTTTATCGAAGAAAGTTCAAGAGTTCCCGTGGAAAAATTAAAAGTATACATTTCTAGAATGGCTCACCAGGCAAATGTTGCTTGACCTATTGCAATTAAGTTTAACACGTTGATACTTTATATCGCGAACTAAAACTGGGACATTGTAAATCCCAAAAAAATTAAGGGTTCCTGCAGGAATGGAAAAAAATGTATCTTTAGAATGGCTCAACGTAACCATATGAAACCTTTACATTGAGATATGGTGTTTTGACCATAATTACATAGTCGGGTATTCTTTATACCGGAAAACTAAATAGGTCCCGTGGTAAATTAGACCTGTCTATATATAATAGTATCGATTTAAAATTTCATACTTTTGAGTGAATTTCTTTTAAGTATTTTTCAGCATACGCTACTTTACACATCTCTAACTCTGGAACTATGGCACGTAGCGATATGTTTGATAGACTAACAGATAGGTATTTTTTAAAGATTCCAATCGTGTAAAAAAAACGCATAAGTCAAGTTGTGCATCTTTTAACAAGACGTACAGATATGGGAACTCTTATAACGGCTACTATTTGCGTGTGGCAGTTGCTCTCCGCCTGGGCTGCAATGTCTGTGAACCTTATCAATGCATTTGCGAATCCAGGGTGGAGGCAATTGGCCATCACGTACTGAGTTGCGGTCGTTGTTTGTTTCACCATGCCCTTAATGACTTCACTCGGAGGGCACTGGTCTCGGCCATATGGAATATTCCATCTTTGATGCAGCCGCCAGGTTTTAGTCGATCTGATAGCAAAAGTCCCGACGGTTTAAACAGGTGCCATGGCAGAGAGGAGAGTGCCTGCTTTGGGATGCCACGTGTGTCAGCACTTTTTGTGCCTCACACCTCACGCGTCCGTCTTGGAGGAAAATTACTGCTGCTGAACCCTCAGAGGCCTTCGTATTCAGCGTTCATTATGGAGATTGAGATGCTCCGGGTCCTACCTACTGCTATGGTTGTCTATTGCCATCCAGCGCGGCAACGAGAAGTGCGTTATGTGTTCCTTTGGAGCTGACATATTAATATTTTTAGGAAATTTTATTACTAGACTAGCTTTTGCCCGAGGCTTCGCCCGCGTGGACATAGCTTTTACGACTCTTTTTGAGGGTTAGTGGTGCGCGAGTCGCAACCGGCTCGCAAGCGTGGAAATGATTTTTGTCCAGGTACCTCAGGAACTATAACGGGCTATTCTGATTAGCAGTCTTTGTCACTTCCTACCCCTTCAACAAATTCTATACAAAAAATGCCTTTCATCCGTTGCTCCGTTGCGACGCCGCCGACGCGCGCGAGCATAGAAAACAGTTTTCCCCAGATCTCTTTGGGAACTATGTCAGTATATACTAAATAGTAAATTATATCATTTTCTACCTCATCTACCATCTCTGTGCTAAAAATAACACCAATCCATTTTTCCTTTGCGATTTTAAAGAAATTAACGAAAAAGAGTATTATTTTAGTTCCCTCAGGAACTGCATCGGACTATGCTAATTTCAAGAGATAAAAAGTAGATTAAGTTCCCAGTGACACAGGCTACCTGCGTGCCAAATTTCATCAAGATTGGTAGAGGCGTAGAAGTGTAAATAGGTAACAAATAAACAAACACATTTTCACATTTATAATATAGTAAGGATTTCAGCCGATTGATTTATTGCTCGCGCACACTTACCCTCAATAAGAATCATAACAGGTATATATGTCCACGCGCGCGGGCGACGCCGCGGGCAAAAGCTAGTACGAAATATAATAAAAATCAGTCAAGTGTGAGTCGTACTAAGGAGTCCGAATGAAAAAAAAAATTTTTGTCGCTCGCGTAGATGTCTTTTGTTTAAAATGATTAGGTTTTATTGTTATCATTGTTTAGAGAGGTGCGGTGGTACGGAATCCTAGGTGCGCTAGACCGACTCGCACTTGGCCGGTTTTTCTCTTTACTAACTCTCATAACACTTTAAATCTAGACCTCCTTTCCTTGGTTACTCTTAAAGAACAAGGTAGCAATGAAACAGCCTGACTCAAGCTCGCTTAAGGGTCCCCAGGAGCAAAGTATATATATTAGTACTAGCATACAGTATGGACACTCCCTGCCGCTCTCTAGATTGCGACAACACCCCCTCGTCACCCAGATTGATACAGATTGGTTACAGTTTGGTTGTCGAACGTATAGGATTTCGCCGCCATTTTGTTATTCCATCATTCGTTTTTTGAAATCTCATTTCTGACCCGTTGTATGAAGTGTCCGGGGTGTGCCAGTAGGCTCCAGTTTCTATACAAACGTAGGTAATTCAAAATCTACATGCCGGATTGAATCCAAACTTTGCGAATATATTGAGTAGACACATATCGATGTTTTTAATTAGTTTTCGATTTACTAATTAAACAAAAAAAAAGTTTCAAACTTTTAGTAAAAAACTAATTTAAGCCTTCTTTTTGTCATGTTTCAATTTACTACGATGAAAAATCATTACAAACATCGATATGTATCTATTCAATATATTTGTAAAATTTGGTTGGAAACTCGAGCCTTCTGGGGACCCTTAAGTGAACTCGTCTGCTGTTCATAATTAATGTCGATAATGTTATAAAATACCAAATTTAGTTTGCGACAGGAAATTAATTAAGTAGATGCCTCTATAAACTTATTGAGTAATATTGTTAATTATTTATTGTTCATTGAAGGTCTACTATCTATAAACGTAGATGCTTTACAATGTTGTGGATGCTACCTAAAATTTTGGTCGTAATTAATTTTAGGGAATTTTACCAATAACCATTTATTTGAAGGGTAGGTACGTCGACCGCACGTCAGTGGCATACTAAACGTAGTGTATTACATTCTCTTTGAAACGGTTTGACTTTGAGCAGTTTATTTTTTTAAATGTTTTTTTTTTTAACCGACGCGCCCGGAGACTCATTGGCGATGATGAGCTTGTCAAAAAAAAGATTCAAAGCCTTGATTCGAAAGTTGCCTGTCTTTCGGTTTTTATATCGAATTCATTTCGGAGAGTGTGCTCAAGAACTTCACGACCTCATTCCCTCAGCTCCATTCCATCTTCGGTCAACGAGACGCAGAGGTAGGCTCCACCGCTTTGTTGTTGATATTCATTCAGCATATACGCACGAAGCGTTACGCTTCCTCGTTTATTATGCAGACAGCGATGGAGTGGAACTCCTTGCCTGCGTCTGTGTTTTCCGACTCCTACATTATGGGGATCTTCAAGGCGAGAGTGAATAGGCATTATTTGAATTTGTGTGTACCATCCTTGACTACATCATCACTTACCATCAGATGAGATATAGTCAAAAGCGCTAAATTTTTTTGTATAAAAAAAATTAATCATCAAAAATGTTTTTGGCCTCGTCCAACCGACGTAGTTGTCAGTTTCAATAAGCCATTTTTGAGTCATCATAAATATTAGCCGAAAGACGTCCACTGCCAAGCCTCCTCTAAGGATTTCAACAACGACCGGTCCTGCGCTGCCCACTTCCAGTGGCTTCTCGCGACTTTCACCGTCGTCGGTCTACCGGATGGGAGGTCGGTCTACCGGATGGGAGGTCTGCCTACGCTAGGTCGTCCGGTGCGCTTATTTTGCGTACAATAACAATAAGTGTTTTTTTTGCTATGGTGACAAACCTGAAAAATCGAGTTAGAAAAAAAAATTACTAGAACTTTTCTCTAATCCAAATTGTATTCACATTAGTCCAGCAGTTTAGGCGCTAGAGCACCAGGGACGGACATACATACCGCACACACGCACACATTCACACACAAACTCACGAAAACTAATAAAACATGTTTTTATATTTTTTTAGAATCTATTAGTGTAAGATAATCAATCCCCATCAAAATCTCAACTTTTTTTGTCATGAAAATACCATCGGTCCACAGTCGCCCGAAAGTACAAACCGTCTCTTGTTGATTTGCCAGTTCAGTAATGCTTACAACTGACCTGTGGCCGATCGTACCAGTATTCAATCGGGGTCTAGGCTAATATCGATTGGCACTAAGAATATACTTAACAACCTCCCTTTACAGGCACGTCGTCGATTGCTTTAATATCGATGGCTTTATTGGTCTATCTTTGGCCTGTTTATTCAACCAGCAATTTAAACTTGGAACACTATTGAATGAATGAAAGTCATGAATGATTAAACTGAGGTGATTGTTAAATATTTAATTTTACTATCAAATATTGTACGACATGATAGGATAATATTATTATGATTAAATACGAACAATTCACTATTTCGCATCAATAATATACGTGACACTGAGTTCTCATACGAGTCATACGACTGTTAAAGTTTACAAGTGTCAAAAACAGTGTTGCCAGTTTTGAATTCAAAAATCTACTATCGTTATCACACTAATATTATAAAGGCAAAAGTTTGTGAGTGTGTATGTTTGTTGCTTCTTCACGCAAAAACTACTGAACGGATCTGGCTGAAATTTGGTAGGTAGACAGATTAGGACCTAGATTAACACATAGGCCACTTGCGGCTCGCGTACAGCGTACCCTCGAAAAGTCAAAGAAACGATGTCCACGCGAGTGAAGCTGCGGAAAACAGCTAGTTGAGATAATAAGTCTAGGCATCAATCAGTCTTCCATAGGAACTAGTGTCCCCAGGTGTCCCTACACATTAAATTTTATGACTTAACCTTCACTTTTGGAAGATTTACTCACCAATAAAGATGACATTCCAACATCACCTAAAACTTCTTTTCGCCCCAAACGATCTGTCGTAACATAATCCATGGCCATATCATTTTATTTTCAATTCATCCTATTAGTACCATTATCCACTGCAAGTAAATACTTTTTTCTGTATGAACCATAGTACGTTAGTACTAATATATATACTGTGCCATAGACATAGATACTATATCAATCGGTCGTTCCTTTCCTTCTAATATGGTTGATGGGAGCGATGGCTGACTCTCGCGTTATACTCGTGACCGGGTGATGTCCGTTTGAACTGGCCTACTCTTGTTAAAGGTATCAATGACATTCAATAATTTTATGTATAACTTTTCGTGTCATATTGTTTTCATGTTCTACATGACATAATCTGGTTTATTTCTAGGATTTAATTTTGACATTATAACTAATGATTGTTTATTTATTGATTTTTCACAAATTAAATTATGTTATTATTACTTTATGACTATCAGGAAGAGTGTAATTTGCACCTATTTTGAATAAATACCTTGAATCTTGGATATATAAATAAACTGTTTATCCTTAAAAAATATAGAGTTTGTTTAGCTAGTACCATTAATTAATCTTAGTAGTTATTAGTAAGCAAGGAATGAATTTATATGACTTATGCTCTACTTAATATGTATTTAATGCTATTATGTTATTATAAAAATGCTGTAGATTCTTGTTAAATTATAAAATTAGTTATTGTTATGCAAGGCTGCGAAGATGTTATATGGCGTGAGTAATTTCTATTGAAGTACCAGCGACGCGAGTATGTATGTCTGTTTCTTTGGCTGAGCCTGTAACCTAAGGGTCCACACACACGGACTGTAAGCTTACAGCTGCAAATTTGCAGCTGGAATGCAGTCCGTGTGTTTGGACCCTAAACGGCTTAACAGATTTTGGAGTGCGAGGTATCGTTATATTCGTCTTGATCCCAAAAGTGACATACGGTACATTTTTACCCGACTGCCCACAAAAAACACCCCACGCTTTTAAAAAAATGTATCGACATCGGTTCTTAAAACGTGAGCAATTAAAAAAAAAAACATCGGTTCATAAACGTATGCAAATTTAAGATTTAAGCCTACGTAAAAGTACCTTATTTTTATTTATTTTTTTATTATTTCACTCATATACGTCCCCACCGAGGGGCTCGAGCCTAACCTGAATTAGGGCGATCGGGCCTTAGTCGACCACGCGAGCCCTGTGCGGGTTGGTCGACTTCACACACAACCTGCAAGTTTCTTCACAGGCGTGTGCAGGTTTCCTCACGATGTTTCCCTTCACCGCAAGAGCGTCGGATAAATGTACAAGTACATATGAAATCGAAATTCTAAAACACATTTGTAGGCAGGATTCGAACCACGACCTCCCGGACAGGAGGTAGCGGCACTTGCCATTCCGCCACCGACGCTCCTCCTACCTATAATATTTCCTATAATGTATATATAGTATGATATTAGTCCGACGTCTTGAAGTGGGTGAAAATCACGTTCAAGGATTCATTAACATAGATACGAGTACATAGATGCATGCCTCTTTATTTTAACACGTTTTTATTAACTCACTTTCTTTTTATTAACCCCCGACGCAAAAAGAGGCGTGTTACTCGTATAAGTCTGGCGCCAATGTCTGTGTGTGTGTGTGTGTGTGTGTGTGTGTGTGTGTGTGTGTGTGTGTGTGTGTGGCAGATCCCGTATTTTGTGGTTCCCGTAAGAATTTCCCAAAATCATTTCTTAGCGGATGCTTACGTCATAATTTCTATCTGTATGCCTAATTTCAGCCCAATCCGTATAAATCAGTCAATCAGTCACGGTTTCTTTTACACATATACAAAAGAAGATATATATATATATATATTATATATATATATATTTCAATGTGTGGATTTAACTTCTTCTAGTGTGGAAGTGTCAATTCCTTAACTGTAAACATACTTTCGCCAGAAAAGTGCCACTTCGATCGCCTCGGGTGTTGCCTTCATTAGGTCTTCTGTTGTACAATATGGGCCCTTAGAGCACGTTGAGAAATGTGAAGTAGTCTAGGGTTCGCCACATTAGCACGATATGTTGGCTTGTTCAGGAAGTCATCATCATCATCATATCAGCCACAAATCGTCCACTGCTGGACAAAGGCCTCCCCAAGGATTTCCACGACGACAGGTCCTGCGCTGCCCGCATCCATCGGCTTCCCGCGATCTTCACCAGGTCATCGGTCCACCGCGTGGGAGGCCTGCCTACGCTACGTTTTCCGGTGCGCGGTCGCCACTCGAGAACTTTACTACCCCATCGGGCATCTGTTCTACGAGCTATGTGCCCTGCCCACTGCCACTTCAGTTTAGCGATTCTGTGAGCTATGTTGGTTACTTTAGTTCTCCTGCGGATCTCCTCGTTTCTGATTCGATCACGCAGGAAGTATTCCCCATTTTTTCAGGCTTTCTTTAGATCGGGCTACTCCAGTTCGCAATGGATTCAGAGCTTTCCAGGTTCTCCATTCAAGCTTTCCTCCAGGTGGTAACTGCTCGGCCGGTTGGATTAAATTCACTAGATTTAACTGTAAATTTAAGAAGCAGATAGAACATTAGTGGATATTCACCCTTAGCTGTGTGTTTGGATATCGGGCCGTCAATCTGTCCACACCATAAAGCCCTCTTTGATATCTTTACTAAACCGAAACGATTGCCCGATTTGATTGCCTAAATATGCCTAGGATAGTTATTTTTATTAAGGCACTTTTGCTCCGGCGGCGGCGGCGTATTCTTGTGACCATCGCATTTAAATAATACATGAACCATCCTACTAATAATATAAACGCGAAAGTTTGTAAGAATGTATGGATGTATGTTTGTTACTCTTTCACGCTAAAACTACTGAACGGATCTGGCTGAAATTTGGTAGGTAGACAGATTAGAACCTGTAATAACACAAAGTCTACTATTTTGCACCCTCGCGAGCCACTTGCGGCTCGCGCACTGCGTACCCTCGAAAAGTCATCGAAACGTTGTCCACGCGGGTGAAGCCGCGGGAAACAGTTAATAAATATATATAACAGGTTTATAAATGACAAAAGATTAAGTTGCCAAGTGCATGTCGGATCACGTGCAAAGTAGGGTTCCGTAGACTTAAAAAAAAAAAAAAAAATCGTTTTAATGTCTGTCTTTAAGGGTGATTAGTAAATTATGTCGTTTCCCACCTACTCAACCATCTCTGTGCAAAAAATCACAACAATCGAGTATTTTTTTAGTTCCCTCAGGAACTGCATCAGATTATGCTATTTTCCAGGGATAAAAAGTAGCCTATGTCCTTCCCCGTGACACAGGCTACCTGCATGTCAAATTCCATAAAGATTGGTTAAGGCGTTGAAGCGTGAAAAGGTAACAAACAAACAAACACATTTTCACATTTATAATATTAGTAAGGATATAAATAAGGTTCAACAAAATTAGCTAAAACTATTTTAACTAGTGCTTCTACCCATGAAACTGAACAACTTTCCCCATGGAACCCATATAGTCAAATCGCAAAAAAAATTTGGCTCTCCCATACTAACTCGATCAGCTGATCAGCCAACTTAGTATGGGAAGTTGTTTTTTTGAGATTTGACTATGGGTTTCTTGGGGAAAGTTGTTCAGTTTCATGGGTAGAAGCACCAGTTAAAATAGTTTCAGCTAATTTTGTTAGACCTTATATATATACTTTAAAAACACAGTTATTTTTGCAGTTTTTTTGTATTTTGTGTATTTGTTTTTAAACACTGTTATTTTGTATGAAAAACATATTAACTTTTAACAAATCCTACTACACTTCTTAAGCTGGTCGACTATGACTTCTAAACTTAGAAAGCTTACTAGGCAATAATAATTTTCCTTTCAAATTTATTACACTATTTCTGAAAGGGTGTCAATGAAATGGTTAGCATAGTATTGTTATTTCTGTGAGCAGAAAAATATAATCGGTCAGCAGAAATAGCTAATCGGTCAGCAGAAATAGCTAATTGGTCAGCAACTCATGGTCAGCAAACATTTCAAAATCAATCAGCAATTTATGTCATTCTGGATGGCTGTAATTATTTTAAACATCCCCGTACTACACTCTTCCTACAGTGTTGAGTGGTTGACGGAGCCCCTTCGGGGCTCCTACTTCTGTGTTCTCATGTTAAACCTAACACTACGACTGTGCGGGGAGGCGAGCTTAGCTCGCCTCCCCGCACAGTCTCCGAACCTAACGGATCCGAGTCGGGGTGCTCCGCAAGTCCGAGCTCGCTTCGCTCGCTCCCGCTTCCATTTAGAACTCCCCGTACCACACTCTTCCTACAGTGTTGAGTTGCTGCTTATAGACATGTTTTTCTGCCGCTCAATCATGAAATCTTGCCGCTCAAGTAGTTATTTTGCGGACCGAATGTTTATTATGCCTTTAAAAAATATATATTTCTTTCTGAAATAGTGGTTTAGCCGGTATGGGGTGGAGACATGCAACTAACAAAAAGAAAACCGGCCAAGTGCGAGTCAAAACCGCACTCAAAGGGTTCCGTACGTTCATACTAGATGGCGATAGTTTCTTCATGTTTATAAAAACACGTTTTTTGTATGGATGATTTTTTTTTTACCTTTTCTAATTTTTTGGATTTGTTGTTATAGCGGCAACAGAAATACATCATCTGTGAAAATTTCAACTGTCTAGCTATCACTGTTCATGAAATACAGCCCGGTGACAGACGGACAGATAGACGGACAGCGAAGTCTTTGTAATAGGGTCCCGTTTTTACCCTTAGTGTACAGAACCCCAAAAATCACCACTTTAAAACTTTTTATTTAGTAAACGAACAATTTCAAATATGATATTAGCAAACCCTTAGTATTTTTAAAAGACCTATTCAATGATACCCCCCGCACGATAGGGTAAGTAAACAATAATCTTTCACCCCCACTTTACGTGTAGAGGAGGTACCCTAAAAATTTGTTTTACAGATTTTACTTCTTGACTTTATAGAGAGAGGTCTTAGAGTTGTATAATCTTACCAAAATTTAGCTTTATAGCTGTAATAGCCCTTGAGACACGATGGACAGACCGACAGACGTACATGACGAAACTACATAATATAAGGGTTCCTAGTTTGACGGAACGAAGTTTTTATTTTTTTATTTAAATTGGTTGAGTTATTCTACCTCAAACGTTAGGAAAATACACACAGGTACACATTCACCCAGTCAGATGACGTAGAGTAGTTACCTAATAAAAATAAACAGACTCTTTCGTCCACATGAAGCTAGAAACGCGCAAGAAGCATTTATAGCTTACCCATAAAATTAATATCACGTTTAGATCACGATATGTCTTCAGTTAGTTATAACTTTTGTACTGAATACTACTGTAAAATATGTGAGGGATGACAAGTCGGTATGGACATGGAGCCATAGCCTGCCCTTACAAGACCGAAAAAAAAACCACAATGTACTATATAGTACAAAGCATCGACTTTTTGGCGGGAATTTGTAGCGTTCAGTTTGTCATTTTTCTTTTATTATCCGAAAAATTACATTTAGTGGTTTTTGATGTATAATATTGATAGTGTATTTATCAGCGAAGTATCATTTATGTGTTTCTTGTGTAGGATAATGAAATAAAAGTGTTTATACTGTGTTTCGAGTTCCCACGAGAAGTCCGAGCAAGCTTTAGCAAAAGTGCTATCATTTTGCTAGGGTATGTAGGTTAGGTTAGTTTATAGACAATGATATGATGTGAACGTGAAGAAACTACTGAAAATTACTGAAGACGAGAATTTTTCAAATGAATACTACTGAAAAACATATACTGAAGACTAGGCGGTATGGCCAATGAGCCTTAGCCTGCCCTAAAAGGGCGAAGAAAAAAAAAAGTACAAAGCATCAAAGAATATTTTAGTTTAGGATAATATGTTTGCATTTTTTGCGTACTTGTTACTTGTTTTTTGTAATTAACTTATTAAAACAACAAATAAAAAACCAGCCAAGTTCGAGCCGGATTCACACAAAGTAGTGTTTCGTAACCTTTTCAAATAATAAATTAAATAAACGTCTATATAAAAAAATGAACTTTTTAACAAATCCAACTGCAAGTCTTAAGTTGGTCGACTATTACTCCTAAACTAAAAAAAATCCACTTATCTATTTACTTTTTTTCAGATGTGCTGAAATAGCGGTTTAGCTCGTAGGGAAGGACACTTTACTTTAGCAAAACAAGCTTAATATTTCTAAAACGATACCCTGAATCGAAAAATGGTTTTATATACCACTTAATAATAATATGTATACGCGATACGCATGCCAAATTATAGCTTTCTAGTACCGGTAGTCACTGAGCTAAGCCGCGGACAGAGGACAGACAGACATGGCTAAAATTTAAGATATTCTTGTTTACTACGAAACCCTAAAAGTCAGATTTTATTTGCCTCTTACGATGTGAGAAAGAATTTTTTAAGAGAAAACTTTTGTAAAATATTTTAAAAACAGCAAAATTGCGCTAAAGTTTGTTAATGTTTTAAAATTAATATAAGCCTCCGTGGCGTAATGGTTAAGACGTCCATTAGCTTCACACGAGGAGGTCGTGGGTTTGATTGCCGGCGGAGTCTAACTCTGTATGACTCGGTTTGGTTGGTAGAAGGGCATTTTCTAAGCCCGCCTGGCTAGCTACCACGATCTTATCCAAGTCTTGCCGCCAAGCATCAATGTTAACAGCGTTCCGGCTTAAAGATAAGATAGCCAGTTTCCCATTGCTTTGGGGAATCTTAGTAACCCTGCTTCCATCTTCGACATCATCGTCACTTACCATCAGGTAAGATGATTTCAAGGGCTTACCAATTTTGGATAAAAAAGGACTTCCAATATACTGTTTTTTTTTATTGAAATTTAAAGCTCCTTGATCCCTTCCCCCCGTAATCCCCGTGATCATGTGTCCTCCCCTTCCCCTAAACCGGTCACGTTTTATTTAATCTACCCTATTATGTCATCAAATAGTTCTTCCTTTTTAGAGTTTTTTAGAGCCTTCGCTATCTGTCTGTCTGTCCGTCTGTCAGCGGGCTATATTTCATGAACCGTAATAGGCCTGACAAAAAATACAAAAAAATTTAAAAAGTAAAAAAATAATATTGGATTTACGCCATACAAAGAACGTGTTTTATAGGTCTTTAGAAGTATTTTTGATTTAGCTCTATCGTAAAAACGGTAATATATACAAGCGTGAAACTTTGTGTGATCATGACTAATACTGAAGTAAAACATTTAGTAATTAAAATTGGCCAAGTGTGAGTCGAACTCGCGTTAAAATGATGAAAAAAAATCATATTTATGTCGCTCCCGTTGATGTCTTTTGTTTGGTATGTGAATAGCAGTGGCCTTAGTGCTGGGGTTCACTCCCTGTCTCTATCAATACATATAAATACGATTACAAATTAAACACTAAACGCCATTATATCACAGAAAACCATTTACACTTAAACAATTTCATTTTCCTGTGACTTCAACTGTATGTAAAAAAGCATAATATTTCAGTACCCTGAAATTCAATTGGCATCAGAAGGCGGTAGCGCTTCAAGCGCTAAAGCTGAATAATAAATGGGCTGCACAATCATGCATAATAAAAAAAATGCGTCTAGTATTACAGTGAACGTTTACAGCGCTGCTAAAATTACAACGCTGTGACTGTGACGCCGCGTTTAGGTTAGATTCGGTGCATCTCGGCTAAAATCGGCTAGAGCGCCGTTTATTTTGCATTGAAAAAGGCACCGTCAAACGCTTAGACATTTCCTTGTCTTTCGTTCCTACGCACAAATTTTGTATTAGAAATTTTACATTTTAGGAGCAATACTCCATAGTACTCTGTACTCTGTGGATACTCCCGAGTGCTTGGCGCGCTCGCGTCCGACGACGACGACGTGACCCCGACGAAGTAACTAGTAACTCATCTGTGCCCCGGCCTATGTTAAACAGTTTGTCCTTGCTTATTTTTCATTTTTTCATATTTTGTATTCACAATTGGTAAGCCCTTGGCATCATCTCATCATCATTTCTGTTATGCGTATTTAAATACCTACTGTGCGATGGGCACGTTTGGGCAGGTGGCACTGCGGGAAGGACTTTTTGACTTTGACTAAGCAGGGAGTTAGTTTTAAACATATTAATAAACAGTTGTCGTAGATTTAAACAATTAACTGCAAAGTGGAATTATAATTATTGTATAACATAACTTTATGTGGGAGTTCACCACTCCAGCGCTACTTAATACACACCGCCCCTAGCGAAAAGGTTTCATTGTTACTTTACTACGTAGTTGTGGTAGTATGGAAACTGGTAATGCGGTACTTGCTAGTCAGACTCGCACTTGGCCGGTTTTTTTTAACTTCCGACTGTCTAACTAGTAGACCTTTGACATCATCATCTGATGTAAGTGATAATGATGCGGAAGATGGAAGCTCTCTTACCAAGATTCCCTAACAAAACTGGTTAACTTACTCCAACCTTGAAATACATTATCAGGTCTAGTAATTTTGGACCCGATGAGAATCGAACCTACCATTTCTCTTCGTGAAGCGAGTGGAATTTATAGCTGTTTCCCGCGGCTTCGCCCGCGTGGGCAACGTTTCTATGACCTGTCGAGAGTGCGCAGTGCGCGAGCCGCAAGCGGCTCGCGAGCGCGGAAAATGTAGCCTCTTTGTTAATACAGGTCCTAATCTGTCTACCTACCAAAATTCAGGCAGATCCGTTCAGTAGTTTTTTGCGTGAAAGAGTAACAAACATACATCTTTATAACTTGCAAACTTTCGCGTTTATAATATTAGTATAATCTTATAATCATTAAATTATTTTATATCCGTTACGTCATTCTAGTTAAGTGAAAAAAATCACAAGATTTTTTTGTGATATTAAACAACGTTACACACATACATATAATTATACATAAGAATACTCAAAAATTTATAACGCCAAAAAGTATGGATGATGTAGGCATGTGTAATTTTGTTCGATTAAACAAATTAATGTTCAGAGTACGATATAACCGAGGAATCCGAAAACATTCGATAAGAAAGACAAGGAGGACCCATGCTGCTACGCAGCATTTTTATAATTATATCGATGGTGCGCGGTGGGCAACCCGCAAGCGGCTCACCATCGATATTGCGCGGTTTGCGAGAATGTGTGCGTTGAATGTTCACACCTAACTTTCATACATCCTCTGAGCACTTTTCGTTTTCTTTCAACACCCATGAATGAAAGCACAACAACTTCTCACAAAATTTACTGTGCGTTTTACATGAATAAAATGCGATCGCGCTTACTTGTCAAAATTGTACTGTCAGTTTAAAAAAAGCTAAGATACATTCTCTTAATTGCACACACTATTCAACTAAAAGGACAACACAATATTAAAAAACATAATATAATATGTCGAAGGGGGTGGTTAGGTTATGGATGGCCTTATGGTTCATGTCCTTAAGTATTTCGGTTGAAGGCGTCGAAATAACAATGCAACTATATCACAGAGGTCCTTCTTTAATAATCTTGATAATTCGGCAATCGAAATTGTACAGGATGCCTTGGATTACAATGGATGCAAACGCGGTGATCCCAGCGATAGCGTCACACGTCTATTTTGCTCACAGATCACCACTACTTGTGTTCTGCTCGACGCTCCGTCAAAAAGTGTCTGCCTCGAGACTGACGTCCATCTAATAAGGCTTCTCCACAGATCTAATAAATTCTCAACTCAGTGATGCCACCTTAATCACAAACAGCCTTCCGTTAATACGTCATCTTTGCTACCACAAACGATCGTCTCACGAGTACAAGCGATTGTTACGCCACCACCGGTTTCACAACACTTCTATTATCCAAATAAAGTTTAACGATCTATGTAAACTTATCTCGAGCTGGTATTGGTCGCGTTTTCAATGACGCTCCGACATATAAAAAAGGTTTTATTCTTGTTAGGTTCCAAAGTATTTAATAATTTAAATCGTAATAAAAAAGTGTTAGGTATTTCATAACAATTTAAATTACTAAACCTTCCTCATAAACCAGTCCGTCCATTAATGAAAACCGTATTAAAAGCCGCGGGAAACAGCTAGTGTATGTATATATGTATGTATGTATACATTTCAGTTAAAAAAAATGGCAAATCGGTTGGGTAGAACGGCCGTATGAACTTATAGATTTAGTGTAATTACCGCGACCCACACGAAAGCACGAATCCCAACAGAAGCCATAGAAAAGCTGCCGGAAAGTAGAGCTTTCATAATCTTGTTCAAAATGTTGAGAAGGGCGACAGATAAGTGATTTCCAATGCTTGATGACAAACCTGTGCATCAATACCTTTCATTACAAAAAAAATACGAGTGTGCTTTAGACCACACGACTGAAGTAAAACTTCTTTAGCTTTATCTATATGTATGAAAATAAATATTAAGTCTTCAGAAAATCATAAATTCTTTATTGTCTTATAGAGGCATAGACAGTTTATGAAAAGAGTTTTATTATCTTTTGAAAATGATCAAATCTTTTTTATTTTATATGTTTGTTTTGATTGTTTTGACAACCGTTTTGATTGTTTTGACAACCGATTTGGTTGCCTTGGCAACCGATATTTATGATAAACAAAAATAAATAGTATCTATCTTTCTATATTCACTAATTTATATTATATCCCTCTCAACTTCCGTTCGCCTCGCCCGATCCCACTTCCGTAACTCTCTCGTCACGCATCCACCAGCTTACTCCCCAAGTCAAGCATGCGTAAAGAAGTTTCACTTCAAAAATTAAGCAAATCGGTTCGATAGAACGGCGGGGCGGACTCGTATTACATTCTAGATGGGAGGCCGGTGCGCGAGCCGCTAGCCGCTCGCCGGGATGATTTCTTATGCTTGATGACAACTCTGTGCATGAATACCTTTCAATTAAAAAAAAAGCAAATCGGTTGGATAGAACGGCCGGACGGACTTGCATTAATTTTTATTATTTTTTATTAATTTTCATTTATATAGATAAGTGGTACCTAAAGATAAATTACGGACACATAAGTATTGTAAATAAAGACCAGGAAAGCTTATTTTTTCTGTGATTTATTTTTATTTATGGCTCCTAGGACACTGTAGATCAAAAAGAATTGGGTATGCTAAAAAAAAAATGTATTTTTTTTTAATTTTTTTCTGATGGTTTAGACCATTTTGAAAAACTAATTTGAATATTTCATTTTTTAAGCCTCTAGATATTTTTAAATATTTTTTTAAATTTTGAAACCTTGATGACGTCATCGGTTCACATTACTATGAAACGAACAGCCCTATTTCTATGACGATGAAATGAATAGGCCTTGACGTCAACTGTCAAGTCACTCAAGTCAATCATTCCCAAAGGTTTTTTGGCGGGATTTGTGGTAGACGCATTCGTAGTTTTATTTTGTTGTTTTTTCATTGCACCGGCACTAGCATTACAAATCCAACAGCTAAGGAAGCCTAAATACGTCAGACCTGGCTGTATGGTCTTAGTAACCTTTGCCTTTTCCGAAACGAAACTATCACAAAGCCAACAACGAAACGTCAAAGTCAAAATTTACTTGTCATCAAACATCATAATCTATGTATGGACAAGGCCTTCAGAGTTTAAATGTTTTTTAGAACCACAATAAAAATTGGACCTCTAATGAATATCTTACCCATTTAAGTATTTAATTTGAATGACGTTCTAATAATATTTGATTGTTTCAAACGTAGTTTTTGGTGGATGATAAATAAATAGTGCCTTTTTCAGTGCTCGACGAAAGCTCGTCCTCAAATGCAAGGTCCGTAATTGATATGACAAGTAAGAGTGCACGTTCCGTTCAGTGGTGAAATAAGGTTTTATTGTAAACTCGTGACGTCATAGGGGTCAAATGAAGGTTATTGTCCTTTTCCGATTTTTTTACGCAATCTTTTACTTTTTCGAGTGGAAAATGAAAAAATATGGCTTTAAATAAAAATATCTAGAAATGGTTTTTTTTATTTTCATGGCTTATAAAAAATTTAGCATACCCAATTGAGCGACATCTTAAAATAAATGTAGATATATACATACATCCATAGTTTGATAACCTTTTCTATTGGTGGGTAATGAAGAAAATACTATATCAATGTAAAACGGGAATTTTGTTCATTCTACTAGCGTTCAATATTATACGTCTCAAGAATATGTAAATATTTCTTCGCAATCTCTAATAAAAATTTCCTTTTGGAAATCCAATAATTTATGATTAGTATCACAGCGCAATGGCAAGGGCCGCTACCTCCTTCCGGGAGGTCGTGGTTCGATCTCGCGACGTACCAATGTGTTTTCGAATTGCGATTTTATATGTACGTTTATCCCACGCTCTTATACGGTAAAAGTAAACATCGTGAGGAAACCTGCATACGCCTGCGAAGAAACTCGAAGGTTGTATGTACAGTCGACCAACCCGCACTGGGCCCGCGTGGTCGACTAAGGCCCGATCGCCCTAATTCAGCCTCGAGCCCCTCGGCGGGGATGTATATGACGTATATGGTGTTGTGATGATCACAGTTTCTGAGGAATACTACGCATTATAATATATTAGGGTCAGTGACTTCACGGTAACGACTCGGTCCTCATAATCTAGGTCCCGGGTTCAAATCTGGACGGCCAATGTACCAATGAGTTTTTCGAAACTTATCCACGTACATTTATTACCAATCGCTTTAAGAACGTAATATATATGTCGGAGCGCAAGGACGTGGCGCCATCTATGCATGCGTCGAAGCACCGTGTGTTTTATCTTGAAACGTCAAGCGGTTAGGTTAGGTTAGGGTAGTAATAATAGTCATCTTTGGCCAAGGCGTGGTCTGTGCGAGACCGGAACCCGGAAGTTGGTAGTGTTGGTACTTGTTGTTAGCCAATCAGAATCGTTGTGTTTATCGATCCATTAAAGACAATGCAGCCTACCTACAGAGGCTACGACAGAGGCGCCAATTATTTTACTAGAACTTTTGATCGAGCAGCTGAACTGTCAACTTGGGAAGCCAGCCCCGTGCCGAACTCATCGCAGTCTATAAAATAATCGGTTTTCATCCGAATCATCGTGAAGCCTCGTGTTGCAAACGTGTGTGAATATTGATTGTACACTCCAAAACTTCTCAAAGACGAGTTTATTTCTTAGTTACGGCCAAAACCCTTCTGATGATCCGAAATCAGAATTGGGATAGGACACGGACGCCCCACGTGTTCCAGATAGTGATGTGAGCAAGACAAAATAGAAAGTGCTTCTGGAACAATGAAATCAGAATTTTCTGACGCTGATACTAGCCACGCGGACGCCATCATCGTCCCATGAATTGAGGTTACCCAATTTCAACCCCGATAGATCGGATGTGAATGCACGTGCATGGATTGCTACTACGCATCTGTGTATTTACGACCCATATCGGCAAGGGGCAGGGCCACTACATGTCTAGCTGCTTGAAGTAATGCAGCCAAGAGGGAAGCACCTGCGAAGCTGCCTCAGTGATGGAGAAGAGAGTCGACCTTTGCGTGGTTGATGCACAATACTGGAATAACATCGGGTGAGCAGTTTTCATTAAAGAGAAATCTGTTGTTATCTATTGCGTCAGTGCAAGTTAAGAGGCACTGAGTAGGTACACGACTACCATTGACAATGCTACAGACTGACGACAGCTGGTTGTCCGACTCTTTAGTCTGACGACTCAATGTCCGCACGAAGTCGACACGACACCTTGGTTCGGAAACATCATAGACTAACTGACCATAAACTAACTAACCATAAGCTGTAACAAAGAAAAAGATGGTGCCGACCGTATGATTTGGTCGTTTCCGTGTAGATTTGTTTACAGCCAGTGTTGTTTGGTCAGGTTTCCTGATGATACTTGTAGTAAAGCGTCGGTGGCTCAACCGGTAACGACTCGGTCCATCTAACCAGAGGTACCGGGTTCAAATATGGACGGCCAATGTACCAATGAGTTTTTCAAAAACTTACGTACATACTTACCGATTGCTTTAACGGTGAAGGAAAACATCGTGAGGAAACCTGCACACGCCTGCGAAGAAACTCGAAGGTTGTGTGTGAAGTCGAGCAACCCGCACTGGGCCCGCGTGGTCGACTAAGGCCCAATCGCAGGGTAGGCTCGAACCGCTCGGTGGGGACGTATATGAGCTGTAATGATGACTTGTAGTAACGACTGCAAACTATTTCACATTTTTACTGTCATTCCTTTTCCCCTGTGTACCACGGCGTACAAGACCGCCCAGAGCACAGCATCGACCTTTCCTTTTTTTTTAGGGCCCCTGTGTACCATGGCGCATATGGACATATGCGCCTAGAGCACAGCATCGACCTGACCTTAATCATTTAAGAGCCTCTGTGTGTCACACAGCATCGACCTCTACGTATTCCTTTTATTTTTATGAGCTTTGCCCTGTGGAAGGGGAGTTCAAGTACCTACCTTTTTTTTGTGAGTTTTGCCCTGTGGAAGGGGAGTTCAAGTACCTACTTTTTTTGTGAGCTTTGCCCTGTGGAAGGGGAGTTCAAGTACCTACCTTTTTTTTGTGAGCTTTGCCCTGTGGAAGGGGAGTTCAAGTACCTATCTACCTTTTTTTTGTGAGCTTTGCCCTGTGGACGGGGAGTTCAAGTACCTACACAGCTCATCGTCATCACATCAGCCAGGCAACGTTCACTGCTGTACAAAGGCGCAATCGCTTGGCAGGCGGGTGGGCGATCGCGGTGTGTGGCAAGGTGCGCAGAAAAGACGCTGCTGCCCATCCTCCGGTCTTTGATCCATTATTCACCTCTTACCACACCCTCGGGAAGAGATGGGTGGTACTATTCTAGGGCCATACCACAGGCTTACTTATCTGTTGTAGATTTATGATAAGTTAGGTAATCTGAATACCTAAATTAAACACACATCCACTCCTCATTACTGATTATGGCAGTTGCTGGGCACGCATCGCCGTCAGGATGGCCGTGTCGGAGCGCAAGGACGTGGCGCCATCTATGCATGCGTCGAAGCACCGTGTGTTTTATCTTGAAACGTCAAGCGGTTAGCTAGGGTAGTAATAATAGTCATCTTTGGCCAAGGCGTGGTCTGTGCGAGACCGGAACCCGGAAGTTGGTAGTGTTGGTACTTGTTTGTTAGCCAATCAGAATCGTTGTGTTTATCGATCCATTAAAGACAATGCAGCCTACCTACAGAGGCTACGACAGACGCGCCAATTATTTTACTAGAACTTTTGATCGAGCAGCTGAACTGTCAACTTGGGAAGCCAGCCCCGTGCCGAACTCATCGCAGTCTATAAAATAATCGGTTTTCATCCGAATCATCGTGAAGCCTCGTGTTGCAAACGTGTGTGAATATTAATTGTACACTCCAAAACTTCTCAAAGACGAGTTTATTTCTTAGATACGGCCAAAACCCTTCTGATGATCCGAAATATAAGTTTTCTTGTATGGCAGGGATATGCGGATATAGTTTTATCTTAACCGATCGTAAAAAAATGATATTTTAAAAGCTTTTATTTAACTTGCAATATTTATATGTATGTATGTTTGTTTAGTTCATATCTTGCGAACGATTTTAGTGCGTCTTTCAGGGGTCTGATTTGGGCTGAAATTTGGAATGATGCCGTATTCCCGGTAACAATAGATTCTTTTGGTACTTTGAAGTTGATCTGATGATGAACTTTGGAGGTGGAATCAAGGTCCCAGAATCGTCATTGATTTTTAATAGAATCGTATGGAACCTTGAAACATCTTTCTTGAATTTGGAACCGTGTATTTTTCATATTCATTTAAGCATTTGGCTTTTTTAATTTAAAAAAAAACTATTTTTAAATAAAATCTTTTAGGTTTTTCGAAAAATATTTATAAATAAACTTCCTGTATTCGAATTATCAGAGACTGCGATTTGTATGGACGGCTGACAAGAACGGCGTTCTCGTGAGGAAACCTATACATCAGATTCCAGATGTCCACACGTCCGTAGGTGTAAATCTAAGTGCCCTACTCGTGACCACGGGTGATGTGCCAGGCAACCGCCCTCTATCCCTTGGATAGTAAGGAACAAGCACAGCATGCTTCGTTGCTCTTAAGCCTTCTTAAGAGGCCCATAGTACGAGACCAAGTCTCAGTTCCGTATGTAAGCACTGGCAAAACACACTAGTCAAAGACCTTAGCTTTGAGACACTGCGGTATTTAGGATGTGAAGATATTGCGAAGCTTACCTAAGCTTGTAAGAAACCATAGAGGTCTAACGACTCCGAAATGATGTCTCAAACGGCTGAACAAAGACTATGGCAGTTCGGGCTCAACCACCCCCCCTCTCGTCCCTCACTCTCCGCACGATTGCTCTGTCTAGACGTCTTAGTTGGCCGACTGTACGGATTATTTAGACTGTGATGTATGATGTAATACTAGGATTAAAAAGCGTCGGTGGCTAAACGGTAACGACTCGGTTATCCTAACTAGAGGTGACGGGTTCAAATCCGGACGGCCAATGTACTAATGAGTTTTTCGAAACTTACGTACATAAATATGTGGCGACTACATTTCCTGGTCCCACGGAACCCTAAAAAGTTTTATTTTTTGTCGAGACACAACTAATAACAGTTTTTGGATTGTGAAGCCGTAACACGGACATTTTATATTTTTATATGACTTTATGTAACAACAAGTTTATTGAGGTACATCCTGGTTACGTTTCGGCGGTCTTGCACATTGTAAGGGATTTCTAATTGCTATCGGGTCTGTTATTAAGGTCTACATAAGGACAATAGAATGTTACCAGACGTCGCTATGGGAACGTAATTTGTGCAAATGACATTTATTAGTTTCTACCCAGCTAAATGTTTATAGTTTTATTATGTATTTTATCCCTGTTTGTTATTGCTGTACTGTACCTCTGTTTTCCCACGAATATTCTTAATATTTCTTTGTATCTTAGTACCGTTAAGAGCACCCTCCGATCTCCGGTAACTAGTCGTTATTGAATGTTACGAGACACACCAAAGAGAGTCAACTCTCAGCCACGATATATATCGGACGTTCTCCTAGGGACTAACTTAGCATATCTAATTTCTGTACCTACTTGTAGTTTCCGTGTTATATTTTGTGTTTTCTGATATTATACAGTTATCAGTTTCACCTGAAGTTCTGAACTTTCATTTTATACGCGACGTGAGTCATTACACCCGACTTATAGTGAGAAGCGCAACAAATATTTACCGAATGCTTTAACGGTGATTTTTTTTACTTGGCCCTTTCCTCAATCATCAACTACCATATAGTGTGTGCGACGACTTAGTGGAGGGCGCGCCGCCCGCCACACTAGGATTTGGAACTTCAAAACTTCTTACAATAATTTTGCTCTATAAAGAGATGTTTAAAAAACAATTCGTATTTTAGCAGTAAATGTACTCGACGAGTTTAATCTCGTAAAACCACGAGCTGCAGAGTGCACAGTGCACACGTCTCCTAACGAACTAACCACATGGTTTATCGGGGAGCTGCAGAAAGTTCGCAGGTTTCAAGTCTGTCGCTCTGCGAAGCGCAGATAATTCCACGGGGACAGGCCCGCAATGAGGTTCAGTTCGCTTCTAGACTTTTTTTCAGACAACCATTTGTTGCTTCGCGAAATGGACAGTGGCACTAAATTAGGATTGTTACAATTTGTTTTTTTTTAAAAAAAGAAGGGTACTTTTTATTAAGAAAATTTATCACACTAATATTATAAAGGCAAAAGTTTGTGAGTGTGTATGTTTGTTACGTCTTTGGCAGAAATTTGGTAGGTAGACAGATTAGGACCTGGATTAACACATCGGCTACTTTTTTTTGGGGTCGCGCACTGCGCATACTCAAAAATTCATAGAAACGTTGTCCACGCGGGTGAAGCCGCGGGAAACAGCTAGTGTGTATATATTTCAAGAAACCAATTTGATTATTTTAACTTTTTAATCACTGGTTATTCATATAATACTTTGTAAAGTTCGTAAACTCATGACGTCACAGGGCCAGTTATTACGAAAAAAATAGCTGCAGTGTTAATTTAAATTGATAATTATGAAATGAATTCAATGACTAATAATTTTCTTTTTACAATATACTATAGTTATATCTCCAAATGGTTCTTGAAGTGAAAACTTCTTTAGGCGCGTTGAGCATTTTTTGAGATCGGTAAAAACCATTGAACTCGCGACACCGTCACTGACTCCAAACCAGGAACACTCGCAGGGTCAAAATTTTGTCAACCTAGTCGTTCGCCAATAACAATCGAAGTGTCAAAACTTATAAAACTGTAAAACGGCACTCCCGAAGTGGTTAGATTTTTACGTCATCAAAAAAAGTGACCAATACTAATTTGCATTAAATAAATGTTGTATACAGGGTGACTTTTAATTAGTTATTGATAGCAAAGGATAACTAATTTAAATTCACCCTGTATATGTCGCAGCCATCTGGTTAAATCTGCCTTCATATGAACGACTAGACCGTTGATTTAATGGCGACATTCAATTGAATGACTACGTCATTTAGCCAAGTCGTAACTACGAAACTCCTATTAAAACCAATGATTTCTTCTTCTGAGAAGCATTCTGCTACCCATGGGGCAGTCATCTGATTAAATCTGCCATTTGATTAAACGGCTAGCTCGTTGATTGATTGAATGGAGAGTAACAGAATCTTTCACACATGAAGAAATAATCGGTTTTATTCCAACTTTCGTAGTTACGACTTGGCTAAACGACGTTTAGTCAAGTCGTTGAACTTTGCATTCAATGATTTCGCCAGCTGAATGTCACCATTCAACCAATTAGTCATTCAATTGAATGTTGCCATTCAACCAACGAGCTAGCCATTCAATTGAACGGCAGATTAACCACGATGTCTGCGACATAATACATGTAAGTAAAACTTATACGGTTCAATATGTCAGCTAAGTATTTGTTTTAAGATCTTTTGCCGGAGATCAAACAAAGATAAACATTAGATTAGAACGAGATTTCTATCGAAAATCATTCACCGTCGGCTTGCACTCATTCCTAACTCTATCCTTGTCTTACCATGGAGCTTCAGCAAACGTTAGACAGACGTAGCGATAGTTTTCGCTCCACAATCAGGTATGAAGTGAGTCAATAGCTGCAAACAGGGCCCCGTCCAGCAGCCGGATGCTTGCCAGATGCGCAAATTCTTCCGCGACCGACTATCGGTTGCTTTCCAGATGCGCATATTTGCAAAAATGGCCACGCCAGTGGAGTGGATATTGGATGAGATAAGACAAAATTATATTATAAACAAATGATGTAACGACAAACTTATTATAAAAATACATCAACTTACAACGTAAAAGTAAAAAAAAACTGTGCTGGAATGGGTTTGTGTTACCTAGGTAACCTACGATGCTGTTATTCTGCCAGAACCCTTGCCAAGTGACTCTCGCACCTTCGCGTGGCAAACATATTCTTAATTACGATAGGTACTAATAAAATTTAAAAGCCACACTGTGCCTTTTTTCTCACGTAGTCTTCAACTTCAGGAGTTGATCGTACTACTAGGTACTAGCTCAAATTCGCGCTAAATGTCAGCAAAAGGTAACGAGTACCTACTTAGACAAATCATCATCATCATATCATACAAAAGACGTTTACTGCTGGACAAAGGCCTCCCCCAAGGATTTCTACTACAACCTGTCCTGTGCTGCCCGCATCCAGCAGCTTCCCGCGGCCTTCAACAGGTCGTCGGTCCACCGAGTGGGAGGCCTGTCTACGCTACGTCGCTACGTTACCAATAGAGAACTTCACTACCCCAACGGCCATCTGTTCTACGAGCTATGTTTTCTGCCAATTCTGCCCACTGCCACTTAAGATTATAGCAATTCTGAGAGCTAAGTCGGTTACTTTGGTTACGAGTCGATCACGCAGCGCAATTTCGAGCATAGCACGCTCCATTGCCTGTTGGGTGACCTTGAGCATTCTTATGAAACCCAAAGTAAGCGAACACCTAGACAAATAAGGCTATCAATGATTGATTGATTACTTACCCCTCATTATCACCCCAAAATGTGTCACTGAATGCGGTCCTGCCACATCGATATTCTCGCCTCCATCCATTGCCACTGTGGCCGGCCTTCATTAGTTTAATGAACTGGTCCCAGCTGATACGATGCATTGTTTAGACTGAGGTGCTGTAAGCGTTTTATCTTTTCATCTAATTGTTTATTTTATTTTTTATTTCCTAATGGCACAGTATATATATTAGTAAGCCCTTGGCATCATCTCACCTGATGGTAAGTGACGATGATGCCGAAGATAGAAGCAGGCTTACCAAGATTCCCTAACGCAATGGAGAACTGGCTATCTTATCTTCAAGCCGGAACACATCAATGTTGTTAACACTGTTGTTTGGCGGCAAGACTTAGATAAAATGCTGGTAGCTATCCAGGCGGGCTATGAAAATGCCCTACCACCAACCAAATCAAGTCTTACAAAGTTAACTCCGCCGAGAATCGAACCCGCGACCTCCTAGTGTAAAGCGAATGGACTAACCACTACGCCAAGAAGGCATGTTTACATATTTTCTTTTGCTATCGGTTTAACTACCGCCGTAGCGTAAAAGTTAGTCCATTAGCTTCACACCAGGATTTGGCTGGTTCAATTCCCGGCGTGGTCTAACTTTGTGAGACACGGTTTGATTTTTTAAGCCTGCCTTGCTACCTGGATAGCTACCACATTCTTGTCTAAGTTTTGCCGCCAATCATTTATTTGTGTTTCTGCATGGATCTCATGGTAAACAGTTCCCTAAAATAAGGTAAGCATCATCGTCACTTACCATCAGGTGAGTAGATACCAAGAGCTTATCTATTGTAATTCATCATATCGGCTCATATACTTCTTAGAAATAAGGCCTTATTTCTTTTATATCAACTCAAATACGTCCCCACCGAGGGGCTCGAGCCTACCCTGAATTAGGGCGATCAGGCCGTAGTCAACCACGCGGGCCCAGTGCGGGTTGGAGGACTTCACACACAACCTGCGAGTTTCTTCACAGGCGTGTGCAGGTTTCCTCACGATCTTTTCCTTCACCATTAAAGCAATCGGTAAGTTTTGAAAAACTCATTGGTACATTGGCCGTCCAGATTTGAACCCGGTACCTCTGGTTAGAAGGACCTCGTCGTTACCGGTTGAGCCACCGACGCTTTTTATTTACCATAAGTAATTATAAAAAAAAAGTAAAAGTAGAATGGACCCCGGCTAAGAATAGGACTATCCCATCTCTTCCAATGGGGGTCGTAAGAGTCGACTAAAGGAATTAAAACTGAGAATGGGCAGCGGCGTCCTTTCCGTGCATTGCAACACACCTGCAATCAAACTGCGATCGCCAACCCGCCTGCCAAGCGTGGCGATTACGGCAAAACCCCCCTATAAATACCACACCCAGGTCGTGGAAATCCTTGGGAGAGGCCTTTGTCCAGCAGTGGACGTTTTTCGGTTGATATGATATGATGATGAAAAGTAGAATGTTTTCAAATTTTGGTGAAACTCATTGTAATTAGATTTTTTTGTAAATAAAAATGGATTTAAATTGTCTGTTAGTTAAGCACTAATATTATCTGTTTTATGGACGATGACGGAGAGACATGTCGATGCCAAAGCGTAAAAGGGTCATCGCAGTTTATACTGTTTTTAGGGTTCCGTACCTTAAAAGGGGAAAAAGCGAAACCCTTTTAGGATCACTTGTGTGTCTGTCCGTCCATCCGTCACAGTTAATTTAAACATGGGGACCACTTTTGGGAGTTAAATCAAAAGGCAAAAACGCAACCCTTATAAGATCAATCGTGTGTTTGTCCGTCCGTCTGTCACAGCCAATTTGCTCAGACACTACTAGACCGATTTAGTTGAAAATCGGTACACATATAAATCGGTGACCCAAAGACGGACGTGTAACGTAAATTAATTAATTTTAAACATTGGGACCACTTTTGTTTTGGGGGATAAATCAAAAGGTAAAAACGAGACCCTTATAAGATCACTCGTGTGTCTGTCTGTCCGTCTGTCACAGCCAATTTGTTCAGAAAGTACTGGACCGATTGAGTAAAAATTCGGTACAAATAATGTAAATCGGTGACCCAAAGACGGAGGTGTAACGTAAATTAATTAATTTTAACAAAGGGCCACTTTTGGGGGGTTAATAAAAAAACAAAAAAGAGTTTTGCAAACTATATCATGTGACATATCAAATGAAAGGGCTTGTTGTAAGAATCTCAAATATTATATTTTTAAGATAAATAATTATTAATTTATTTAGGAAAATTTGCATCAAGTCCTCTCGCGTGCAGGTGTTTATCTCAGTATCGTAAACTAAAAATTTAAAAATCAGTATAGTTTAAAAAAAACTCAAAAATACGCTTTTTAAGCGTTGGGCGCTTTGTGCCACATTTTTCGTATTATTTTTTCCTAATAATACTAGTATTTTTCGTTCATGATTGTTTTCAGCTTACGTTAAGAATTATTTTCATCTTTATAGTTTGATGTGCTTTAAAAACGTGTCTTTTTTAGTTTTTTTAATTATTTTTTTTAGAATATTGGCTCCATTCAAATATGGTGTCACGTGAGTCCTAAATGGGATAGCAAAACAAAACGTGCACAGGCATTTTGTACACGTTGTACTTGACGGAGTGACCGTTTAAGTAAACAAAGACCGTAAACCGTTAGACCATAATTTAATTTGGATAGAACAAGACTTTCAACTAATGCAATACGGAGGTCAGTGCTAATGAAGGGCCAAATTTTGTATAGGACCTTAACCCTGCAGTGGTCGCGCGGATTACATATGTAATCCATGGAAATTAAAAATTAAATTATTCGTAAACAGTTCAAGTGTACACAGGACTCCGTGTGCTTTAAGTATGATAATCCTCACCCCCGCTCTGTTCATTTCAAATAATATGTAGTTCCCGTGTAGAAAATAATAGTTGATTTGTTTTCGCAATAAGTGTTTACGCGTATTAAGGTCTCATATTATAATCCAACATAAATTTTTAAAGACGATTTATAAGCAGTTTGTGTTTTGTTTTAATTTGACACACTGTTCAGTTTCTTATTATAATTTAATTTCAGATAGGGCAACTTGCCATTTTCCAATACAATAATTATGACATTAATGAATTTTATAAAAAAAATTTGAAAACAATTTGGCATGCCTACATAAGTAATCCACGCGACCACTGAATGACTTTTGGGAGCGCGACCACTGCAGGGTTAAGACGACAAAGACAACTTCAGAGGAGCTCAGTGACATTATTTTCGAACCGCAGCCGGCTGTTCATAACCAAGCCAAGGCTACGTGTCACTTCTACTTGAGGCGATCATGATGCGAGGGTTTTGGGCTTTTATGATACTTATCGGATTTGCCGAGCCTAAGACGATTATTTTTGATTTTAAGGGATTCAAGCAAGAGAATTAGAGCAAGCCCACCTGTAAATACGATTCAAAACTCAATTGAAGTGAGATTTGTCTCTGGGGTTATATGAAATACAAATTTGTAAATCATCTGCATAAAATGAAATTTACATTGATGTATACACTTGACAATATCAGCGCTATATAAAATAAATAATGAAGGACCCAGGATCGATCCCTGAGGGACGCCACGTTCGGCAGCGTGGAGAGAAGATAAAATTTTAGTGCCATCTTTCTTAATAATTACTACTTGTTGTCCTATCCCAGTAGATAACTGCTGAACCATTTAATTGCGGGCACATCGAAACCATAAAATAAAAGTTTAGAAAGAAGCATAGAAACGTTAAAAGTGTGAAATGCACGACAAAATAATTCAATTATTTTTTTCTGTTGTTGTTGCTCGCATACTGCCTGTTTCCTTGATTTTTCTCCGAGCACTTGGTTCTCTGGTAGGAGCACTTGGTTTTCTGGTAGAAATCGCTCTCAGCGATAAGACCGCCTAAATTGTACGTCTCCTTGTTGTTAAATTTTGTAAATGTATTTATTTTGATGTAAAATAAAGAGTTATTTGAGTTTTCATTTGACAAAAGTGTAGCAGAGCAAGAAGTGTGCCTTGTCCAGAGTCTTGAGGAACTGGCTATCTTATTTTCACGTCGGAGCACATCAATGCTGTTAATGTTGATGTATGGCGACAAGGCTTACATAAGAAGGGGTAGCTAACCAGGTGGGCTAAGTAAATGCCTCACCACCAACCAAACCGAGTGTTAAAAAGTTTGATCCCACCGGGAACCGAACCCGCGACCTTCTGGCATGAAGCCAATGGACTTACCATTGCACGACGGAGGTATTGAAAGTTTCATCAGAATCGGCTCGTCCATTTTCTACAATTTTTTATTAATTTGTAAGTCAAACGAATTTCGGTAAGTTGTCTGAAGTAAAAATAGTCCTTAGAAATGTAATATTTTGAGACATGTCATTCTTTGCCGAGGTTATTTATTTAAAATGTTTTCAAATTTTCTTTTAAAATATTTTCAACGAATTCTTTTTTTTTGCCCAAAAAATACTATTCAAACTTGAACAGCGAGACGAAATCGCAATCACATTTCAATTTCTACTAGTTTTCGAAACGGGCCAACTGCACCAAATAGGCACAGTCCTCCACACAACTTTTCCATCGATCTGAAAAACACACTCAGCCATTGCAGGTTTCCCAGCAGTGCTGTAACCTGAGTTCGTGCCTGTACAGTTTACGAGTTCGAGTTCTATACTTTGTTTTTCAACGAGGTTCGGAAGCGGTTTGCTCGAGGTTTTTCAAAGGTTTTTGTTTACAAGTACTTACGTAGTTCTACTTTCGTAGTTTTCCTTGTTTTTCTAGGTATTTTTTTTAATGGTCGTTCAGATGGAATCCTTTTAGAATTTCGGTAGTAAGACAAATACATTGGTAAATTTAACAAACTTTTAAACATTTTTGTGTAGTTCACTTATAAGTTTAAAACAAAATCGCCTAAAACATTAACGACGACGTTCCTTTAGCCAAATTATCTAAAATTCGATTTAAAAGTCTTATTTAAAATACTCACCAAAAGAAGTTTTCTGTTATCGAAATATTATACTTTCCGCTTACCTGTAATCAATAAAATAATAATTCACTTATTTAGGCCAGCATTAACGTGTAGGTATCTAAAGGTTGATTGCACTAGTTACTAGGTTAGCATTAACATGTAGTCAGTCAGTCACATCAGCTCATATACGTCCCCACCGAGGGGCTCGAGCCTACCCTGAATTAGGGCGATCAGGCCATAGTCGACCACGCGGGCCCATTGCGGGTTGGTCGACTTTACACACAACCTTCGAGTTTCTTCGCAGGCGTGTGCAGATTTCCTCACGATGTTTTCCTTCACCGTTAAAGCAATCGGTAAGTATATGTAAGTAAGTTTTTGAAAAACTCATTGGTACATTGGCCGTCCAGATTTGAACCCGGTACCTTTAACATTACCATGTAGGTATCTTCAAATTCCTAATTGATGTAAAAAGTGGTTACAAAGTTGGTCATTGTCGGTGGTATAAGCCATCTACAGTGCAAACAACTCCATAATAGTTCAATTTAGCAACTGAATACTCGACTGTTCAATTATTATTTAGCAACTGAATACTCGACTGTTCAATTTGACGTTGGAATTCAGTCCGTGTGTTGGGAACTTGAATTGCACTGGCTCTGGTTTTTGGTTAAAATATATTAACGTCTCTGGGTAGAAGCCCTTTTGAGACAATCGTCATTTTTAGTTTTCATATCTTTTTTGATTTGAAATGCTAGTGCTAGTGCATTACAAATTTTCTCTGGAGTATTTGCAGCAGCCTCATTCTGGGTTGGAACACCCGGTCACAGAAGGGCTTCTATAAAACTGCACCCAGTGCAAGTCGGGTCTTCACTTCCTTCTTAATTTCATTTTCTTGTTCTCCACATTGCTCACGTGCACCAGACAGTTTTCTTCAAAACGCATCACTTTTTGAAACAAAACTCTAGCAGAAAACAAGGCAAAAATAATAAAATAAAACTACGAATGCGTTCACCACAAATCTTTTTTTTTTATTCACAATTGGTAAGCCCTTGGCATTATCTCACCTGATGGTAAGTGACGATGATGCCGAAGATGGAAGCGGGCTTACCAAGGTTCCCCAATGCAATGGGGATCTGGCTATCTTATCCAAATCCCGCCAAAAAAAGCCTGCACTGACTCTGTAACATCGTGTTGCAAGGTGACAAAGCGTACATGTTTGTGGCACCACAGATAGGTAGGTACGGTGGGGTGGTAAGGTGGGGCGTGCTCACAGATGAATAGAATAGGGATGGCGACAGCATTAGAAATAAATTATGAACTCTTGATCACTAAATTGCCCTCCTACTTAAACTTCGGAAAACCTTACTCGTTTTGTTTTCCATCAAGCCCTCGATTTTTGATTTACCAAAATCACAAAATGAGTACATAAATGACGCTGCAAAACTATGACGTCACGCCTAGGTATTTCAAACATTTTTAGAACAAAATGTCGTTTTTGACATATGATAAAAAGTAAATCAGATGACTAGCATTCGTCATCCCTATTTAATGATGGAGTAAAAGACCTAAAAAGAACATAAGAATTAGAAAAACATTATACACTTAAAATTTTAAACACAACTCACAAGAAACATAAATTAAAACTTACCTAAAATGGGTCTTTTAAGAGAGAATCAAGCTATTAAATCATCATCATATCAGCTCATATACGTCCCCATCGAGGGGTTCGAGCCTACCCTGAATTAGGGCGATCGGGCCTTAGTCGACCACGCGGACCCAGTGTGGGTTGGTCGACTTCACACACAACCTTCGAGTTTCTTCGCAGGTGTGTGCAGGTTTCCTCACGATGTTTTCCTTCACTGTTAAAGCAATCGGTGAGTATAATGTAAAAAAGTTTCGAAAAACTCATTGGTACATTGGCCGTCCGGATTTGAACCCGGTACCTCTGGTTAGAAGGGCCGAGTCGTTACCGGTTAAGCCACCGACGCTTATCAAATAATTAAATAATTATTAATAATAAATATTTTAAAAACAATTTTGGTTTTCAATCAAAAGTCACATAGATGACAGCGCATGCATATAAGAATAAATAAATGGAATGAAAAAAGGTCGAATGAAAGAAGAACGAATAACAGTTTGACTTAAATACTAACAAGGAAATTAAGTATTAAAAAATCGCTACAAAAAATAATAATTTTGAAACTAAAGAAATCAATATAAAATAATTTAAAACATTAACCACGTTAACAAACGACTTCGATCACAAAAACTAAGTAAAATAATGCTTCGTTGTTTAATTTCCTGAAAAGTAATGAACCGACTTCTCTAAAATTTGTATGGAACAAACTTGGAGGAAAAAAGGGGATTTTGATCGGTTCACAATTGGCAAAGATATCGCGTAACATACACAAAAAATGCACAGATTCCCTGCATATCACAAACTACTAGGACATTGAAAATGAAATTCAGGCATAAAAATCCTAATCCTAATCATAAATCCTAATTGGACAAACAATAAGTAATTTATGTATCACACTATCCACCAACAATTCGTTTTTTTACATAACTCCCCACATCCCGTACTCATTAATTAAAAATTTTAATATTTTACAATATCCAAAATTTTTTTAAAAATTTCGAAAACAGTTCACAATATTCCAAATATCCTCCATTCACCACATACAACAATATAAACTCTCATAAACACCCAACTTCCATACCACAGTACTGTATAACCACGATGCGTTACAACTCAAAAAAAAAAAAAACTACTATAATGTGGGCGATTATCTAAATTAGTTGACAAAAGTTATAAAATAATTTTGTTAGGACGGACATTATATTGCTTTCAGACTTCACTTTCATACAATGTTGGCATAAATTCTTGACATGTATTTAATTTTGGTGTGTGTTTATGTAAGGAAAAGATTTATTTTAATATTTTTATTGTAATTATTTTGATTATGTAGGTTATTTTTATATTTATGTCTACTTAATTATTTATTTAACTTTGACATGATATAAGTACCTAATGGATTCTTTATGTGTATCCATTTTTGATATGTTTTTGTTAACTGACGTAGGGAAATTATTATTTTTAATTTTTATTTAATTCTAATTCTATAAGGTTATTTTAATTTTACAACTATAAAAATTTTTCAACGCAATGTATGTTGCTTAGAAATAAATGAACTTGAACTTGAACTCACTCACCGAGGTACTTTTTTGAGGGCGCACCTACAGCCCGTAATTTATTTTTTATTTTCAAAATTTTGATCTCATTCGACAGCCAACTAAATACCCTAGGACCTTTTTTCATTTTTTTAAATTTCGACTTAGTTCTCGAGACATCCGGGCCCAAAGTCAAAAATTCAAAAACTTTAGACCAAAAAAACCGGTTTTGTGACCATAACTTTTTTGGATTTCAAATTTTTTGGAAAATTCCTTCACTATCTGATAGATCTCGTCAATCAGCGTCCTTTGACATCCTCTTTATTTATGAACTACCAATAGCTTCCATACAATCGCCGTGTCGCACTAAACTCCCAAATGGGACCTAGTACCCAGCGATCTAAAAGTCAATTTCAATGACAAAATATAGAGTCAAATTAAGAAACTCCTCCTTTTCTGAACTTGGTTAAAATAATGTTCTAAAAAGGTTGTATAGTCACACTGAGCATATTTTCGCACGTTACCATCTGACATATACAAATAAACAACAATAAATATTACGCTTTTATGACGCATGCAAAATAAAAATAATAAGAAGTGGATTAATTCATAAAGAAACCGCCTCCGTGGCGTAATGGTAAGTCCATTCGCTTCACACCAGGAGGTCGCGGGTTCGATTCCCGGTGGGGTCAACTTGTAAGACTCGGTTTGGTTGGTGGTAGGACATTTTCTAAGCCCGCCTGGCTAGCCACGCTCGTATCTAAGTCTTGCCGCAAAATAATCTGTGTTAACAAATTGATGTGTTCCGGCTTAAAGATAAGATAGCCAGTTCTCCATTGCATCGTGGAATCTTCGGCATCATTGTCACTTACCATCTGATAAGATGATTCCAAGGGCTTACCAAATTGTGAATAAAAAAACATAACCACTCCGGCAGTGCCAACTTCATGAATACGAATATACCATTCGAAAACAAACGTGAACAGGAGCCTTTCACTGTAATATATGTATCGCAGCACGTGAAATGTAGAATATTTAAGTTTGTACAAACATTCAATGTTTCTGAGAAATAATAGAATTCATTATGATTTTACGAACCTTTCCAAACATTTTGAATACTAACGGAGTCCTAGGTACAGGTCTGCAAAATTGTTAACTCTATCTTGTTTGCATACTGAGTAATTGTATAGGTACAATCACCATATCAGCTCATATACGTCCCCACCGAGGGGCTCGAGCCTACCCTGAATTAGCGCGATCGGGCCTTAGTCGAGCACGCGGGCCCAGTGTGGGTTGGTCGACTTCACACACAACCTTCGAGTTTCTTCGCAGGTGTGTGCAGGTTTCCTCACGATGTTTTAGCAATCGGTGGCTATATGTACGTAAGTTTCGAAAAACTCATTGATACATTGGCCGTCCGGATTTGAACCCGGCACCTCTGGTTAGGAGGACCGAGTTGTTACCGGTTGAGCCACCGACGCTTCAGGATAGGTACAAATACCTAAATAATCTAGTTGAGGAACTTTTTCTTAATCTTCAATTAGTCAGCCCTTGGCATCATCTCACCTGATAGTAAGTAAGGTACGATGATGCCAAAGATGGAAGCGGGCTTATCAAGATTCCCCAACGCAACGCAGTGCGGAACTCTTAACCTTATGTCATGCCGTTACACATAATGCTGTTAACATTGATGTTTTGGCAGCAAGACTAAGATAGCTGGTGGTTGCTAGCCAGGCGGGTTTGTAAAATGCCCTACCACCAACCAAACCGATTTTTAAAAATGAACCCGCCGGGATTCGAACTCGCCGCCTCGTGATATGAAGCGAGTGGACTAACCACACTAGTTAGTTTTCCCTCTAATGAAACACGAAAATGATGTTTATACAAAAAAATACTCATTTCACAAAAACATAGATACCACAGGCACTTTAACTCATCTGTGCGCACGGCGTTATGTGTGCGTGCAGCTTTAATTTGTGTAGCAGTGACTTGACGACTACTAAGTCACTACCACACAAATTAAAGCTTCATAATCAGTAATCACAGAGCACACACACATAGCGCCGCGGGCACAGATAACATAAAGTATGTTGCAATATACAAATAATTATAACAATGTTAAATCAAATATTTACAAGAAATGTAACTAACTCCACCGAGAGGCGTTAGACCAGGAGGATCTAGAGCGCGGATCTCCACCACTGTCCCCCAACGTCCTCCCGATCTCAGCAATTAAAGCCTTCGCCTCTGAGCCCCAGGATCGGCCGTTTCAAAGGCAACGGGCACAAAAACATACTTTGCCTCAAGGGCTGTGTACCTCGTATATTTTCGCAAGGCCGCAAACTGCGCCGCTAAACCTGCAGAACAAGCGGTTCCGGACAAATAGGATTGTGCAAAGGTGCACGCACATGTAGCGTCCATCATAAACTTATCAGAGCTCGTAGTAGTAGGTCGGCAAAAAGAGGTTTTGTTCAAGTCATCTCGGATATGGTGTCATCTGTTGTCAATGCGTTCAGTATGACCTCCAGAACACATATTTAAGAGATGACAAGCGAGCAGAATTAATTGTAACGTCATAAAGATGGTAGTACAAATCAAGTGAAAGGGCTATGTGAGTAGATTACAAACATATAACATAGGTACTATTTCATTTTTCTACTTGGGCAAACAAATTATTATAAAACATCCAAAAATCACCCAGTTTAGACTTGACTTTAAAATGCTGTAGATAAAAAACCACTGAATATATTTTTGTTTAATATTAAGGCCTTAAGATAGGTCAAATGACAATATTCAATTTAAATTATTGCAAGACTATGTAAAGCTATCACTATATAAAAAATATTTAATATACTAAAAGCAATAAAAAATCGATTTAATTGAATATAATTTTAAAAACATTATCACTTTTGATGTAAAAAAATATACTGTAGGCCCCTGTTTTTGTAATAAATTGCAAAATTTCTCAAAAAAAAGTAGTTAATGTTGAATGAAACCATAACACAAAAATCTGTGACTTTAAGACCTTTCTTTTTAATTGAACACATTTTTTTTAAACTTATTTGAAAATATACAAAAGTAATAAAAACATGAGAATAGGGCGTTCGGACGGTGAAGCCCGCATTGATTTGAACTTAAAATGAATAGACTTACGTTCGATATTATTATTTTAACACGTATCAACCTGCTCGGATTGAGGCATCTTAAAGCCTTAATCAAATCTGTTGAGCACCTAGACAAACCATTCAGGTTTAATGGTGCTAGATGATAAAAAAAAATGTATTTTGTTTTAAAATTGGTAAATAAATAAAAAAAAATGACTTAATATATTCTTTATACAGAATGTACCTAAAAAATTCGTGTAGGACCCTTTAACTGGGGGTTCTACTCATTATACTGAACAACTTTCCTCCAGGAACCTATAGTCATTTCTCAAAAAAAAATTACCCTTCATACAAAAATGTACTAAATTGGTCGATCAGCTGATCGATTTACAAAATGACTTTATTTTTTTTGTTGCGACTTCAGCAGTCGTAGAACTAAATTGGTCAGTAATGATAAGTATACATATATTCGTAGGAGAACCAAAATAACCGACATAGCTCTCAGAACTACTAAATTTAAGTGGCAGTGGGAGGGGCACATAGCTCATAGAACAGATGGTCGTTGGGACAGTAAAGTTCTCGAGTGGCGACCGCGCACCGGAAAACGTAGCGTAGACAATCCTCCCACTCGCTGGACCGACGACCTGGTGAAGGTATCGGGAAGCCGCTGGATGCGGGTAGAGCAGAACCGGTCGTCGTGGAAATCCTTGGGGGAGGCCTATGTCCAGCAGTGGACGTCCTTCGGCTCATATGATGATGAGTAGAATCCCCAGTTAACAGGACCTACACCAATTTTGTTACACCCTTTGTATTGTCAAAAAATAATTTACCGAAAATACTAAAAACAAAAAGGTCTAAAAAACGTAAACACACGAAGAGACATGATTAAGCAGGTACATCTAGGTTTCAATTTACAACGCAAACAAAATGATCCAAAATAATACGAGCGGTCTGTCAACTGGAATGGCCTGTCCATATATTTTCACCCATCATCCATCTTCCACGAGATAGCGAGAGAGGTGACGGCCAAAAATGGTCATTTTTCCATACATCACATCTCTAGTTACAATTCAATGGCCATCCGTCATTGGGTTGACGCGAGTGAGGGGTTTTTGCTCGGTCACGTATTGGTATATCAAGGTTATGTTTTATTGACTACTAGCTTTTGCCCGCGGCTTTGCCCGCGTGGACATCGTTTTTATGGCTGTCTTAGAATAGTATATTGATTGGAACAGTTGTCTCTGTCTTTTTCTTTACGTGTAAAGAGTAAAGAAAATCATCATATCAGCTCATGTATACGTCCCCACCAAGGGCTCGAGCCTACCCTTAATTAGGCCACGCGTGCCCAGTGCGGGTTGGTCGACTTCACATACAACCTCCAAGTCTATTCGCAGGCGTGTGCAGATTTCCTCACGATGTTTTCCTTCACCGTAAGAGCGTCGAATAAACGTACAGCTGTTAGAGAGAATAATAGTGCTTCATGGACCCAGTTTGGACACAAAAATATTTGAAGAGTGTGGAGCTGCGACTTTTCATACAAACGGCGATAACGATTTTCAACTCATATATGTTAACCGATTTGAACCATTTTTTGATAGGTTGTCAGTCAGAACAAAAGCTAGGCTTATACGTTTCGTTTTTCAAATTACTGATTATAAATTAACAAAAAATGGCCGAAATTAGTTTCGTATTAAAACACGTGCACGAAAATAAAATTAAACTTATTAACTTTATCGTAAAAACAAAAACGTATAAGCCTAGCTTTTGTTCTGACAGACAACCTATCAAAAATTAGTCTAAATCGGTTAACATTTAAGTGGTGAAAATCATTAACGCCGTTTGTATGAAAAGACGCAACTTCACAATCCTCTTATATATAGTAAAGTATTAGTTTACATAATAATAAATAATTTTCTAGAGTAAAATGGATATTTATATTAATTTTGAGTCTTAATTTATTTATTATCATTTTTATAATATTACTGTAAGGGCCGCCAGGAGGCTCGAGTTTCCATACAAACGTAGTTCTGCTTTAATACAAAAACTACATGCCAGATTGAATCCAAACTTTTCAAATATATTGAGGAGACGTATATCGATGTTTGTAATTAGTTTTTGAAGTACTAATATAAAACGGAAAAAAATAAGAGCATTTTCAAACTTTCAGTAAAAAACTAACTTAAGCCTTCGTTTAGTTACGTTAAAATTTACTACGATGAAAACTAATTACAAACATCGATATGTATCTACTAAATATGTTTACGAAGTTTGGATTCAATCCGGCATGTAATTTTTGTATTAAAGCGGAACTACGTTTGTATGGAAACTCGAGCCTCCTGGAGACTCTTAAGTTACCCTTTAGGTAGGTATTCATTTATTGTTTAATAGTATTTATCGTTAAAAAATTCTTAATTTGCTGTATAAATTTGTTAGTTTTGGCTTCGCTTTTTATTTTTGTAGGTAATTTATAGTTATATATATTTTTACAGACATCACAAATGGGCCAATGCACTCGGCAAAGTCAATCGAGATGTTGGTAGCATCAGTCTATCTCGGTGACGTAATGTGTGGGTAGTGATTACGTTTTTTTTTTGTTTGCAGAAGTCCATATGTTTATGCACATTTCTAATATATTAATTGATGGGAGAGTAAAATATTGTAGTTCACGGAAATGAGGTTTACAACTGTCGTCATTTTTATAATTACCAAGATTCTAATTAACTTCATTTGCAATAAAATCACATTAGCTTCAATGGGTCAGTCCATTAGCTTCACATCCGGAGGTCGTGGATTCGATTCCCGGTGGAGTCTAACTATGTAAGACCCAGTTTGTTTGGAGGAAATGCATTTTCTAGGCCTGCCTTAGCAGAGCTATTACCATCTCATGCCGTCTTGCCGTCAAACATCAATGTTAACTCCACGGATGTGTTCCGGATAGCCAGTTCCCCATTGCGTTGGGGTGTCTTGGTAAGCCCGCTTTCATCTTCACATCTTCGTCACTTACCTTCAGGTTAGATGATGCCAAAGGCTTACCAATAGTAAAAAATAGCTTATACCAGAATTACCAATCGTGTCTTTAAATTTTAAAAAAATAATCAAAATAAAAAAAATACAACAAAAATGTTCATCCATGTACATATGTATTATTGTATACAGTTTTTGAATCGAAGCCCTACAGTTATACTATCTGAATACAAATACAGGACAAACAAGATTCTCGAAATGGTGTACTATTATCATCATGGATGGTCGAAGTTAATGTGTGATTGTTTAGATTTCTGTGAGAGGACGTATGAATGTGCTACTACAATTCCTATCTAATGACTTATGACAAGTTAAATGTTAATGAAACGTATTTTATTATAATTACTGTAATTGGTTTAATTACCCGTTGTAATTATTAAATAAATAAATTTCATCATCAGTGTGAGTAAAAAGCGTCGGTGGCTTAATCGGTAACGACTCGGTCCTCTTAACCAGAGGTTCGGGTTCAAATCCAGACGGCCAATGTACCAATGAGTTTTTCGAAACTTACGTACATATATTACCGATTGCTTTAACGGTGAAGGAAAACATCGTCAGGAAACCTGTACATCTGATTCCAGATGTGTATGAAGGTCGCGTTGCACACGTCCGTAGGTGTAAATCTAAATGCCCTACACGTGACCGCGGGTAATGCTAAGTGCAACACCAGGCAACCGCCGTCTATTCCTTGGATAGCTCGGTTAATTGTGCCACACGAGAGAGAGAGAGAGATCAGTGATCGGAATACGTAGAACGTAGTAACCTAGTCTGGGAGAAGGTTTAACATCATTATATCAGCTCATATACGTCCTTACGGAGAGGCTCGAGCCTACCCTGAATTAGGGCGGTTGGGCCTTAGTGGACCACGCAAACCCAGTGCGGGTTGGTCGACTTCACACACAACCTTCGGACTTCGGGTTTCTTTGCAGGCGTGTGCAGGTTTCCTTGCGATGTTTTCCTTCACCGTAAGAGCGTCGGATAAACGCATACATGTAATCGAAATTAAAAAAACACATTGGTACGTGGCAGGGTTCAAACAACGACCTCCTTCATAGGAGATAGCGGCCCTAGATATTTTGCCACCGACGCTCTAAGGTTTAACATGGAGTTGTTAAAACCACCGAAATAATATACTTTTTAATCTATTTTTGTTGAATCCCGGGAATTGTATAGTAGGTATCGTTTAAAGGAGCAAGCAGATAAACTGTATAGATCACTAGTAATCTTGTGTTTCTAATCATCATAAAAAAGCGTCGGTGGCTCAACCGGTAACGACTCGGTCCATCTAACCAGAGGTACCGGGTTCAAATCTGGACGGCCAATGTACCAATGAGTTTTTCTAAAAAACTTACGTACATACTTACCAATTGCTTTAACGGTGAAGGAAAACATCGTGAGGAAACCTGCACACGCTTGCGAAGAAACTCCGAAGGTTGTGTGTGAAGTTGACCAACCCGCACTGGGCCCGCGTGGTCGACTAAGGCCTAATCGCCCTGATTCAGGGTAGGCTCGAGCCCCTCGGTGGGGACGTATACTAGCTGTAATGATGATTATGATGAATCATCAATTTATATATATATATTGATGAAAGTCGTGTTAGTTACACCATTTATAACTCAAGAATGGCTGGACCAATTTTTATGGTTTTTGTGTTTTTAAATTTGTCTTCGTCCGTAATAGGATATTTAGTATTAAAATAAGATATTCATCAATAAAAATATTATCAGTCAAAAAATAATTGGTTTTAGGGTAAGGTAGGGTAGGGTAGTGTAGTGTAGTGTAGTGTAGTGTAGTGTAGTGTAGTGTAGTGTAGTGTAGTATAGGTGTAGTGTAGTTAGGGTAGGGTAGGGTAGGGTAGTGTAGGGTAGAGTAGGGTAGGGTAGTGTAGGGTAGAGTAAGGTAGGGTAGGGTAGGCTAGTGTAGTGAAGTGTAAGGTGGAACGAAGTTCGCCGGGACAGCTAGTATATTATAAAAAAAGTGTACAATATGCGTGCCACTAAAACTTAGAAACGAGTCCCGGTACAATCAAGGAAGTTATATGGTGTGGTAGTCCTCTATACCTCATCCATGAAGAAGGTTCCCTTTTAACCTGAAGGGCGTGCTTTTGAAAATTTAAGGGTTGGAAGTTTCACGCTCTAAAAATTTGCAGAACAGTCCAGAACATTTTTGTGAGTATTCGAGAGCATTCCACAACAACATCCCAGATCATTGTGAAACATTCCAGTACACCCTTGAATGTTGAGGAATGTTCTGCAACATTGTGGACCATTCGAAGCCTTATTTGTATATCAACTCCCTGAGCGAAGCCGAGTACCCCAGATAGTAGAAATGTAGATAATCTCTTATTCTCTTATCGTGTGGCACAATTAACCGTGCTATCCAAGGGATAGACGGCGGTTGTCTTGTGTACCACTTACTTAGCATACACGCGGTCACGTGTCGGGCATTTAGATCAACTAGATCTACACCTACGGACGTGTGCAACGTGACCTTCATACACATCTGGAATCAGATGTGCGGGTTTACTCACGATGTTTTCCTTAACCGTTAAAGCAATCGGTAAGTATGTGGACGTAAGTTTCAAAAACTCATTGGTACATTGGCCGTCCGGATTTGAACCCAGGACCTCTGGTTAGGAGGACTGAGTCTTCACTGGTTAATCCACCGACAAATATAGATAATAAAAATCAACCTGCTTTGCCATGTGATGATGATATGATGAACATGACATCAGCCAAAAGACGTCCACTGCTGGATATGGCCTCCTCCGAGGTAGGAGGTTTTGCCGCAATTGCCATTGCTTGGCAGGCTAGTAGGCGATCGTATTGTGCATGCGCCATATGCACAATGCAATCGCCTACCCACCTGCGAAGCATAAAAATCAACCTGCTTTGCCATGTGATGATGATATGATGAACATGACATCAGCCAAAAGACGTCCACTGCTGGATATGGCCTCCTCCGAGGTAGGAGGTTTTGCCGCAATTGCCATTGCTTGGCAGGCTAGTAGGCGATCGTATTGTGCATGCGCCATATGCACAATGCAATCGCCTACCCACCTGCGAAGCATGGGGAGTCTGGGGAGAGATAAGATGTAATAGCCCTATTCTGGGCTGGGTGCCATAAGGCCTTAATAATATATAGTGCCGATATTAATTTGTATGTTTTCTCTGCGTGATCGAATTAGAAACGAATTGTTAAACTTAAGTGGTAGTGGGCGGAGCACATAGCTCATAGAACAGATGGCCGTTGGGGCAGTAAAATGCACCAGAAAACGTAGCGTAGGCTGTCCTCCCATTCGGTGGACAGTAAAGGCACCCTCTGGGGAGAGATAAGATGTAATAGCCCTATTCTGGGCTGGGTGCCATAAGGCCTTAATAATATATAGTGCCGATATTAATTTGTATGTTTTCTCTGCGTGATCGAATTAGAAACGAATTGTTAAACTTAAGTGGCAGTGGGCGGAGCACATAGCTCATAGAACAGATGGCCGTTGGGGCAGTAAAATGCACCAGAAAACGTAGCGTAGGTTGTCCTCCCATTCGGTGGACCGATGACCTGGTGAAGGTCGCGGGAAGCCGCTCGATGCGGGCAGCGTAGAACCGGTCGTCGTGGAAATCATTTCGGGAGGCCTATGTCCAACAGTGGACGTCCTTCGGCTGATATGATGATGATGATTAGTTTTCGCAAACTTGTACCTTTTTGCGATACAGTGGCAAATTTGTTGCACAAAATATATATTAGTTTTATTACCAGACTAGTGGATGCCCGCAGCTTCGCCCGCGCAGATCCCGATTCTTGCGGTTCCCGTGGGAATTTCCCAAAATCCTTTTTTAGCGGATGCCTACGTCATAACATCTACCTGCATGCCAAATTTCAGCCCGATCCGTCCAGTGGTTTGGGCTGTGCGTTGATAGATCACTATGTCAGTCAGTCAGTCAGTCACCTTTGAGTTATATATATTTAGATTTACCAATTATTAGATTTAGTGAGGTTGTATTTATAAAAAATAATAAGAACTGGCCAAGTGGAGAGGCTTCCGTACAATGCTAAAGTCAAATAAAAAGGAAGACGCGAGTACTAGTGGTGTTTTAGTGAACCATTTTACGTAAGTCAACGTATTATATTGAGTTTACCACTTTATTTTTAATTGATAGAATTCTTATAGGTTTTCTTGTAATTTACAAGCAATAAACTATATTTCGTATTTTTTTCAAAATTTTACGCTCAGTAGTTTCGGAGATCAGGATTGACAATTTTCGTCTTCTTTTATGAATAAAATCAAAACTATTCATTTTAAAATAATAAAATATATATAAGTATTTGAGATCCTCATAACGAGCCCTTTAATATATTACAAAGTAAGATTAGTGAAACTTTTTTTTAAATTCCTAATTTTTTCCCCGAAAATGACCCTCATTTTAAAATCATATTTATTGACTTTGCTCATCTGTGTTCGGGTCATAGGATTACACCATCCTACCAAATTTCACCTGATTTGGTCCAGTAGATTCAGAGCAAATTGACTGTAGCAGACGGAATGACAGACAGACAGACGCATGAGTGATCCTGTATGGGTTCCGTTTTTTTGTAAGGAACCCTAAAAATCATATAATTATGATGTATTACATATTGCACTTCTTCACTCCAGCCGTACCTGGAGCGTCCAACGGGGCGTTTCCCGGTTAGCCGTCCTGAAAACCCTCCAAGAACTGATTGGCACGAAATGGTGAAGTGGCGAGATTGGGTGTCGGAGGTCAAGATCCCATTTAGATCGCTGAACTAGCGAAGTATCTAAGTAAGTATTATTGCGCTATAAATTGAAATTCATAACAGAATATCAAAAAAATCTAATTTAAATATTTCATACGAAGCGCAGGCAGGCCTCCCACTTGGAGTACCGACGAGCTGGTAAAGGTCACGGAAATCTGGTGAATATGGACAGCGCAGGACCGACCGGTCACTGTATAAATCCTTGGCGGAAGTTATCCAGCAGTGGGGGTTCTCTGGTTTGATGGATTCATAAACCGGAAGGCGGAAACAGCAGGTGAAAGTGGCGCAAGGCGGAGGGCTGGGTGAGCTTGACCAATTCCAGCACGACGACCTTTATTACGCGGTGGACCAACGACCTGGTGAAGATCGCGGGAAGCTGACGGATGCGGGCAGCGCAGGACCGGACGTCGTGGAAATCCTTGAGGGAGGCCTTTGTCCAGCAGTGGACGATTTTCGGAAGATATGATGATGACGATGACCTTTATAACCCGAAGTCTTGAAAGTAATTAAACCTGTTTATGAAGATTTGTCTAAGGATGAATTGATCACTTGGTGGTCAACTGGGCCCGCAGAGCACTGAGCCCACAGGTTCAGTTACCCCCTTCGTTTTTTTTCATAGGTGACTCGACCCACACTAATCGGACAACTCGACCCGCGGGTTCAGTTGATGAGCGGCTGTTTAGATTCAGAAACACAAAACAATAACGAATCCCTTAATTCGGCATCATCGTCACTTACCATCAGGTGAGATGATGCCAAGGGCTAACCAATTAAGAATTTAAAAAAATCGTTGATTTGGACTCACTCTGACAGTAACTAATTAGTAATCTGTGCTCTGACTCCAAAATCGTTGAAATTGCAACGTTTTAAGCAGTAATAATACTGAACGAAGAGTTCCAAGGGATTTAAAAATGATTAATGCCTCACTGGACGCGAAGCGCATGCTTACGTAGAAAACGCGATGATAAGTGGATCTCGCGCTGCGAGCGGCGCGATAGTGATGTCTTTAAAAACGCCAGAATTGCAGCAAAAGCAGAAAATCTCTTGTGAAAGACTTTCAAAGGGATGTGGAAAGTGTACTCTATGGACCGGGTAGATTTATGGTAAGGAAGGATTTTTATTGTTGCAACTGTACTTGAAATTTCAAACACGTTTTGCTTAAAACTATTTTTTTCACGCTTTCCTCCATTGTATCTCGAGAACGGTTTGGCCGATTCACTTTAAATCTATATGGTCGACTCAGCACATATAAACGCACGAACTGATTTATTATCAACCCAAAATTTCAAATGTTTCTATTTTGTTTTTAACAAAATAAAATACAAAAGTGCAATAAATTATATTTTTATTGTTTCGGAGTCTGTCAAAAATCCAAATTTTAAAATTTTCTTATCATAATAGTCCATCCGTGTATTTACAGATTAAAACACCGCCGATTTCTTTAGTTTCAGTTAAACCAGTCATCTGATTTCGTGGAGGGAGTGAGGGTCCATTTTTTCGAGGCAGGTGTCTTCAGAACGCTATAACTTTGGGATTTAATGAATATTTTTAGCTAAAAATGTATATGTATACTCTTGAAACATTTATAAATAAATAATAAAAACTCAAAAGTTCTATCTCTTCATTGATCATCACAAAAATCCCAAAAAATGCTTTAAAATCTTCAAACGACCTTCAAACCAGAGAACCCTCTTAAGACTGATATATGACGATGACGTTAATTTTTTACACGACTGTAAAAAAGAGTACATTGTTTTCAGGTCTAATATATGTATGTATGTTTCTTTATTCCACGATATCTTCTAAATAGCTTGTTGAATTTAAGATTGCGAGGTATCGTTAGATTCGCCTTAATCCCGTGAGTGACATAGAATACATTTTACCCACCTTCCCGAAAAAGAGGTGTAATGTTTTTATGCAGTCGTGTTTTTAATTTAAACTTATACTTCTCTTTTTGAATTGGCCATAACTAACTGCAACATAATTACCTAAACCAAGAGATTTCGTTCGGTTTTGAAACGATCCTATTCCTGGTTTAATCTACCTTAGTTAAAGTAAGATATAAACACCATTAACCCTCAAGTACTTGGTGTTCAGGTGTGCAGCTTTTCGAGGAGCATTTCATTGCGCTAAATAAATGTCTCCTTGGAAAGCTTTTCAATGTAACACTTAGGTGACTTAGATTTGCAGTGCTGAAGTGTGCTCGAGGAATCCTAAATAAATAGAGGGGCTATCGCTCAGTTTTATATGATGGGGTAGGCTGGTGAGTTGGACCTTTTTCTCTTGGACTAATCCAGCTGGATGTCATCATCATATCAGTCGAAAGCCGTCAACTGCTGGACTAAAGCTTCCTTCAAGGATTTCCACAGCGACCAGTCCCGCGCAAGCCGCATCCAGCGGCTTCCGGTGACCTTCGACATGTCGTCGCTATGCTACATCTTACGGTGCGCGGTCGCATAGTCGTTCAATCGTAATGTAATTGCAGTTTCATTAATCCACTGTTGGTAAGCCCTTTGCATTATCTCACTTGATGTTAAATTTACAGCCAAAGTCACTGATGTCCAACAATAAGGAGGGCAACATGGTAATGAAAATCCACAAAAAATATAAGTGTGAAAGGGAAGCCAAGTTCAATACAAAAAATTTGTGTCAATAAATGAAGTGAGATCTAAATTGGTACTTATTTCTTAAGTGGTTTCTTAAATGATCATATTTACACCATTTAGTTGCACAGAACATTATAAAAAATCGTTTGTGCTACTTTAAACCGTTGTGCATTCCCAATTATTTAGAGAGGATATGAACATTTCAATTGAAATTTTCGTAGCTATGCTTGACTTAAAAACCACTTCTAAACTTGATATCTACTTAAAAGTCACTTCTTTAATTGGCAAAGCCGTTAACCGACTATCTTCCACATTTTTTGCATCGAACTTGGCGCCCATTTTCACATTTATATTTTTGGTGCAATATCATTTATTTTTGTAATGTAATAATATTTTCTTCTTCTCTTTATGCAAGAAAAATGGTAAAGGTACGGAACGACACGCATTTGCCCGGTTTATTAGATTTTTTTGGACGCCAATATCTTAAGAAAGTTACAAAATTTATTTATGAAAAATGGGATTCTAGTTAATTGGGTTGAATGTTTCTTTACGAACTTGACTGATACACTGCGGTGTGTCTAAAAAATTTACTGCCTCCGTGGCTACAAGTGGCTAATCCATACACTTCAAACCAGAAACCAGGAGATCACGGGTTTAACTCCCAGCGGGGTCTAACTTAACGTGCTAGGGCAATTTTTAAGCCTGCCTGGCTAGCTATCACCTTCATCACATCCTTGGCTGCATCGGCACTTACCATCAGGTGAGGTGCAGCCAAACACACACAAATTTTTAATTAAATATTTTTTTTTTAAAAGTGAGCGAGACCTACAGTACTCGCATATGATGTGTAACAAATCACTGTTACACATTTCCGTCCCATTTCACGAAATCACTCCCACAAATTGCAGGAAAGCGAGAACAAAGCTCATTCGTCAGATCGAATAGCGCGCGCTTTCGCGACTTCCTGTTACACATTTCCGTCCCATGTTACACATTTCCGTCCCATTTCGCGAAATCACTCCCACAAATTGCAGGAAAGCGAGAGCAAAGATGTTACACATCAAAAAACCAATAAAATTAAGATAAAATGACCAGTTCTCCATATCGTCTCGAAGTTAAAAATATTTCGCTATCTACTTTGAACAGTAGGGACCCCAGCAGGCATACCACTTCGCCTGGCTTCCCTTTGTTCCTGCAGCTTATTACAATAAAATTGTACATAAAAAAAGAAAATAAAAAACAAAATCTTACTACGGCTTTAACTGCCCATTGAAAAGTTATAAACAAGATTAATAAAAAGTTGTAAACACCATTTTACATTTGCAACAGTCATTCAGTATTGTAATAAAATAGGACGAGTTGTGAAAACGCCTCCGTAGACATGTGGCAGGCAAATTGTATGATTAGTCATTTTACATACGGTCACGCAAATTGTATAATTCGTCCGTATGTAAACGGTCAGACAAAATGTAAAATGCTGTACGCCGATTCAGATAATTTGTAATAATTCGTCCGTATGTGAATGGTCAATGCCGAGTCAGGCAAATTGTCAAAATGCCGTACGGCAGATTGTAAATGAGCTCGCGAAGCGAGCGATGTTAGGTTCGGTCGGGTTTGATTTATATATCTGTCAAATAGTCTCGCGTAGCGAGGATCCCCACCCTCGCCATTATATAATTTGCCTGACATTTGCCTGATTGTATGTATATTGACGATGCTGTATGCCGTATGCATGCCACACAACAGAATTGAGATAGTAGTAGTTGAGTATTAGTGTGACTTACGACCTTTTTTTTATGTTCCGTAACCAAGGGGTAAAAACGGGACCCTATTACTAAGACTCCCCTGTCCATCCATCTGTATGTCTGTCCGTCTGTCACCAGACTGTATTTCATGAACCGTGATAGCTAGACAGTTGAAATTTTCAGAGATTATGTATTTCTGTTGCCGCTATAACAACAAATACTAAAAATAAAAAAAGTGAAAGACTCCATACAAAAAACGTGGTATTTTTTAAACGTGAAGAAACTAGCGCCATCTAAAATGATGGTACGGAACCCTTTGTGGGTGGTTCCGACTCGCACTTTACCGGTTTTTTTTTACTAATCCAAATATTTTATTACAATACCTACAGAATGTAGAGAATGTTAACTTATTGACAACTTTTTCTTGGTCTTGTTTATAACTTTTTAATGGGCATTTAAAACCGTAGTCAGCGGTAGCCGTAGGTAGCGGTATAGATTTATTACTTTTTTTTTGGAGTTTATGTATTTTTGTCCTAGTTTCTATATTTTACTACCTATTGTCCGAGACTTCACGCCCATATTATGGCACAGTGCGGTTTTTTGTCCTGAAAATGACGATCACGGCAAAAAAAAACAAATCGGTAGAGCCGTTCTCCGCTCCGTAACGCTCCGTCAAACATTTGGCAATTAATTTATATGCAGATTTGTTTGATTTTTAATTTTTTGGTGATTCTTGCTTAAAAATCCACTTCATGTGCCATAGTCGGTGCGCCGGCACAGCTGGGTCGTTCGAAAAAGTTTTGTGCGTTTTTTAACGCTTACGGTGAAATGTTACAGTTTAATGGTTTTTTTGTTATCTACTATTGCGAAGTCCTTGGCACCATCCACCTGAAGATAAGAGACGATGATGCCGAAAATGGAAACGGGCTACCAACGCAATGGGGAACTAGCTGTATCTTATCTACAAGCAAGTACACTAGAATGCTGTTAACATTGATGTTTGGCCACTTAGAGCAGATGGTGGACGTTATAGAGGCGGGCTTGAAAAATGCTATACCACCAACCAAAACGAGTCTTACAAAGTTTGACCCCGCCGGGAATCGAACCCGCGACCTCCTGATGTAAATCTAATGGAGTAGCCATTACACCACGGAAGTGTTAAGTGTATGTTAACATTTTCGGAATATGCGTATTTAAACCTTCAGTTTGCTAACAGACTCGATACATTGATAATTGAAAACGCATAACACGTTAAAAAAATAAAAGTTTAAAAAACTTAAAAACCGACTTTAAAATGAATTTCACTCAAAAGTATAAAATAATAATATTATTATACTTAGATACACGACATTAACCAACAATAAGGAAATCAAAGGTGGTTAGGAGTTAAATTAGAGGCCTAAATTTATTTTTGAGGTCGGTATCAGCATATAGCTACTTACGTATCAAATGTTTTAGATTCGATGGCATTGCTGACACCGACCTCAAAAAAAAATGTATGCCCCTAATCTAATTCCTACCCACCTTTGATTTCGTTATTGTTGGTTAATGTCGTGTAGGTATCTAAGTATAATAATATTATTTCATACTTTTGAGTGAAATTCATTTTGAAGTCGCTTTTTAAGTTTTTTAAACTTTTATTTTTATTTTATTGTTTTTTAGTGATAATGCTATCTATCTAAACAACGTTATACCCAATTACCCACTCGCCAGTAGGAACCATCAAATCACAATTCATAATGCATGTGTTTCATTAACAGATACAGATTCCTGTGGCTTCCATCATCATCTCAACAGCATGAAAGTTAAGGAGTTAAATTTTCCATCATCAGCTCATCTGAATAACCTGAAAGAATACAACTGTCGGTCTACGTAAAAAAAATAAAGAATTATCCTCTAACTCCTAACCGTTAAGGAGTTGTACCTTCCTTCACCAGCTCATTGAGTACCTCCTCCTTTTTTGGAAGTCGCTTGAATTATTTTTTTATATATAGTCCTCATTTAACCCGGCGCCAATGACGCTGGGTCATATTGACCCGAGCGATTTTCAATTCGGGAAATTTCGAAAAAAACATATTATAATCGTTATTGATTTTCTCAGTAGCTGGAGATAAGACCTCAATTCATATGATTTGTACCATAGTGTAGTGAGCAAGCGCCAGTGAAGAATGGTAAAATCCTTTTTCTTGAATAAAACGGGTATAAAACGGCTACAGCTCCATACATTTTTAGTTCCAAAAGAGAAATTCTTTTAGTTGCCCTTTTGAGGTTGTTGCATTAAAACTAAATTATAGCTTGATATCTAAATTAACTTAAACATCTTGGTACTACAATGACTTCATGGTCATGCAATAGTTCTTACTTTGTATTAATTTTTTTATAATTCAGCAGATAACCAGATAATTAAGAAAAAAACATTCGGGTCATATTGACCCAGCGTCATTTTCCGCGTTATTTTTTACACGTCATTGGCGCCGGGTTAAGATATAACGGGACATCATATTATAGACTATGTTACGCGGATCTTTCATACAAATCCGACGACACTTCATTTGTCCAAATCTGATAAGTAATTTAGAAGCTACAAAGGAATTAATAAAAATCCATACACATAGACTGCCAAACTCATAACCCTACTTTTTTGCCGTAGTTGGGTAAAAAAGCAAGTGTTGCTGAAATAAATCTGTATGTATTATTTTTATTTCCTCTAAAACAGTCTTGTGTACATCTGTTAGTGATAGTACTTGAACGATTACGATAAAACTTTTTCCAGTTGTTGTGAGCACGCCCGGGTAGGTTTATAAAAAACCCTCAAGCCGCTACAGTGGTTTGCGTACTACACATCCTTGATATTGACGCAGGCGAAGCCGTGGGCAGTAGCTTATAATACATAATTACACATCGTTCATCATCATCCTATTATTATCAGTCGAAAGACGTCCACTGCTGGACAAAGGCTCTCCTAAGGATTTCCTCGACGACCGGTCCTACGCTGCCCGCCTCCAGCGGCTTCCCGCGACCGTCACCAGTTCGTCGATCCACCGGTGCGTGGTAGCCACTCGAGAACTTTACTGCCTCAACGGCCATCTGTTCTACGACCTATGTCCCTGCCCACTGCCACGTTAGTTTAGCGATTCTGTGAGCTATGTCGGTTGCTTTGGTTCTCCTACGGATCTCCTCTTTTCTGATTCGATCGCGTATAGAAATTCCGAGCATAGCTCTCTCCATTGCCCTTTGGGATGACATACGGAACTGAGACATGGTCACCCAAAGGGCAATGGAGAGAGCTATGCTCGGAATTTCTATACGCGATCGAATCAGAAAAGAGGAGATCTGGTAATACACACTGATCAAAAACTTTACTCTTGAGACACTGCGGACTTGAGACACTTGAGACAATTACGCATCGTTACTGCTGTATAAACTATTATCGCACAAAATGTAGGTTAACATTTAAATAATTCATTAAAATCGTAATTATTTTAATATCAAGCTAACAATTATTGCTTACCTCTTGCTGAGATATACAACCTCACCAATTTAATTTAAAAAATTAAAACTCGACTGCACAAAAACATTAGAAACCCTTTTTTTAGGCAGTAGGGTAAAAATGCATCCTATGTGACTTTCGGAATCAAGACAAATCTAAAGACACCTCACACTCCAAAATCGATCAAGCCGTTTTGGCTACGGGCTAAGCCAAAGATACAGACATACTTACATACACTCAAAAACGTTATCCTCCGTTTTGAGCACTCGGGTGAAAATGTATCTTATGTGACTATCGGATTCAGTATTAATCTAAAAACTCCTCGCACTCCAAAATCTATCAAAGCCGTTGATGCTACAGGCTTAACCAAAAAAAACAGACATACATACATACATAAAAATCATTGTCCTCATTTTTAAGCACTCGGGTACAAATGTATCCTATGTGACTTTCGGCATCAAGAATAATCTAAAGACACTTTGCACTCCAAAATCCATCAAGCCGCTTAAGCTACAGGCTTAGCCAAAGAAACAGACATACTTACATACACTTAAAAACGTTATCCTCCGTTTTCATAACTCGGGTAAAAAAGTATCCTATGTGACTTTCGGAATCAAGACGTATCTAAAGTCTCCTCGCACTCCTAAATCCATCAAGCCGTTTAGGCTACAGGCTAAGCCAAAGAAACAAACATACATACATACACTCAAAAACGCTATCTTCCGTTTTGAGCACTCGGGTGAAAATGTATCCTATGTGACTTTCGGCATCAAGAATAATCTAAAGACACTTTGCACTCCAAAATCCATCAAGCCGCTTAAGCTACAGGCTTAGCCAAAGAAACAGACATACTTACATACACTTAAAAACGTTATCCTCCGTTTTCATAACTCGGGTAAAAAAGTATCCTATGTGACTTTCGGAATCAAGACGTATCTAAAGTCTCCTCGCACTCCAAAATTCATCAAGCCGTTTAGGCTACAGGCAAAGTCAAAGAAACAGACATACATACATACACTCAAAAACGTTTTCCTCCGTTTTGAGCACTCAGGTAAAAATGTATCCTATGTGACTTTCAGAATCAGAACGTATCTAAAGACACCTCACCCTCCAAAATCCATCAAGCCGTTTAGGCTACAGGCTAAGACAAAGAAACCGACATACATACATACATACACTCAAAAACGCTATCTTCCGTTTTGAGCACTCGGGTGAAAATGTATCATGTATCCTATGTAACTTTCGGCATCAAGAATAATTTAAAGACACCTCGCACTCCAAAATCAATCAAGCCGCTTAAGCTACAGGCTTAGCCAAAGAAACAGACATACATACATACACTCGAAAACGCTATCCTCCGTTTTGACCACTGGGGTGAAAATTTATCCTATGTGACTTTCGGCATCAAGAATAATCTAAAGACACCTTGCACTCCAAAATCCATCAAGCCGCTTAAGCTACAGGCTTAGCCAAAGAAACAGACATACATACATACACTCAAAAACGCTATCTTCCGTTTTGAGCACTCGGGTGAAAATGTATCCTATGTGACTTTCGGCATCAAGAATAATCTAAAGACACCTCGCACTCCAAAATCCATCAAGCCGCTTAAGCTACAGGCTTAGCCAAAGAAACAGACAGACATACATACACTCAAAAACGCTATCTTCCGTTTTGAGCACTCGGGTGAAAATGTATCCTATGTGACTTTCGGCATCAAGAATAATCTAAAGACACCTCGCACTCCAAAATCCATCAAGCCGCTTAAGCTTCAGGCTTAGCCAAAGAAACAGACATACATACATACACTCAAAAACGCTATCTTCCGTTTTGAGCACTCGGGTGAAAATGTATCCTATGTGACTTTCGGCATCAAGAATAATCTAAAGACACCTCGCACTCCAAAATCCATCAAGCCGCTTAAGCTTCAGGCTTAGCCAAAGAAACAGACATACATACATACACTCAAAAACGCTATCTTCCGTTTTGAGCACTCGGGTGAAAATGTATCCTATGTGACTTTCGGCATCAAGACGAATCTAAAGACACCTCGCACTCCAAAATCCATCAAGCCGCTTAAGCTACAGGCTTAGCCAAAGAAACAGACATACATACATACACTCAAAAACGCTATCTTCCGTTTTGAGCACTCGGGTGAAAATGTATCCTATGTGACTTTCGGCATCAAGAATAATCTAAAGACACCTCGCACTCCAAAATCCATCAAGCCGCTTAAGCTACAGGCTTAGCCAAAGAAACAGACATACATACATACACTCAAAAACGCTATCTTCCGTTTTGAGCACTCGGGTGAAAATGTATCCTATGTGACTTTCGGCATCAAGACGAATCTAAAGACACCTCGCACTCCAAAATCCATCAAGCCGCTTAAGCTACAGGCTTAGCCAAAGAAACAGACATACATACATACACTCAAAAACGCTATCTTCCGTTTTGAGCACTCGGGTGAAAATGTATCCTATGTGACTTTCGGCATCAAGAATAATCTAAAGACACCTCGCACTCCAAAATCCATCAAGCCGCTTAAGCTTCAGGCTTAGCCAAAGAAACAGACATACATACATACACTCAAAAACGTTATCCTCCGTTTTCATAACTCGGTTGAAAATGTATCCTATGTGACTTTCGGAATCAAGACGAAACTAAAGACACCTCGTACTCAAAAATCTATCAAAGCCGTTGAGGCTACAGGCTTAGCCAAAGAAACAGACATTAATACATTTATTATTATTATAACAGCTCATATACGTCCCCACCGAGGGGCTCGAGCCTACCCTGAATCAGGGCGATTAGGCCTTAGTCGACCACGCGGGCCCAGTGCGGGTTGGTCGACTTCACACACAACCTTCGAGTTTCTTCGCAGGCGTGTGCAGGTTTCCTCACGATGTTTTTACATACATACATACACACAAAATCACTACCCTCTTTTTTAGACAGTCGCGTAACAAATTTAACTCATTTTAGCTGAAAACACAACGATGATAAGAACGAGTTTTCGTACATAAATACAAGATTTAATTCATTAAGCAATTAAAATTACTCGAAATATCATCGTTCTAATGTTCACGTTTTGTAAAACAATACGCTTTTGCTCCGAAATTCACAAAGGCTCAAGGTTCAAGCTTAACATACAAACCTGCCGTAGATCTTTATACTTATTCTAACTACTTCTACCGATTTCTAGAAAATATGTAAGCTATATAGGGGCTACAACTCTCGGTGTCATTTAAAATTTCACCGACTATTGACGGTTTGAACTTGAGGTCACGTCGAAATTGATGATTATCGTTTATTGTATTACTTAGCACTGTATTTCTATATCGTATGTCTAAATGTAAATTATCATATCTATATACATAGTAAAAGAGAAGAAAAAATCTAGAACCTTACTATGGACAACTTAGCTAATATTAAAAACAAAAATCAACTGTTTAAAAAATGAAGTATGACTAGTCGGAGCCCGTGGCTGCGCCCTCGTGGGTTTTGAGGTTGCGCGGTGCGTGACCCGCGGGTGTCGTGTGCGGTGGGTGAGCTGTAAGTGGCTTGCGGGGATTTTTTGTTAAAAACCTTTCCTGGCGTGTGAAAAACTACTCACCAAAGTTTCATCGTAATCATTCTAGCCGTTTTTGAGTTTTAGCGAGACTAAAAACAGCAATATAAGATGACACTTTGGGGCTTAACACAAAGTCAACTACAATCCAGCCGTCAAAGTGCTCTATTCTTTGTAGTCACATAATAAAAGGCCTTTCGATGCCTTCTGTGATTATCGTCTGTATTTTGAGAAAACACGGAAAAATATTAATGTCATTTCAAAGTTCAATTCCTTGTGCATTTGCGTTTTTTTGGGAAACTCATTTGTCTGTATAATTAAATTGTTTCAAAGATATTTTTACTGTTGGGGTAAGCACCAATCGCTACTTTCCTGATGTTAAGTTTAGTTATGACAACAGTTTAGTTATGGTGACAGGGATTATCAAAAGTTCCCAAATCAATGAAGAACTGTTTAGAAAGCATACACGATGCAGTAACTTAGAATAAATATCGATATCTAGGCATCGTACAGTTTACCAAGAGGGCTCATCATTGTCAGAACTTTGTGTGTTCAGTCATTTTGTGTGCTCGGAAAATGTTTAAATACTAAAAACAAAAGATGAATAAGTCCCAGGCTATTCTAGGAGTTTCCCTACGCGATCGAATTGGAAATAAGAAGATCCGTAGTAGAACCAAGGTAACCTACATAGCTCACAGAATCGCTAAATTTGAATGGCAGTGGGCTGGGCACTATCTCGTAGAACAGATGGCCGTTGAGGAAATAAATTTCCCGCGCGACTCGGTAGGCCAACGACCTGGTAAGGGTCACAGGATGACGCTGGATGTGGGTAACGCAGGACCGGTCGTCATGGAAATCCTTGAGGGAGGCCTTTGTCCAGCAGTGGGCGTCTTTCAGCTGATTGATTAGGCAGCCTTGTCACGAGGTCGCAATGATGTACCCCAGCCGTTGCTCCCAGAGTCCATCAACCACTCAATGTTTTGTCTCAAGGAAGACGTTCAAGATGTTCAAGGCTCCTCATACAAGAAACATGTTTTTTACGATTTTTGATAGAAATTTCCTTCAGGGTGGTTTCATATTCATTCAATCGATTCATTCATTGATGCCAAGGGCTTACCAACTGTGAATTAAAAAAAAACCTTTTATTTAATTAAAAAGCAAAAGTGTAGTCGTTGCGATTGAATTCGGTTGTTTTTACAAGCTTTTATTTAGTTTCACCTGTGTCCCAGCGTCTGTAATGATATCTTGCAAGTTAAATTTGACCCACTTTCCAGTTTCCGATTGAGCTGAAATTTTGCATTCATATATGTTAAATCGCGTGACAATGAAATATTAAAAGCTTGTACCTTAAAGTTTTTAGGTTTTCGAAATTATTAATGTGTTTATCTTTGTCAATTATTGTGTCAGCGTTTTTTAACTAAAGAGTGTTAACGGGACCCATTACTAATCTTCCTGTCTGTCCATCTGTCTGTAAGCGGGCAAATACATTTCATGAACCGTAAAATTTACACAGTGTGTATTTCTTCTGCCGATATAACATCAAATAATAAAAATTAAATTAAAACATTAAACGCCCCTAATACAAGGAACGTTTTTTTTTGTACTTTTTTTATATCTTGTATTCATTTTAGTCTAAAATCTGCATTTAAAATTTTTAAACATTAAATATAAATGCTTGCTGTTTTGTAGTGGACTTGTTATTGCCTATAAATTTATTATTTGAATTTGAATGGTTGATAGATAATGATACGTTTAACTTACCACAAAAATAAATCCAAAAAATACTGAATTAGAACAAAACTCTGTGAATGTAAAAATACCGGCCAAGTGCGAGTCGGACTCGCGCACCGAGGGTTCCGTGACGTAAGCGCTGACTGCGAATGCATGAGTGCATGAGAAAGGAGACGGATACTTGAAAGAACTGTAGTAAAGTTTTGATTTTATTCTATAAGGATATTTAGGGCTTTGAAAGTGTGACAAAGACAGCATTATCTCGTGAGCTCCTTCGTACGATCACACTTCTGAAAAGATACCTTATGAATATCAACGAGTACCTACTTACAATAATAAAACCTGTTCATTTCAATCCAAAGATATTAACAGCAAAATGTTTTTATATCTCACCGGTTTTATTTTTACTAATATGTGTTTAATGTCTCAACGTCTGCTACATCGAACCATTAATATATTTACCTATAAGCCGATTAGACCTAAAATACAGAAAATTTTATTTTTCTCGTTTAGGCTCCAGTCTCCTACAAACTACGTTATAATATTATGAACGATAAATGTATAAACTAGAGGCAAGTTTGTGGTTAGAAAATAAACAAAAAAAATAAAATTGAGTTTATTTTATTCAGTTTAAGATTCAAAATAATCTACACAAAATTTGACGCCTCTTTGTACTAACATTATTACTATTTCCCCCTTAATTATATTTAAATTATCTGTTTTTAAATCAGCCATTAATTACACATGGTCTGACGCCTAGTAAAACCCAGGCAAAGAGGTTGCGGTATCAATAGACCGCCTAAGCCGACTTTTATACTGTCAAACCTTACTGATGCTCCTGGAGATCGATTGCCAGAGGTCAACAAGGACCTTGTTACTCGTTCTGGACGTCGAGTGCGGTTTCCAGATTTTTACTGCCCTTGACGGTCTTTGGAGGGGATGGTGTAGAAAACTGAGTTTTGGCACCTACTGAAAACAAGAAGACTGATGTCTTTCAAGCCTTGAACTGAATGTTGGGAATTTAATTATTTTCTTGGACTTCTCGTTTTCCTGCCTTCTGATGGTACTGTGGACTGTGACGTCGTCAACGGGACGCCGGGGGATGTAGCTAGCTTACTACTTCAAAAGAAAAGATTCAGATACGTATTAAAGAATCATCAGAGATGATCATATATTTAACACGTAAAAAAAAGGTAGAAGGCTCTGTCGGCTGACTGATTATTATTTCTTTATCGATTCCTCTCACTTTCTTGCCATAACTTTAGGGACCTCAGCCCATACGCGCGGATAACAAAAATATACTCTTAGTAAATGGACCTCCGTCCTGGCTCACGGTCAGCCATATAATGAATATCTCTGGTTTCGAAAAGCTTTCGAATGACTTATCAATTCAAATTTAAATTAATATCCTAACTTCGATTCGCGCTGGCAAGAAAATAAGCAAAGGAGTTGAAAGTGCATAAATGTAGAGACATACGATCTCTACAGGACCATTCGCGCTCAACCCAGGATATTAAAAACACATTCTGTAAAAACTCTCTGAAGATACAAGTAACTCTTTGAAGGTCAGACAGACAGGCCAGAGGGACGGACAGACAGGCCAGAGGGATGGAAAGACAGGCCAGAGGGACGGACAGAAAAATGGTGAGCGTAAGCTTAATAATAGGGTTCCGATACAATTTGGTACGGTACCCTAAAAAGTGGCCGTAAAAATACACCTGCCGAGTGTTGTAAGGTGGCCAGTAAGTAGAGCGTAAATATTTTATTTAGAACAGGCGACCGTCGAGCTTATTCTTCGTTTAGAATTTATTATTGAAAGGAGCCGACTTATAGCGGTTCGCCTTTATTATTTATACAGAATGTAAGGAAAGAATATAAATAAAAAATTGGCCAAGTTCGAGTCGGACAAGCACGCCAGGGGTTCCGTACTACCACATAGTGTCTCCACACAACTACATACATAAGGACAAAAGACATCAACGCAAGCGACAAAAAGATGTTTTTTTGTCATTCAGTTTGGACTCCTTAGCGCGAGTACGACTCACACTTGGCCGATTTTTAATATTTGCTGTTTTTATTCAGTACTAGCTGTTTCCCGCGGTTTCACCCGCGTGGACAACGTTTCTATGACTTTTCGAGGGTGCGCAGTGCGCGAGCCGCAAGCGGCTCGCGAGCGTGGTAAAAAGTAGCCTATGTCTGAATCCAGGTCCTAATCTGTCTACCTACCAAATTTCAGCCAAATCCGTTCAGTAGTTTTTGCGGGAAAGCGTAACAGACAGACAGAGTTACTTTCACATTTATAATATTAGTAGGGATTAGTACTATAACCACGCCTGTGTGTGTTACCGTTTTTACGTAGAGCTAAATAAAAAAATTCTTCTGAAGACCTATAAAAAAACACGTTTTTTTGTATGGAGACCCTCCTTATTTTTTCACTTTTTTCTGATTTTTAGTATTTTTTGTTATAGCGGCAACAAAAATACACATTTTGTGAAAATTTCCACTGTCTACCTATTGCGGTTCACGAAATACAGCTCGCTGACGGACGGACAGACAGACAGCGGAGACTTAGCAATAGGCAATCCGTTGATCACCCGTTGGGTGCACGGAACCCCAAAAACGGAACCCTTTGGAAACAAAATGTCTGTCCGTCCGTCGGTCTGTTTACATCTCATAGTCAATTTTCCCTGCCACTATTAAACCTACACTAATGAAAGGCTCGAGCCTACCCTGAATCAGGGCGATTAGGCCTTAGTCGACCACGCGGGCCCAGTGCGGGTTGGTCAACTTCACACACAACCTTCAAGTTTCTTCGCAGGCGTGTTGTGCAGGTTTCCTCACGATGTTTTCCTTCACCGTTAAAGCAATCGGTAAGTATGTACCAGTACGTAAGTTTTTGAAAAACTTATTGGTACATTGGCCGTCCAGATTTGAACCCGGTACCTCTGGTTAGATGGACCGAGTCGTTACCGGTTGAGCCACCGACACTTTTTAAAAACGGGTCCCTAATTTTTCTAAAATGTTGACCCTAGGCTAATGATTCAGGGTAGCCTGAACCTGAGACTATTTTCAGGTAATGACTTGGATCCCTACATAGTGTGGCCCTACACGCCGATGTTTCGCACTGAATTTGTTGAAATCGCAAAACGATTTTGGACTTTTCATAGGTACGAAGTTGGCTAATCAGCTGATCGATTTTTATCAGTCCAGATTTTTATTAGTCCAGATTTATAGGTGTCCATGTTTGTATGAGTCCAGTTTTTTTTTGCAATTTCAGCAAAGTTTTATGTAAGTAGCCCCAATAAATAAATGCTCTAGTTTACATCACAACCTGTAGATACACTACCAGCCGCCTGCAACTTCATTTGCGTGTAATTTGGAATTTCCACTTCACGTGAGTACCAAAAATATTCCTGTTTTTATTTACAATTAAAAATAGTGTGGTCCGACACGCCGATCTTTTGCACTGTTTATCGATTTCTACTCATAAAACTGAAGAAGTTGTTTCACAAATTTGTTTTAATCGCAAAACGATTTTGGACTTTTCATAGGTACGAAGTTGGCTAATCAGCTGATCGATTTTTGTGAGTCCAGATTTGTAAGAGTCTATGTTTGTGCGAGTCCAGTTTTTTTGAGATTTCAGCAAAGTTGTATGTAAAATTTGGTATGAGTAAGTAGTGATAAAGAAATGCTCTATTTTACATCACATCCTGTAGATGACAATGATCCAGGGTAGCCCGAGACAATTTCCAAGTAGTGACTCCGGAACTCTACATAGTGAGGTCCGACACGACGATGTTTCGCATTGCTTATCGATTTCTACTCATGAAACTGAATAACTTGAAATCGCAAAACAATTTTTGACGTTTCATAGGTATGAAGTTGGCTAATCAGCTGATCGATTTTTGTGAGTCCAGATTTGTAACGGTCCATAATATGTGTATGAGTCCAGGTTTTTTTTGCGATTTCAGCAAAGTTGTATGTTAGTAGCCCTAATAAATAAATGCTCTATTTTACATCACAACCTATAGATACACTACCAGCCGCCTGCAACTTCATCTGCGTGTAATTTGGAATTTTCACTTCACGTGAGTACCAATAATATTCCTGTTTTTATTTACAATTAAAAAGTTTAAGGACAAAATCAGAACCAATTCATCCGTTTTTGCGTGATGGCGTAACAACCATCCAAATATCAAACTTGTACATTTATAAAGTTTCAGAAGGCCCGCGGAAATATACACCCAAACCTTCTTCATGAATCACTGCGTCCATTGGTGAAAACCGCCAGACAGACGCGGCGAGGTACTCTGTTTTATAACATACTATAGCTTTCGCACGCGGCTTTGATCACGTGGGCTTCGTTTTTATGATTGCCTTTGAGAATGAGTTGTGCACAAGCTGCAAGCTATACAGGAGTTTACTCCAGATCCCTCGGGAACCCACAATATAATATTGGGCTATTCCAATGTCATTTCCCACACCCTCAAAAAATCTCTGTGCAAAAATCACAACAATTGTGGATGTTGCGATTTTAGTGAAAAACAAAACAGTCTTTTTTTTCATTTCCCTCGGGAACTGTATCGGACTATGCTATTTTTACGGGATAAAAAGTAGCCTATGTCCTTCCCCATGACAACGGCTACCTGCATGCTAAATTTTGTCACGATTAGTTGAGGTGTTGAAGCGTGAAGAGGTAACAAACAAACAAACAAAAACATTTTTTACAATTATAACATTAGTAAGGATATACGTAGAGAAGATACGAAAGATTTCATATTTTTTTATTCTTTAGACACAGATACAATATTGTTGTAAACAAAAGCGTTATTATTCACTAATTATTGTTGGGTGGGACGCCTGCGGGGTACAACCCCGGTGTCCCCCCCCCCCCCCCAAATCTTGAGCTACTTCTGCAATACTCCGTTATGCGACTGTGCGACTGATGTCTCAATCGCATACTTTTTCTTGATCCTATCGGCGCCAAAAGTCTTCCACCTGAGCCTGCTCTTGAGTACACACTTAGCTAAGTAGTATTGGCTGGTCTCCAGTTCTCCGCAGTTGGGGCAAGGACGGGTCTAATGTCTTATCTATTAGGAATATGTGTTGATTTAGCCTGCAATGTCCTGTTACTATTCCCATGATCATTGCCAGGCTTTTCCGGCTTAGTGATAGTAATGTTCTGGCCATACTGCGATTCCTTCCCTATTTAGCGAGCTTAGCCGAGTCAGATTACAGATTCTAGCTCAAAAGCATTAGGTATGCCAGAGATTTGTTACCATAGATGGTTTATGCAATAACAAAGAACATTTTGAAAATCGAACCCATTTACACACACAATATTATAGGTAGTTCGCTTCCTTTGCACCGAATGCTACTAAGAAAAGAGATGACAATTGGCATCTTTTTACTTTCTTAACTTTTAGGACTTTTTTTTGATGTGTAACATCTTTGCTCTCGCTTTCCTGCAATTTGTGGGAGTGATTTCGTGAAATGGGACGGAAATGTGTAACATGGGACGGAAATGTGTAACAGGAAGTCGCGAAAGCGCGCGCTATTCGATCGGACGAATGAGCTTTGCTCTCGCTTTCCTGCAATTTGTGGGAGTGATTTCGTGAAATGGGACGGAAATGTGTAACAGTGATTTGTTACACATCTTATGCGAGTACTGTAGGTCTCGCTCGTTTTTTTTATTTACAATTGGTAAGCCCTTGGCATCATCTCACCTGATGGTAAGTGACGATGATGCCGAAGATGGAAGCGGGCTTACCAAGATCCCCCAACGCAATGAGGAAGTTGGCTATCTTATCTTCAAGCCGGAACACATCAATGCTGTTAACACTGATGTTTGGCGACAAGACTTAGATAAGATGGTGGTAGCTAGCCAGGCGGGCTTAGAAAATGCCCTACCACCAACCAAACCGAGTCTTACAAGTTGACCCCACCGGGAATCGAACCCGCGACCTCCTGGTGTGAAGCGAATGGACTAACCATTAAGCCAAGGAGGCGGTTAAAAGTTTTATAGTACTAGGACGCATGTAACCTATTTACCTCCACCTTGTATATAGCATATCTCTGAGGTATGCATTATTATTTTTCAATAGAACAGCTATTATTAACCTAGCATTATTTATTAGCCGTGAACTGCCAAGGTTTTAGGGTTGGCTGCATTGATTTTTTAAATAAGCATAACCACAGATATTTTTTTATAGTACTAGCGTAACCCTGGATCACGTGTGGGATTACAGATTTATACATGTAGAGTATGGACGTTATGCAATAGGATCATTATTGCTGCACAGGTTATGTCCAAATAATTAACTCTCGGCGCATCGCAACGTTTACGTAACGCGAGGCGTCACGTGGGGCCATTAAGGACACCAAAACTGAATCTATATTATGTCATAAAATAATTGGCGTGCGTTTGTTAGTCTCGAAAACGAACATGGAGGAAAAGGGTCTTAAGAGGAGAGGACCCTTAGGTACCCGTAGACTCGAGTTTCCATATAATCGTAGTTCCGCTTTAATACAAAAACTACACGTCGGAATGAATCCAAACTTTGAAAACATATTGAGTAGACACATATCAATGTTTGTAATTAGTTTTTATCGTAGTAAATTGAAACTTAACTAAACGAAGGCTTAAATTAGTTTTTTACTGAAAGTTTGAAACTTTTCTTATTTTTTTCTGTTTTATATTACTAATTACAAACATCAATAATAATATGTGTCTACTTAATATATTCGCAAAGTTTGGATTAAACCTGGCATGTAGTTGTTGTATTAAAGCTGAACTACGTTTGTATGGAAACTCGAGCCTCCTGGGGACCCTTAAAGCACACCCGGAACACTTCATACAACGGGCGCGAAATGACATTTCTAAAAACAAATGACGAAACAAAAGAAATCATGGCGAAATTCTATACATTCTAGAAACAAACTTAACCAATCTATATCAATCTGGGTGACGAGGGGGTGAGGTCGCAATCTAGAAAGCGGCAGGGAGTGTCCATACTGTATGTTAGTACGAATAATGTACACACTTTGCTTAAAGTTTCGTTTAATCTCGACATACAAAAACTACCACCAAATTGTATGTTGTTGAATGTTAAAACTTGTCGGGCTCACTGACGTTTAAACAAAAAAAAAAGTATATACCTTTACTGTTCTGTTTTTTTCAACCGACTTCCAAAAAGGAGGTGGTTCTCAATTCGATTGTATGTTTTTAGGGTTCCGTACCCAAAGGGTAAAAACGGCACCCTATTACTAAGACTCCTCTATCCGTCCGTCTGGCTGTCACCAGACTGTATTTCATGAACCGTGATAGCTAGACAGTTGAAATTTTCACAGATGATGTATTTCTGTTGCCGCTATAACAACAAATACTAAAAATGTGAAAAAGCTAAAGTCTCATTATTTTCATGATTATTTTTTTATTCGATAGGGTATGTTTCCAAGTTCGTCTTACATAAATTTGATTGAAATCTGTGTAACATTTTTTTAGAAAATTAACAAAAGCCATGAGCAATAATGCCAATAGTACTAAGCTGTTGCGATGGAAGTCGGTTTTTTTAACGTGTTCAGCGTTTCATAGTATTTAATGGATAAAATTAGTAAGCCTTTGGCATCACCTCACAATAGTACTAGTGACGATGATGCTGGAGATGGAAGCGGGAAGATTTTTTGAAAGGTGACGATTTATTTCAACTTGCTCTCAAGGGTCGGCCGTTTTGTCGTAAGTAATTACGGAGCTGTTACGGTATATAACGTATTGTATTTTGTTTTTAACCCAAAAGTATAACAAATGTGCTAGAAGGGAAATCTCATCAGCTTTCTAGATCAATAATAAATTAGTTTTTACAGGTTTTAATTAAAAATACTGGAAGAGGTTTATAATTTAATGTAAACTAATTTTTCTTTTGACAGTTTGCTCCTAACTGTTTCCATTTCTCTGTAAAATGAAATAATTTTCGAAAAACCTAAAAGCTTTTTGGTACAAGCTTTTATGTGAAAAAAAAATAATTAAAAAACAACAAAAATATAAATAAAAAAATTAGAGCGAGACCTACACAGTACTCGCATGTGATGTGTAACATGTGACAAAATACTTTAGGTTAGTTAGATTTGATGGCGATATTGTACCTGGGTGGCGGATCTGACAGTAACGAAAAAAACCGACCAAGTGCGAGTCGGACTCTCGTAAAGTAGAATTTCGCGACTTCCTGTAACACGTTTCCGTCCCATGTTACACATTTCCGTCCCATTTCACGAAATCACTCCCACAAATTGCAGGAAAGCGAGAGCAAAGATGTTACACATCAAAAAAATTATGTTCAAAAAGCCAAATGCTCAAATGAATATAAAAGATACATAGTTACAAATTCAAAAAAGGTGAGCATGTATTGCATTTTCTGCGTTTCCACATACAAAGTTCATCATAAGAACATCTTCAAGATAACAAAAGGACCTATTGTCACCGGGAATACGGCTTTACTCCAAATTTCAGCTTAATCGGACCCGTGGAAGTCGCTCTAAAATCGATAGAAGGATTTGAAATAAACAAACATACTTACATACATACAAAATTTGTAAGTTAAAATAAAGCTTTTTTAAAAAAAAGGCACGAGCAATTTCGGACGCGAAAAGGGGGGGACCACCGGGGAAGGCCCTGGGCCCCCACATATGGGAAATAACTTTAGTGTCATTGCATAATCATGAAGTTCAAAGATATCGCCTTGAATTTCCGCAATATGGACCCCTAAATGTGTGTTTTAAAAATAGTCACAGTTTAAATTTAATTTTTTTACTTACTCCAGAGATAATATAATTCTATGATATTAACGAGTATCCCTGAATTTGCCTGCTGTTGGGAGTGAAAACAAAACGAATACATGTTTATAACTTTGTGAATAGGTAAATAGGCTTCGCCCACGAAGCGGAAATTGAATTGAGCAAGAAATTACATTTCAATACACATAAATACCTAAACACCGTTATTGAATACAAAATCGGTTTTCTGTAAAGTTTGTCTGAAAATTATTTAATAAAAGGTACCCATAACTTTGAAAGCGGGTTTCACAATATTGTCAAACCTCGAAAATGCTTACTGGTATGTTACAGGAAAGACAAATTTTACGAGTAGGTCCGGGTCATTCAATTAGAAAAAGTCTGTTTCAGGTATTTTTGATGTGTAACATCTTTGCTCTCGCTTTCCTGCAATTTCTGGGAGTGATTTCGTGAAATGGGACGGAAATGTGTAACAGGGAGACGCGTTTTTTCAGGCTTTAAAAGCGCGGAAAAGGCAAAGGTATCTATGACCATAAAGCATAGTCTGCCGTATCTTTGCCGTCCTTTTTTCAGGCTTCAAAAGCGCGGAAAAGGCAAAGGTATCTATGACCATACAGCCTAGTCTGCCGTATCTTTGCCGTCCTTTTATAAAGTATTTTGTCACATGTAACACATCATATGCGAGTACTGTAGGTCTCGCTCGATTTTTTTTTATTATTCACAATAGGGATGACGAATGCTTGTCATCTGATTTACTTTTTGTCATCTGTCAAAAACGACATTTTGTTCTTAAAATGTTTGAAATACCTAGACGTGCCGTCATAGTTTTGCAGCGTCATATATGTACTCTTTTGAGATTATGGTGAATTGAAAATCGAAGACTTGATGAAAAACAAAACGAGTAATGTTTTCCGAAGTTTAAGTAGAAAGGCAATTTAATGATCAAGAGTTCATAATTTATTTCTGATGCTGTCGTCATCCCTATTCTATAATTTCCGTGTGTACGATCCGTTAACAACTGAAGAACTTTCCCCAAGGAACCCATAATCAATTCTAAAAAAAAACGGACCCTCCATACAAAAATGCACGAATTTGGTAGATCAGCTGATCGATTTGTATGAAAAGTTATTTTTTTGCGATTTCAGCAAAGTTATACACAAAAGCTGTTGAGTATGATGAGTAGAAGCCCCCGTTAACGGCACTTACACTAATGTTGTAACATCCTGTATACCTAACGTCAAATTTCAGCTTCGGATTTGTGTTTATTTCACATGTCGTGTCAGCTATCAGGCGGAAAAATGGCTCATTTTTGCGGATTTTTTATTTTACTGAACTACTTTTATTCCAAAGCTTTTTTTTAATTTGGAGTTCTCATACAAAGTGATAGTCAGATCCATGTTTGAATATATTTTTTTTACGATATCAGAAAAGTTGTTCAGTTTCAAGCCTTCCTCAAAAAATATGTTCTGTTTTACCCAACACTTATTAACGCAGTATTCTTAAATATTCTTGACCTATGAAATTGCCGATTGAAAGAAAAAGAATATCGAAGAAAATTTATATAAAAAAAATAGTAACCAATTTTTGTTTTACAAAACAGCAATAAAATATTCTTATTTAAACGATATGTTTGATGTTTAGATAATTTGAGAGCATGGTGATTTTCAATCCATGGGACAAGGTTTTTTACCTTAAATAATCGCTACTTTTAGGCAAAAATACATATGTTTTAATTTTAAAGCTCTAGAGTTTTTGTTGCAGATTCTTCGTTACTAATGTCATATTTGGGAATACCTCGCACAAGATTTACACCGATAGAGATTGATTTAGATTTGTTTAGAGTTCGTGTAGGAACCATCCTCGCTACGTCGTCAGAGTTTTTGTTGCAGATTCTTCGTTACTAATGTCATATTTGGGAATACCTCGCATAAGATTTAGACCGACAGAGATTGATTTATATTTATTTAGAACTAGTGGATGCCCGCAGCTTCGCCCGCGCTGTTCTCGATTTTTGCGGTTCCCGTGGGAATTTCCTAAAATCCTTTCTTAGCGGATGCCTACGTCATAACATCTACCTGCAATTTTAAGCCCGATCCGTCCAGTGGTTTGGGCTGTGCGTTGATAGATCACTATGTCAGTCAGTCACCTTTGAGTTATATATATTTAGATAGATTTGTGTAGGTACCATTCTCGCTACATCGTCAGAGTATTTGTAGCAGTTTCTTCGTTACTAATGTAATATTTGGGAATACCTCGAATGAGATTTAGACCGATAGAGATTGATTTATATTGATTTAGGATTTGTGTAGGTATCATTCTCGCTACATCATCAGAGTTTTTGTAGCAGTTTCTTCGTTACTAATGTCATGTATGAAAATACCTCGCATAAGATTTAAACCGATAGCACAGTATAAATATATTGCCGAAAGAGATTGATTTAGATTGATTTAAAATTTGTGTAGGTACCATCCTCGCTACATCATCACAGTTTTTGTAACAGTTTCTTCGTTACTAATGTCATATTTGGGAATACCTCGCATAAAATTTAGATTGAGATTTATTTAGATTTATTTAGAATTTGTGTATGTACCATCTTCACTACATCGTCAGAGTTTTTGTAGCAGTTTCTTCGTTACTAATGTCATATTTGGGAATACCTCACATAAGATTTAGACCGATAGAGATTGATTTAGAATTTGTGTAGATACCATCGTAGCTACATCGTCAGAGTTTTTGTAGCAGTTTCTTCGTTACTAATGTCATGTATGAAAATACCTCGCATAAGATTTAAACCGATAGCACAATATATATTGCCGAAAGAGATTGATTTAGATTGATTTAAAATTTGTGTTGGTACCATCCTCGCTACATGATCAGAGTTTTTGTAACAGTTGGAATACCTCGCATAGGATTTAGACCGATAGAGATTTATTTATATTTATTTAGAATTTGTGTAGATATCATTCTCACTACATCATCAGAGTTTTTGTAGCAGTTTCTTCGTTACTAATGTCATGTATGAAAATACCTCGCATAAGATTTAAACCGATAGCACAGTATATATTGCCGAAAGAGATTGATTTAGATTGATTTAAAATTTGTTTAGGTACCATCCTCGTTACATCATCAGAGTTTTTGTAACAGTTTTTTCGTTACTAATGTCATATTTGGGAATACCTCGCATAAAATTTAGATTGAGATTTATTTAGAATTTGTGTAGGTACCATCCTCACTACATCGTCAGAGTTTTTGTAGCAGTTTCTTTGTTACAAATACCTCACATAAGATTTAGACTGAGATTGATTTAGATTTATTTTAAGATTTAGACTGAGATTGATTAAGATTTATTAAGAATTTGTGTAGATACCATTGTAGCTACGTCGTCAGAGTTTTTGTAGCAGTTTCTTCGTTACTCATGTCATATTTGGGAATACCTCGCATAAGATTTAGACCGATATAGATTGATTTATATTTATTTAGAATTTGTATAGGTATCATTCTCGCTACATCATCAGAGTTTTGTAGCAGTTTCTTCGTTACTAATGTCATGTATGAAAATACCTCGCATAAGATTTAGACCGATAGCACAGTATATATTGCCGAAAGAGATTGATTTAGATTTATTTAAAATTTGTGTAGGTACCATCCTCGCTACATCACATCAGAGTTTTTATAACAGTTTCTTCGTTTTGGGAATACCTCGCATAAAATTAAGACCGATAGAGATTGATTTAGATTTATTTAGAATTTGTGTAGATACCATCGTAGCTACATCGTCAGAGTTTTTGTAGCAGTTTCTTCGTTACTAATGTCATATTTGGGAATACCTCACATAAAATTTAGATTGAGATTGATTTAGATTTATTAAGAATTTGTGTAGGTACCATCCTCGCTATATCGTCACTTTCCATCGCATTTTTTTAAATATTATTTAACATTGTTTTTAGTTTGTTAAAAATTCACGGTTTGGTTTGGCGATAAGGAACATTATATTAACATTAGGTGTTTAAGTATGAAATTGACGATTGGATAAAAAAGTTATAATAAGAAAAATAGTTATTAAAACAAAATTAATTCTCAAAGTAGCAGTAAGCTTTTAAAAATTAATAGCTCGTTAATTTATTCCTATTGTTTAAATATTTTGATTGTTAAAGGCAAAATATACACATTTTTAATTTTCAAGCTCTAGAGTTATCGCAGCAGTTTCTTCGTTACTAATGTTATATTTGAGAATACTCCGCATAAAATTCCCTCACTTTCAGGAAAATTCAAGAAAATTAACTAGTCTAAAAAATTGCCCCATCTGACCACTAAGAAAACGCCTTTGTTCCATTCAATGATACATAGCTCAGGGGATTGGAACATGAAAGACATGCCACTAGTAACTAATAAAACAGCATAAGTAGTGTCACCATAAAATTCATAACCAACGGATTCGTAATCGAAGACCTCAAAGTACTTCAAATATATACTTATAAAATATTCAAAATGGTGGCCTATTTTTCTAAATTCTGACTACAAATTCGTAATCGGAAACATCAAGGATACTCAGATATCGATTTTGAAAGCCATCGGTCAGTAACTAATGAGTTTAAAGCCGATTTCGAACGAAAACGTGACTACCTGCGGTTGACTGTATTATATTTTGGTCGACGGTCCTGCATTTTAGGTTTTATCATCCTAAAATGTCTAGCGTTATTTTAAAAAACAATGAAAGAATTCAAACGCATATCTTAAAGTCAAAACAATAACTATATAAAAAAAAATTTAAAGAAAAATATCTCGTGTCAAAAGTGTAAATTAGTCCATTCGTATTTCAAATTTTTAGGTCAATAATTACTATTCAATATCATGTTTTCATAATTTTAGTATTCGTCATCTATGTATTTTCGTAATGATCCAATAACTAAGTGTATAGGTAGTTCAATATGTATTTCTAGATACCCCGCGCAGACTCATGCTTCTTTGTGTTTGACACTTAAGAACTCATTTATAGAGCAAACGGTATTTTGTAGGAACCACTTGCGTAGAACCACTTTCATTTTAGTTTTAGGCAGCGTTTTAATTTCCTCAGGTACCTCGTTGAAAGGGGATGCACTTTGCACAGTAGTTTTTTGAAACCGCGGCGTTTTTGGTATAGTATCAAGCACCAGTCTCTCTGGCTTCCTAGTGTGTCGAACTGTATCGTCTCTTGTTTTTTTTAATGTGGTTGTTATATTTAGCAAATAAAACTGCTTCAAGTATATATAATATGTAATTGCGAACCGTTTTACCTTCTAGATTAATTACTTCTACAAACTAGGCTCTGTTTCCCTAATAAGATTTACACCAATCTAAAGCTTGTCCCCTTATACTACAGTTTTCTAATTTACTAAGTAGGTAGCTGGTCATGACAGACAAAATCGAAAGCCCTTTTCATGTCGAGAAACAAAACTGTGGTATAGTTACTCAAATTAACATTGTGTAAAACTTCGTTAACCAAGTGAAGAGCAGCATGTGTAGTAGAGCGATTTTTTAAAAATCCAATTTGATCCCGATTATAATTTTGTCATATTCATCAAAGAAATCTGAAAGCTTAGTATTCATGACTCCTTCGAATATTTTTGAGAAGACAGGCAGTAGCTCAATTGGGCGGTAAATGTTTAAATCTGCGTGGTCACCCTTCTTGTAAAGTGGCTTTAGTTAAAATAACTTGAGCTTTTCCGGAAATGTTCCCGTTTCGAAAGATAAGTTTAGAAGAAAAGCGAACACTGTTAATGGTAAGTGTTTACTATACACGCCTTAACAACTTTAACAGATATGTCATCGTTACTAAATTAATTTTTAAGCGATATTAATATGGTCTTTTTGAAGATGTTATCGTCCACCGGGGATAAAAAAATAGAATTTGGAAGCCTAATATTCTTGATTGTATTGGTGCACCCTGGTTTGTGATTTTGGTTTTTAGTCATATATATTTTAAAAAAGTCATTCAATTCTGCAGCAATATGGATCGGGTTGGTGATGTTGTTTCCATTGACTGAGAATTTATAAATGTCATTATTTGTAGACATATCACTTATTTCATTTTTGATAACCGACCGTGTTGCTTTGCATTTTTTTTACATGTTTGGACATAGTTACTATTTGCGATTTTCTTAGCTCCGCGTATACATTTCTTAAATGTCTTATTATAATTAATGTAATTTATCTTACTAATTCGAGTCTTTGTAGCGTAATAAGTAGAACATAATGTTCGTTTTGTTCGACTGCTTATTTTAAGACCCTTTTAGCTTAAAAGACCTAGCAGTCCTAATTTTTGTTATAGGCAAACAGAGATCGTATAAAGAAATTCATTAAAGAAATTTTCAAAAGCTAAGTTTAGATCTGAACTGTCATACACTGGTCACTCGTGTAAAAGAAAAATATGTTAATTATTTCCCAACTTTTTTTAAATTGTCGTCTGAATAGCATCTCTAAAAGGTAAATTATACTCTGGGATAATATGTTTATTTGTCACAGGAAAAGTTAAAATCTGAACTTTGTTATGATCGGATAACCACAACGGCTTAAAAGATCCTACCGCAGTGTCGATGTTGCTTATAAAATGGTCAATACATGATAGACCTATAGTTGGCACATTGATATGAAAAGTTAGTTTACATTGAGAAGTGATTTCCTTTAGTCGCTTGGTTTTCGCACTCTCTTCTATGATCTAACGACCATTTTAAGTTTAAATCCCCCGCCGTTTAAGACGTATTAAGACAAATCTTACGACATTCCGCACTGTAAAATCCGTCAAGCGTTTTAGGCTACAGACTCAGCCAAAGAAACAGACATACATACAGCCGAAAAACATTACCCTCTTTTTTTAGGGTTCCGTAACTCAAAAGGTAAAAACGAAACCTTTATAGGATCACTCGTGTGTCTGTCTATCCGTCCGTCTGTCACAGGCAATTTGCTCGAAAACTACTGGACCGAAATTTAGTAAATTTAGTACACATATGTAAGTCGCTGACCCAAAGACGTAAGTGGAAGTAGGAAGTGTAACGTAAATAAATGATTTGTAAACATGGGGGTCACATTAAGGGGGTAAATTAGAAAATGAAAAAAAAGTTTTTCAATATAATTATATATTTTAAGATAAAAAGTTTCAAAATTATTGAATGCATACATTACAGAAAAATCTAAGTCTTTCCGTTCCCACAGGAAAATGAAATCCAGATTATGATTTACCTAGAGTAAAGTATGTGGTGAGAGGTCTTATTCTATTAGTTGTTAAAGTTTAGATAGATGAGTCACACTTGGCCGGTTTTTTAAAATACAAGTCGGCATTGTACTTTGTAACGGTCCAGACTGCGACCATCACATTCACTAAGAAATAGATTCAAAGGATTTTAATAATAGTTCTTTACCTATAAAATTGCAGTTTCAGTTTTTGAAATTCAATGCAAATAAAAAAGTTATTGTTTTTTATTATTTACCTTATGGTGACACTACTGATGGTCATTGATTAGTAACTAGTGGCATGTCTTTCATGTTCCAATCCCCTGAGCTATGTACCATTGAATGCAACAAAGGCGTTTTCTTAGTGGTCAGATGGGGCAATTTTTTAGACTAGTTAATTTTCTACAATTTTCCTGAAAGTGAAGCTTATGCGGGATATTCTCAAATATGACATTAGTAACAAAAAACTGCTGCGATAACTCTTAAATTTCAAAATTATAAATGTGGAATTTTTGCTTGAATAAATTCGATTTTTTTTGTGAAAAGTCCTGACTTCGTGGGGTTTTAAGCCATCGTGCTCTCAAAATAACAAAAGGCATATTTATACCACCATTTAATTTCTAATAATCTATTTAAAGAATAAATTTTGTTTAAATATCCTATTGTTCATAATATTAATTTTCATCTTTAAACTTTTTTATACAATCGGCAATTTCATATGCAATATAAAATCTGGGTAATAAACTTACTATAAAAAGATTCATCATCATTGAATATAATCTTTACAAGACTTTAAATTAAATATCGAACGTTTCTTACAAGAATTAGAAATACAATTAAATTTTCAATTTTCGAAGTAGGACGCGGAGAAGCAATCGTAAAAATGCTTGTTTGGATCGGGCATTCGTGGTCCGATTCGACCTTTCTTCAAGCAATTTGTTTTTTGAATTTATTTTATAAAGCACGCAAAACATAATTTTATAGAAGATTCATGATTTTGCTACGTTTCTGATATAATAGTAATTTTGTGAGTTTCGTAATTACGTTTTGAGATTTCCGAGTTTTCTTTGGAATCGGTGTATATTTAGAGGTTACGCGTATTTCACTGGGATAGATACTTGCAGCACCCCTTGGACACTTCATACAACGAGCCAGAAATGACATTTCAAAAAAGGAATGACGGAACAAGTTTGTTCCAGCAGTGGACGTTTTTCGGCTGATATGATGATGATGATTTTCATGCCCGAAAACTACAGCGAAGTGGTAAATAAATGAATCAGCTGTATTTTATAGGTATACATTCAGCTATTTTCGCGGAATCCCGAATCAATTAAAAGACAAGAATAGAAATCGAAACTATATTATAGTCAAAATTAATATATATGAGTGTAAGTGAGAGGTAGAATTGCACTTACATGAAAAGTCAATGAAAAGAAAAAAAGTTTTTGTAACCATAAAATCCATACAAGTAAGGGATAATGATATGTACGTTTATCCGACGCTCTTACGGTAAAGGAAAACATCGTGAGGAAACCTGCATACGCCCGCGAAGAAACTCGAAGATTGTGTGTGAAGTCGACCAACCCGCACTGGGCCCGCGTGGTCGACTAAGGCCCGATCGCCCTGATTCAGGGTAGACTTGAGCCCCTCGGTGGGAACGTATATGAGCTAATATGATGAAGCAACCGCCGGAGCAGATTCAAGATATTTATTCAAAATGGGTGCAAATTACACTCTTTCTGATAGTCATAAAATAATAATAACATCATTTCATTTGTGAAAAATCAAGAAATAAACAATCATTAGTTAATAACGTCAAAATGCAATCCTTAAAATAAACCAGGTTACGTCATTAGAACATGAAAACAATATGACACGAAAAGTTATACACAAAAATTAATGAATTAATTATGTTATATCAATTAATGAAAAATTAATGAATGTCATTGATAACCTTGACAAAAGTAGGCCAGTTCGTTCACACGGACAGCACCCGGTCACGAGTATAACGCGAGAGTCAGCTATCGCTCTCAACAACCATATTAGAGGGAAAGGAACGAGCCGGCTAAAAGCAGCAAAACCTAAAGACACAAAATACCCGTGTATTTTATCGTTTTTTCAAAAAGCAAAATAAAGAGAAAATTAACGCTTTTACTTCCCTTCCCTTATTATTATGTCAGTCGTTAATCAGTTTTGTATTTCCTTTTTTGACACCCACAGGCAAGCAACATCAGGGTCTGATTTCAAGGGTTGGTACCGAAGAAAATAAAAATTCAAATTTATGAGTCTTATTCTTATGGATCTTAAAATGTTATTTTATCCCTTCCAGTGAGGACTTCAAACGCGCCGCCAGGGCATAGATGGATGAGATACTAGTTACTTCGTAACGGATATTGCACGTCCTTATATAACGAAAATACCTACTCCTTCCCATACCCGGAAACATGGGTATTACGGCGCTCGACCTAGCGGTTATAACTGCGTACACGGGCGGCGGGCGAGTTGCGGCGGCGATAGTACGGCGTTCTAGCGCTGACGAGCGGAGCGCGGCCTATAGGCCGCAGAATTGTGTAGGTACTTATCTCAATTGCTCGACCGAGTGACGGGGGCCTGGCCAGGGGCTCAAGCGGGGAGAGTAATATTGCCGTGTGTGCGCGGTTCGGCTGGGCTGCAGACTTCCTAGGATTTCTCATTAAAACCTTACAAATCACACACGGTCAACTAGCCCCAAGCTAGGATTCCCTGTACTGAGGGAACCAGAGACTGATATACATACTTAAATAACATTTTAATTTACATACATACTCGTAATTAGAACGGTATTTAATTTTAACGGTGAAGGAAAACATAGTGAGGAAACCTGCGCACACCTACCTGCGAAGAAACTCGAAGGTTGTGTGTGAAGTCGACCAACCCGCACTGGGCCCGCGTGGTCGACTAAGGCCCGATCGCCCTAGTTTAGGGTTGGCTCGAGCCCCTCGGTGGGGACGTATATGAGCTGATATGATGATAATGACATAATTAGATATGGAATGCCCAAACACAAAGCAAACAAGCCTGTCACACGATTTTTTGCCCTTTGTGGGGATCGAACACATGATTATCGGTCCTGCAGGCAGGAGCGCCGCTACTAGTTCAATCATAATAGGAACCTATGAATTCTTTCAGTTTTTGAAGTTCAATGCCAATTTTTATTGAAAATAAAAACAATATTGTTTTTTATTATTGACTTCATGGTGACACTACTTATGGTCTTTTATTAGTAACTAGTGGCATGTCTTTCATGTTCCAATCCCCTGAGCTATGTACCATTGAATGGAACAAAGGCGTTTTCTAAGTGGTCAGATGGGGCAATTTTTTTTTACTAGTTAATTTTCTTGAATTTTCCTGAAAGTGACGAAATCTTATGCGGGGTATTCCCAAATATGACATTAGTAACGAAGAAACTGCTGCGATAACTCTTGAGCTTTAAAATTAAAAATGTGTTTTTGTTTCAATAAAGGCGATTTTTTTTAGGCGAAAATCCCTACTTCATGGGGTTAAAGCCACCGTGCCTCAAAATAACTAAACAATAGGCATATGTTAACCACCATTTAATTACTAATAGTCTAATGCTATTTTGAGAATAAATTTTATTTTAATATCTATTGTTCTTAATATTAATTTTCATCTTTAAATACAACATACATACATACAATCGGCAATTTCAAAGGTAAGGACCTAATATATAGATCACAGAAAAATTGCTATCCAAGTTTATTGTTACGATAGATTTCTTTGAATATTTGATGGTATAGGTACTGTAAATTTATTTCTCAATCACGAATAAAGGAAAGAAGAAAAGCGAATTAATACACTTATTTATATAACTTTCTGATTTTCGAGACTAAAATAAATGGTTATATAAATGCGGGCCATAAACATGAAACTTTTGTGTCCAAGATTTGACGCTAAGAATATATTCTTAATATATATAAATCTCGTGTCACAATGTTTGTCCTCAATGGACTCCTAAACCACTTAACCGATTATAATAAAATTCGCACACCATGTGCAGTTCGATCCAACTTGAGAGATAGGATAGGGTAGGGTAGGGTAGTGTAGGGTAGGGTAGGGTAGGGTAGGGTAGTGTAGTGTAGTGTAGGGTAGTGTAGAGTAGTGTAGGGTAGGGTAGTGTAGTGTAGTGTATGTAGGGTAGGGTAGGGTAGTGTAGTGTAGTGTATGTAGGGTAGGGTAGGGTAGTGTAGGGTAGTGTATGTAGGGTAGGGTAGGGTAGTGTAGGGTAGGGTAGGGTAGGGTAGTGTAGTGTAGTGTAGTGTAGGGTAGTGTAGGGTAGGGCAGGGCAGTGTAATGTAATGTAAGGCGGTACGAAGTTCGCCGGGACAGCTAGTATAAATATAAATATTAAACTCATTGGACAAAGTCGAGACTGGAAAAAACGCCTCGCGGCCAAAAGAGGCCTGTCAGTCCCTCGGATTAGAGACGAATTAGTGTCGTTTTACGAGCCTTCTAGTTTTTTTGTTTTGTTGCTAAATTTTCGTAATTTGTCAAATTCAGCCCGTGAATCTAATGACAGGATTTTACAAGTCATTTTATAAAAAGGTGACTGATTTTTATGACAGGCTTTTTGCCTTTGACTTTTCAATCAGCAATTACGGTTCTTGAAGAAATTGTGTTTGTTAAAGTGAAATTTAAAAATTGTTTCCTTACCATTAAACTTGAAAGATCATCATCATCATCATATCAGCCGAAAATCGTCCACTGCTGGACAAAGGCATCCCCCAAGAATTTCCACGGTGAGCGGTCCTGCGCTGCCCGCATCCATCGGCTTCCCGCGATCTTCACCAGGTCGTCGGTCCACCGCGTGGGAGGCCTTCCTACGCTACGTTTTTCGGTGCGCGATCGCCACTCGAGAACTTTACTGCCCCATCGACCATCTGTACTACGAGCTATGTACTTTAGTTCTCCTGCGAATCTCCTCGTTTCTAAAAAGATAAAGATGACTAAAAAAACCTTTTTTTTTTTTAGGGTTTCGTACTAGGCCAACGCTTTCTATTTGTCTGTCCGTCCATCTGTCCGATGTTTATCTTTTGAACCGTCACAGGTAGCTAGCTGAAATTTTCACACATATAGGGGATACACTAACAACTAATAAAAACCGGCCAAGTGCGACTCGGGGTCACACAAACAGGGTTCCGCACCAAACCTTTAACTAGCAACAGAACAAGACCTCTCAGCACATACTCTGCTCCAGGTAAATAGGGGTCTTATTCTGGATTTTGAAAATTTTATTTTTCCTGTGTGAACGGAAGGATTTTTGATTTTCTCATCGATTTTCCTGTAATCTATGCATTTAACATAGATACTTTGATTTTTGCAAGATTTTAGACCCATTAATTTCGGAGATAGGGGAAGTCAAGTTTTGAGAATTTTCTTTATTAACTTCAAAACTATATATTATAAATATAAAAAAAATATTTATAATGTTTTTAAAACAGCTTTATTACTGCAAAACTTTTCATCGCAATGAGCAGAAAGACGTCCACTGCTGTCTGCTGCTGCCTCTCCCAAAGATATTCACAACGACCGGTCGTGTACCTCCCGCATCACCAGGTCGTCGGTCACCGAGTGAGTGGAATGTTTCCCTACGCTACGTCTTCTGGCGCACGGTCACTCAGGAACTCTACTGCCCCGACAGCCATCTGTTCTACAAGCAATTCTCTAATATGATTTACTAGATTTTGCAAGCGGTTTCGTTCGCGTGAACATAGTTTATATGACTGTCTTCGAAAGTGCGCAGTGCGCGAGCGTGGTAAAAAGTAGCCTATATGTTAATCCAGATCGTAATCTGTCTAACTACCAAATTTCAGCCAGATAGGTTCAGTAGTTCTTGCGTAAAAGAGTAACAAACATCCATACATACAAACTTTCGAGGTTATAATATTAGTAGAACCGATGTTAAATACCTTGGTTACTTTTAAAAACCGGTAAAGTGTTATTCAGAACCGCGCACAAAGGGTTCCGTACCATCATACTAGATGGCGCTAGTTTCTTCACGTTTCAAAAAAACACGTTTTTGTACGGAGACTTTCACATTTTCTAATTGTTAGTATTTGTTGTTATAGCGGCAACCGAAATACATCATCTGTGAAAATTTCATCTGTCTAGCTATCACGGTACGTGAAATACAGCCTGGTGAACGACAGACGGACGGACAGCGGAGTCTTAAGTAATAGGGTCCCGTATTACCCTTTGGGTACGAAACCCTATAAAGGTAACCGGCAAATGCTTTAAATCACATGTTTAATACCAAATATATTTGTATTCGGTTATACCTTTCCTAAATCACCGACCAATAGCTTCCTGGTGACAGACGGACAGACAGCCAGACAGACGGACGAACAGTGGAGTCTTAGTAATAAGGTTCCGTTTTTATCCTTTGGGTACGAAACCATAAAAAAAGGAACCGACATTACTTTCAATCAAATGTTTAATACCAAATATACTTGTATTCGGTTATACCTTTCCTAAATCACCGACCAATAGCTTCCTGGTGACAGACGGACAGACAGCCAGTCAGACGGACGAACAGTGGAGTCTTAGTAATAAGGTTCCGTTTTTATCCTTTGGGTACGAAACCATAAAAAAAGGAACCGACATTACTTTCAATCAAATGTTTAATACCAAATATACTTGTATTCGGTTATACCTTTCCTAAATCACCGACCAATAGCTTCCTGGTGACAGACGGACAGACAGCCAGACAGACGGACGAACAGTGGAGTCTTAGTAATAAGGTTCCGTTTTTATCCTTTGGGTACGAAACCATAAAAAAAGGAACCGACATTACTTTCAATCAAATGTTTAATACCAAATATACTTGTATTCGGTTATACCTTTCCTAAATCACCGACCAATAGCTTCAGATCCCGAAAGTGTAGTTTGCTAAGTGGATCAACGAGCACTTCAACTCATATTCGGTAGGTATTATTATAATTATAACAGCTCATATACGTCCCCACCGAGGGGCTCGAGCCTACCCTGAATTAGGGCGATCAGGCCTTAGTCGACCACGCGGGCCCAGTGCGGGTTGGTCGACTTCACACACAACCTGCGAGTTTCTTCACAGGTGTGAGCAGGTTTCCTCACGATGTTTTCCTTCACCGTTAAAGCAATCGGTAAGTATATGTACGTAAGTTTTTTGAAAAACTCATTGGTACATTGGCCGTCCAGATTTGAACCCGGTACCTCTGGTTAGATGGACCGAGTCGTTACCGGTTGAGCCACCGACGCTATTCGGTAGGTATATACCTATAAAATTGGCGATTGGAAAAAATATTTATTAGATTGTATAAAGTAGAAAATTAATAAAAAAAAAGTTGTACATTATTGAAGCGGCCAGCAAAAGAGGCATTGATGGACGAACATGCAAATACGTAAGTCCATCGATGCCTAGTTGTGGCCAAGGCTTGTATGGTACTTTTCTATAATAATGCGCGGAAATTAAAACTAAGTAGTAGCATGTTTGAGAAAATGCATTTACTTTTCAAAGTCAATGACAAACAACGAAGAATAATAATTTTTCACGCGTCACTGTCGATTTTTTTTTCAATAAACATTTTCTGTTTGCGAGCCAGTTTGAAATTTAAATAAAAACTTTGATAAGTTACCTCCTTGGTTGCTTTGTTTCGGAGTAAAAGATCGTTCCATTTTTAAGTTCTGTCGTGTGTGTTTTTTTAGCCGCTAAAACACGACAGATGTGGATTTTCATACAAGTTTTGCCGGCTGCTGCTCGCATATCAAGTACAGCAATTTCGATTTATGTCAAAGAAGATTGTCAAAATAAAGTTCAAATTTCCAAGCATTTTTTAAGTAACGTGTACCTCTCGTGTACCTTCCGCATCACCAGGTCGTCGGTCCACTGTGTGAGTGGAACGCCTCCCTACGCTACATTTTCCGGTGCGCGGTCACTCAGATACTCTACTACCCCGACAGCCATCTGTTCTACAAGCTACAAGCTATTCTCTAATATAATTTACTAGATTTTGCAAGCGGTTTCGCTTGCGTGAACATGGTTTATATGACTTTCTTTGAGGGTGCGCAGTGCGCGAGCGTGGAAGCCTATACGTTAAACCAGATCCTAATCTGTCTACCTACAAAATTTCAGCCAGATACGTTCAGTAGTTTTTGCGTAAAAGAGTAACAAACATCCATACATCCATACATATAAGCTTTCGCGTTTATAATATTAGTAGGATCTTAAATACCTTGGTTGCTTTTAAAAACCGGTAAAGGGCGAGTCAGAACTGCGCACAAGGGCTTCCGTACCATCATACTAGATGGCGCTAGTTTCTTCACGTTTAAAAAAAACCACGTTTTTGTACGGAGACTTTCACATTTTCTAATTTTATAGCGGCAACAGAAAAACATCATGTGTGAAAATTTCAACTGTCTAGCTATCACGATTTATGAAATACAGCCTGGTGACAGACGGACAGACAGCCAGACAGACGGACGAACAGTGGAGTCTTAGTAATAAGGTTCCGTTTTTATCCTTTGGGTACGAAACCATAAAAAAAGGAACCGACATTACTTTCAATCAAATGTTTAATACCAAATATACTTGTATTCGGTTATACCTTTCCTAAATCACCGACCAATAGCTTCCTGGTGACAGACGGACAGACAGCCAGACAGACGGACGAACAGTGGAGTCTTAGTAATAAGGTTCCGTTTTTATCCTTTGGGTACGAAACCATAAAAAAAGGAACCGACATTACTTTCAATCAAATGTTTAATACCAAATATACTTTTATTCGGTTTTACCTTGCCTAAATCACCGACTAATAGCGTCTAATCCCGAAAGTGGAGTGTGCTAAGTGGATCTACGAGCACTTCAACTCATAATCGGTATATACCTATAAAATCGACGATTGGATAAAAATATTTTTTAGATTGAATATAGTAGAAAATTAATAAAACAAGTTGTGATTATAGTACATTACTGAAGCGGCCAGCAAATGAGGCATTGATGGACGAACGTGTAAATACGTAAGTCCATCAATGCCTTGTTGTGGCCAAGGCTTGTAAAGTACTTTTCTCATATAATGCGCGGAAATTAAAACTGAGTAGTACCTAGGCGGAACTTTTCAAACGACTCCCAAAAAGGAGTAGGTTCTCAATTAGTCTGTATGTTTTTTTTTTATGTGTGTTACCTCATAACTTTTGACTGAGAGAACCGATTTTTATGGTTCTTTTTTTATTTGAAAGCTAGTGCTTTCCGTGTGGTCCCATATAAATTTTATTAAAATCGGTGTAATACTTTATTAGAAATTAACAAAAACCAAAAATAACAATAGCTGATCGATTTCTATAAGGATTCCATTTAATATTGACTATAGGTTTGTTGAAGTAGATTGTTCAGTTTTGCCTTCTTAATAACCTCCTTAAAAATGGCAAGAGTGCATATTTACACCAACAGAACTGTATACTGTATACTTGCCAACCATCCACTGTCGGTCCACTGCCGGACCCCAGGCACACCACTTAGCCTGGGGGAGATTTTGCTTGCTTTTCTCTCACTAAGTAGGAACGCACCATTCCTGGATGTTCTTGTATCGGTTATAATAATCAGGAATATGGCCTATATTTTATTATTTTAGATGCGCAAAAGCTTCTGCAAATAATGATGTTAGGTACTTTATAGTGGCATAAAAAACCCCTTAATCAGGTGTTCGGCATTCCGATTTTTAAGTTGATAGCAAATATATCAATCGCTTCTTTTTATATGAAGTGAAATACCTGAAAATAAACGAAATAGCTCAGGTTCAGCGTATGAAACCGAATATCTTTCCCAAAAGAACCTATGTAATACTTAATTCGCAAAAAATGGCCTTTTCTTCTTCTTCTTATATGTAAAAATAATTTGCTGTTCGTTAGTGTCGCTAAAACTTGAAATCGGCTCGACCGATTACGATAAAACTTTAGTGAATTATTGTGCGCACGCTAGAAAAAGTTTATAACAAAAAAGATTTTGGAGAAAGTTTATAAGTTTCATAAGCTGAACACCCCCTTAAATTATTTTCAGGTATTTCAAAAGAACCCTTTAAAATAGTATGAAGTACTAGCCGTCCGCCCGCGGCTACGTCCGCGTTGTTTTCGATTTCCCGTGGAAATAAGACGCTTTCCCGGGGTAAAAAGTAGCCTATGTCCTATTTCAGGACCTAAACTATATGTGTGCCAAGTTTCTATCTGGATCCGTCCAGTGGTTGAAGCGTGAAAGAGTAGCAAACATCCATAAATAGATCCATACATAGAAAACTTCACATTTATATTATTAGTAGGATTGGATCTGTCTGTCAATGAAGCCATTCAAAGGGACAGACCCAAAGTACGTTTAATGCGTCAAAACCAATCGAAAATCATTCTCAACGTTTTTGCGATTAGGCTTCTTAACCTGTAAGCCTTACTTACGAATACTTATGTCTACTAAGCCTAGTGTGTGTGTCTAGTCTAGTAAACACTCACTAGACATGCAAGTACTAGGGTTTAAAGTTTCAGTATATATTGGGTTAAAAGTAAATATAGTTTAAAAAACTAAAAAAACACTCTTTTAAAGCACATCAAACTAAAAAGTGAAAAATAATTCTTATTATAAGCTGAAAACAATAATGAACGAAAAATACTAATATTATTGTGAAAAAAGCGTGGGTTCCTCGATATACGAAAAATATGGCACAAAGCGCATAAAGAACATACATACATACATATAAGCTTGTTAATAACTTTGGTAGCAAAAGGTCAAAATAGAAATTATAATCAAGCCTCCTTCTGAAAATCTTAGTTCTAAAGATAAATCATGAACTAGTAAGGCGCACGTATTTTTGATGTGTAACATCTTTGCTCTCGCTTTCCTGCAATTTGTGGGAGTGATTTCGTGAAATGGGACGGAAAAGTGTCCCATGGGACGGAAATGTGTCCCAGGGAGTCGCGTTTTTTCAGGCTTTAAAAGCGCGGAAAAGGCAAAGGTATCTATGACTATACAGCCTAGTCTGCCGTATCTTTGCCGTCCTTTTTTCAGGCTTTAGAAGCGCGGAAAAGGCAAAGGTCTCTATGACCATACAGCCTAGTCTGCCGTATCTTTGCCGTCCTTTTATAAAGTATTTTGTCACATGTTACACATCATATGCGAGTACTGTAGGTCTCGCTCGAATTTTTTTTTTGTTTTCTAAATTTTTTTTTGTTTTCTATTAAAATACTTATGTACGATTAAATCTTTTTGTGGGCCAACCTATTTGACCTATTGTAAACAGAATCATTTTGAGAGAGTATGTCTGTTAGTCATGAGCGTGAATCTTATCATCATTATTATCATCATATCAGCCGAAAAACGTCCACTGCTGAACAAAGGCCTCCCCCAATGATTTCCACCGGTCCTGCGCTTGTCCTGCCTTTAATATGATTAACATAAATTGCATATCAGTAAATAAATTAAGGAATTGTGTAAAATAGTGCTGGATTAATTACTCTGCTAAATTGTTACCCGCAAATTTTTTACCACCAATTTGAGGAAGCATCTTAATGACATAAAATAGAAACTAGCCAATCCAACAGTACCACGCTAGTGCCCCGGACATACAAGGCAATCGTTCCTTACAGCACACTCATTATCATATAAGCCGAAAAACGTCCACTGCTGAAGAAAGATTGCCACAACGACTGGTCTTCTTACACTGCTCACATGTAATGGCTTCCCGTAGCCTTCACCAGTTCATAGATCCACCGAGTGGGAGGCGCAGCTGAGTTATTAACAATGTATTTAATTTGTAGACTTTTTTTTTCATGTTTTTTTTTTAATTTAACTGGCTTGCTCTCTTAGCCTGAAAAACTGACCTGGTGTAGGTCATATATAATTGATATTTTTTATATAATATTATAAAAAATATTTTTTATAATAATATTATAAAAATTATCAATTATATACGACCTACACCATGCAAAAATGGTGAAATTTCGACTCATAAAACAGTTTAAATCCGTCCCTGCACATGGCGTGTCACGAAGAAACCTTACAAAAACAGTGTGACATGCGAGTAGTATTTGCATTTGTAACGACTTATACTTCCACGAAACACAACCCTAAGATAATGAGTATACGGTCGCTTACAAATGGCTTTTAAATTTTAAACATTCAGGTAAAGTAGGTACTTTTAAGTATCTTGGCTTTTATACGAGTACAATTATTTGAACTAAGCGGTATTTTTTAATAGTTTTCTTTTGTTATTGATTATTGATAAATAATTAGGCAGAACAAAGTTCCACTATAAATGTTTACAGTGACCCCACACTAGGCAAAATAAATACTTATCAATTATATAGTGATGAAGTTTTATAAGAACTTTAGAATTTATTGCTTAAGTTGTATCATATTGATGCCAAAAATAAGTTGAACGATTACAAAAAAATGTGCTTACCTGGCATAGAGATTTGTCTCCGCATCTTGAACACCCTCAGGCCAAATTCATCAGCAAACAGCAGCACCTAAAACACACACCACACTCACTCACACCAATTGAAAAACTCTGAAAACTTCAACAGAAGTAATTATTTACAACGCGAGAACGAGATGAGCTTTCGGTGTAAAAGGGGATGGATTAGGGAAACGGGGCACTGTTAGAACATTTTCCGTTGACAGAACTCGTCAAGTTTTGACGAGCGCGTGTCTTCTTCGCGACTCGGGAGTGGACCGTTATGCAGGCTGTCGAATCGGCTTCTGGGCGGGCGGGCGGATAGGGCGGCTAACGGCGCTGGGCGGCGGCGGCGGCGCGACGCGGCCGCCCTAGGCGCGCCCGGTACCAAGCGAACAGAAGAATAATAGAGCTCTTTCCCCACGTGCATCCCGACGTACTGCGCATGCCTGGGCGTTGGGAAAGCTTGGGGGAAAGCCGTGAGCGAGAGCGGGATAGATAACAGCTAAAAATAGGGCGAGCAAAAGGGTGAGAGAGAAGTTGAAATTAGAAGCAGGGAGCGCCAAGCAGTCTGAAAGTTAGTTCTGATTTAATGTGAGTAGTGTGTGGATTAGATGCACACTAGCGCAGGATTTATAAAAGCTCTTTTTACTTACAAGAATTATAAAATAATTGAATTATTTTGTCAAGTAGAGTTTATGAACTCCAAACCTGTACACACATCAGAATAATCGTTTATATCTAGAGTGTAGAAAATAAATGATAAACAAATAACGTTTATTCACGGAAGTTTACAAAAATAATAAAAAATCGGCCAAGTGCGACTCGGGGTCACTCGAACAGGGTACCAATACTTTAATTTCCAACGGAAGAAGACATCTCAGTACATACTTTGTTTTAAGTAACTAGGGGTCAATTTATTTTGGAGTTTAGAAATTTCATTTTTCCGGCGGGAACGGAAGTTTAGATTTTTTATAGATTTTCCTGTAATATATGTATGCATTCAACCTCATATACAATATTTTTTTCAAGATTTTAGACCCAGTAGTTTCAAGATAAGGGAAGTAGAAAGGGCGGTTAATTTTCACCTATTTTCTTAAATAACTTCAAAACTATTTATCTTAAAATTATAAATAAAATATATTTTAAATTCGTATAAAAAACCCTTTCATTTGATATGTCACACAAATAAAAAATAAAAAATCTAATGTACTCCCAAAAATGGCCACTATGTTTAAAATTCGTTTATTACGATACATGTCTGTCTTTGGGTCACTGATTTACATATGAGTACCAAGTTTCAACTCAATCGGTCCGCTAGTTTCCGAGCTAATTGGCTGTGGCAGGCGGACGGACAGACAGACACAGTGACAGTGATTGTATATTGGTTTCGTTTTTACCTTTTGAGGAACGATACCCTAAAATATCTTAATTTTAGATATTAAATAATTAATATTTTTTTCTCAAACATACTTGGACATTTGAGCATTAGTTTGACAACCTTTTTCGAGATAAATCGTTATTGCTGTACTGGTCAAACATATGCCAGCAGCGGCCGGCAAAAGTTGTATGAAAATCCATATCTGTCGTGTTTTAGCGGCCAAATAAATTATTATGTAAACTCATATCTGTCGTGTAATTTGAAAATGGAACGATCTTTTACTCCAAAACATGGCAATCAAGGAGGTAACGTAACAAAGGTTAACTGGCTTGCAAACAGAAAGCTGTTTATTAAAAAAAAACCAATGAACACTTTGGCGCATGAAAAAATATTATTGTTCAATGTTCGTCATTTATATTGAAAAGAAACTGTATTTTTTAATAAATAAGACGTGTGGCACTCGGGGACTGCCGCGGTAAAGCTATTGCATAGCATTTTTTATCAACTTAAATGCAATTATAATTATTTATTTATTTTTTATTTATGCAGTATTTACCAGTACCATATAGTCCTTGGGGCCCGGGATGTTTATGTAATAAATTACCACTAAGAAAATTCATCATCATTATCATCATCCGCCATCATCATCCGCCATCATCAATCGCCATCATCAATCGCCATCATCAATCGCCATCATCAATCGACATCGCCATCGCCATCGTCAACATCACCGCCATCATCATCATCATCATCATGGATAGATAGATGGCACTGTAAGTTTTTTAGAACTCAATACGTATATATGTATATATATTTTTTGAGGTGTCAGGTTTTATTTTGGTTACGAAATTTCTTGATTCAGCCCGTGATTAAAGCTATACAATAGCTTAAAAGTTCCGCCTTGGTACTACTCAGTTTTAATTTCCGCGCATTATTTGAGAAAATTACTATATACAAGCTTCCTTGGCCACAACTAGGCTTTGATGGACTTACGTATGTATGTGTGCGGCCTATATTTACACGTTAGTCCATCAATGCCTCCTTAGCTGGCCGCTGCAGTAATGTACTACAAATGACTTTGGCTACTAAACTAGACTAGAAAAATCTTATAACCTAACAGTCGTCGAGAACGAATAAATTTCACTCGTAGCTATTCGATGTCAATGCTCATCTTTAGTAAGAGATATCGTGCAATCATTCACTGTGTTTTCAAACTGTGGTGAACCTTTAACTTTTTTTCAGCTTGCATTCAATATAAACAAATTAGGTACAATCTACCTGTGCAATAAGTCACGCATTTACGCACACAACCCCGAATTTGAAATGTAAAGGAAAACGTAAGGATACCCTCCGGTTCTGAAATCCTAGTACTCCTAACCTTATTACTGAAATTTCAAGGAAAAACGTTGCCGTAACCTTAATAGACGTTATGCTCTAAATAATGACTGTTTTATACAAAACAAAGTGATGATTATTTTAATAAGCATTTATGATGTCTATTAAGGAAATACGTTCAGTTCAAAATGTTGTGCATATTTTGTAAGTACCTACTTATTAGGTAATTTTATTCAAATGCTATTTTTGTAGGCCAGCAAAAATTGCTAAGGTTGATTGTTTTAACTTTCATTACTTGTCTTCAACAGATGACACATTGGATGTAATAACATTCAATATAATTATATGTATAATCCTAATACAGTTTTTTTAATTGAGAAATTAACAATTACCATTAGAAGAAAGTAATTTCAATTCCTTATTGCATTATAATATTTATAATTCAATAACAATTATACAATGTTTGTTAATATTATCAATTTCAGATATACTCAATTTCATTTAATTACAAACTAGATACTCATGCACTTGTATGTAATCCATCTTCCTGTAATAATCTACTGATTACAAAATGACTCCTGTTTCAGCAAAACGTCAAGATGACATCTGATAAATGACACTGACGGGTACCTGTCCATTACGTCACGGCAGTCACTTGCAGCCCCCAGCGTACTAGGCTACCAGAAACCAGAGCAGTTCGTTATTCAGGTGCGAAAATAGAACACCCTCGCGAACGACCAAAATAGATTTTCCGAGAGTGGGTGGAGCTTTTAAGCCGAGTAGCGCCATCTCTTATGGTTTCGTTGAATTACATAGCGCTCTATTTTTATACTCGTTGCTGTCAGGCTTGTCGAGTGACGGAATCTCTTTAGTGCAGTGAGGCGTTTATTGAGCCGAAATTATTTTAAGCCAGTATTTAGCGTAAATCTTTCGTAAAACTGAACAAATTACCCTACTAATGGAGCTTATATAACACTTACAATGATTAATTATGGCGCTTGAGGTCGTTGATGGTAGAGTTGTTTGAGTTAAGGCCTTAAGGTAGGTCAATGACAATATTCAATTCAAATTATTGAAAGACTGTGTACAGCATCACTATGCAAAAAATATATAACATACCTAAAGTAATAAGAAATCGATTTAATTGAATACAATTTTAAAAATATTACCACTTTTGATGTAAAAAATATACTGTAGATCTTGTTTTTGGCATTAATTGCTAAATTCTCGAAAACAAATAGTTAATGTTGAATGAAACCTCAGATTATTAAAACGTCCTTGAATAAAACTGGCACACAAAAATCGGTGACTCTAAGACCTTTCATTTTAATTCAACATATTTTTATAAACTTTTTTGAAAGTACAGAAAAGTAACTAAAACATGTAAAAATCGAGAATTAGGCGTTCGGTTTCAACTCAACAGCCGTGTTGAAGCCCGCTTTGATTTGAACTTAAAATGTATAGACTTCATTCGATATTATTTTAACACGTATCAACCTGCTCGGATTGAGGCATCTTAAAGCCTTAACTACAAAATGATAACTTCATTATATAAATATGTTTTCTCTTTAAAATGAAACTTTATTTTATGTACCAAAATGAACTTAAGAATGTGAATAAAAATACACGCACCTTTTAAAAGACCTACACAAGTGATTTAAAACAAAGGCTTATTATACCGTAAAAATGTGTGCAAGTGGCATTATGGAGCACACTATAAACGAATAAATGTAACAGTCACTTTTAGAATCTTGTCTGTTGCAAAAAAGCTAGGTATGAAATACAGATAGATAGATTCTTTTTAAAGTGAAACTTTTATTACATCGTCTCAAATTTTTTCGTCTGTGAATTGCATGCCGCGTGACGGTAGCTTTCGTCCGACGGTATGATCGTTTCGTCCTCTGTACCGTAGCGAGAGCAGCCATGATCTTTTCTCTATTTAAAATAACTTATCTTTTGGTTTGAATAATGTGACCTTCGGAATTGTTACCTATATATTTATGTTAGACCTCATCATATAATCAGCACATAATATCTCCACCGAGGTGCTCGAGCTTACCCTGATCAGGGCGATCGGGCCTTAGTCGACCACGCGGGCCCAATGCGGGTTGGTCGATTTCACAAACAACCTTTGAGTTCACAGAAATCGGAATAATATTTTGAGTTTCTTCGCAGGCGTATGCAAGTTTCCTCACGATGTTTTCCTTCACCGTAAGAGCGTCGGATTAACGTACATATGAAATTGAAAATCGAAAACACATTGGTACGTGGCAGGATTTGAACCATGACAGGAGCTAGGATCATTAAAAAAGTGGGGACCTAAAATTAATATATCACTAACGTCTGAGAGACGTCAAAATACAAAATGTAAAAAATAAGATTTCTATGCTTGTTTTATATAAGCAGCCGATTGATTTAAGAGATGGTTGTATTATGTAAATGAATTTTATGTTCTTTTACAAAATAACTTCAATTTTCAGATACAATCGACATTTGTAAATTGATCGCGTTTGCTTAAGACAGGGCGTCAGCTAAAGGTATAAGTTGTTTTTTTTACGGTACCTACATTTAAATGGAATGACACTGAGTAGTAAAAATTGATTTTTTTATTATATTGTCTGCAGCCTGCCATGTGCCTACACCAGCTATCCTGCCACCTAAGCGACAGTATAGCAATTGTTAAGTGTATTTTTTTTAAATCTTTGCTGATAGAAAACACTTTATTATCTTAATAATTTTATTATGACTGCAACATGCAAAATGCGTCAACATATGGCTGCCCTTTCTCCTCACCCGGAAGTCTACAAGGCTATTATTCTTGCTTATGTATCATACAAGTACCATACAAATGTCAGAACATACATATTCGTCATACACCCGGTGTAGATAAATGAAATAGGTGCTATAACATCTTATCATGATTTATCCATCCGTCCATCTGTCACATCCAATTTGCTCTGAAACTGCTGGACCAATCGAGTTGAAATGTCGATAAATTTATAAGTCGGTGACCCAAAGACGATAATATAAGGGCTTGTTGTAAAAATCTCTAATTTTTTAAGATAAATAGTTTTGAAGTCATTCAAGAAAAGAGGCGGAAATTGAAAGGGTGACAAACGGGACCCTATTACTAAGACGGTAAGACCCCGCTATCCGTCGGTCCGTCCGTCCATCCATCCGTCTGTCTGTCTGACTCTCTGTCTGTCAGCGGGCTGTATTTCATTAACCGTAAAGGGTAGATACTTTAAATTTTCAATATGTGTAAATTTAAAAAAGTTAAAAATTAATGGGGTTAAAAATCATACAAAAAACTATTTTCTAGGTAATTTTATCAGCTCTATCGTAGTAAACACTTGGTGTGATTATAGTACTAATTTTAAAGTAAAACAATCACACTAATATTATGAAACCGAAAGTTTGTGAGTGTGTATGTTTATGTTACTTCTTCACGCAAAAACTAACGGATTTTGCAGAATTTTGGTAGGTAGACAGATTAGGACCTGGATTAACACATAGGCTACTTTTTTCACGATGGCGAGCCGCTTGCTGCTCGCGCACTGCGCACCCTCGAAAAAACGGTGTCTACGAGGGTGAAGCCGCGGAAAACAGCAGTTAATAATAAAAACTGTCCAGATGTGGGTTGTACTCGCGCTAAGAAGTCCGAACTAAATAAACAAAACTCATTTTTCTGTCACTCGCGTTGATGTCTTTTTTTGTAATGTGAATAAATATAATTGCTGTACTCGTATGGTGGCAAGGAACCCTCGGAGCGCGAGGTGGAGTCGCACTTGGCCGGTTTTTTTCCATCATGATGATGGCCGGTGATTGATGGACGATGAAATCATTTTTTCGGGACAATTATAACTTTCCTTGCTTATTTTACTTTTATACGGATCTTGTACCTACCTAAAGTAAGTAGGTATCCAAATGAAATAGGTAATTACCTAAATCAAAATCCTTTTTATAATCTAAATTTTTTTTTTATTCACAATTGGTAAACCCTTGACAACATCTCACCTGGTGGTAAGTGACAATGTTGCCGAAGATAGAAACGGGCTTACCAAGATTCCCCAACGCAATGGGGAACTGGCTATCTTATCTTCATGCCGGAACACACCAATGATATCAACATTGATATTTGGCGGCAAGACTTAGATAAGATGGTGGTAGCTAGCCAGGTGGGCTTAGAAAATGCCCTACCACCAACCAAACCGAGTTTTACAATTGAACCCGCCGGGAATCGAACCCACGACCTCCTGTGTGAAGCCAGTGAACTTTAACAAATAAATAAATATTCTGGGACAAATCACACATGGTCATCTGGCCCCAAAGTAGGATTCCCTGTGTTATGGGAACCAGAGACTGATATACATACTTATATACGTTTAAATACATACATATATAGATATTTAACACCCAGACACAGAGCAAACAAATCTGCTCATCACACAAATGCTTGCCCTGGGTGGGGATCGAACCCACAACCCTCGGATCAGTAGTCAAGGGCACTAACCACTGAGCCACCGAGTCAGTCAACTTTGACTCTGAGCTACGGAGGCGATTAAAAAATTGAAACTTTATTAATGTTACGAATCTAAAAGTGTGTTTCTCTGTTTGATAATATTTCACGCTAAAACTATTTAACTGATTTAGCAGAAACTTGGCATTGAACAGAAGTAAAGGGCGGGGAACAAAATAAGTTAGTTACATTTTATACCGAATTCATGGTTCCCGAGGGATGTGGAATAAACTCATTTCGATGCTCGCGAGCCACTCTCGTGCCTCGCGCATCGTACATCCTCACAGGTAGTCATAAAAACTGTATCCGCGGACGAAGTCATGAATTTTTTATCCAAAAACTGATTTCCACACTCGCGAGCCGCATGCAAGAGGTAAAATAGTTGCGAAGACAGTTCTAAAATCGATACCCATGCGGGCGAAGTAGCAGCGAAAAGCTAGTTATTGATTCTGATTACAATTTAACCCTGCAGTGGTCGCGCCCCCAAAACTCACTTGAGTGGTCACGTGGATTACATATGTATGCCAAATTGTTTTAAAGTGAAACTTTTATTACATCGTCTCAAATTTTTTCGTCTGTGTGTTGGTTGCATGTCGCGTGACGGTCGCTTTCGTCTGACGGTATGATCGTTTCTTCCTCTGTAAAGTTTCACTTTCACCGTGGTTTCATAAAAGCACACACTTACTTTTTGCTAATTTTTTTTATAAAATTCATTGATGTTATTATTTTATTAAAGCGTCGGTGGCTCAAACGGTAACGACTCGGTCCATCTAACCAGAGGTACCGGGTTCAAATCGGGACGGCCAATGTACCAATGAGTTTTTTCAAAAACTTACATACATATACTTACCGATTGCTTTAACGGTGAAGGAAAACATCGTGAGGAAACCTGCACACGCCTGCGAAGAAACTCGAAGGTTGTGTGTGAAGTCAACCAACCCGCACTGGGCCCGCGTGGTCGACTAAGGCCTAATCGCCCTGATTCAGGGTAGGCTCGAGCCCCTCGGTGGGGACGTATATGAGCTGATATAATAAAAAAAAATATTTTATTGGAAAATGGCAAGTTGCCTTACCTGAAACTAAATTATAATAAAAAACTGAACAGAATAATTAACAGTTTTGTCAAAATAAACCAAAACACAAACTTCTTATAAATCGTCTTTGAAAATTTACTTTGGATTATATGAGACCTTAATACGCGTTAACACTTATTGCGAAAACAAATCAACTATTATTTTCTAAACGGGAACTACATACTATTTGAAATGAACAGAGCGGGGGTGAGGATTATCATACTTAAAGCACACGGAGTCCTGTGTAATACACTTGAACTGTTTACGAATAATTTTATTTTTAATTTCCATGGATTACATATGTAATCCGCGCGACCACTGCGGGGTTAATCTATTTAACTTTAATTTAAACTCTTTTGTTTAAGCAAATGCCACTTGATCTTTAACATAAAAACTTCGTTTAAAATTATTAGGTTAGGTTCGTGAAAGGACAATTCCTAAGCCCATTACTTGGCTAGCTACTATACCATTTACCCAAGTCTTGCCGACAAACATCAATGCTTAAAACATGAAATAGAACTTACATAATAGAAAAACTACTTGTATGAGCAGGCTCCCAAAATTAGGGCAATTTTACTAGAATATGTAGAGTCGGCCAGAAGCTTGCTGAACGTGAAATTATGACAGCTGATTCTTTGAACCGTTTTCTTTCGTATGGCTAAAATAAAAACACGATTTCTTGGTTTTTATTCTTTTTTTTTTATCATTTTGTTAAACTATGTAGTTTGAGAGATTATTGGATTTTTATCCTACATTACATAAGTTAGGTGCATAAAATAAATACCGACAGAAATATATTGAAAAAACTGATGAAACGGTAAGAGGAAATTTTCCGAGAATGTTTAAAAAGCTCGCAATAAACAAAAATGCGCATCTAGACCCGAAGTAAAGGACGTATAGGTCGCGTTAAGACACTCACGTGAAATTCAACTGTAAAGCTGATTTTATTAGATTACATATCAGGTTGTTTGCCAGTGCCGCGTGGGCAGCCTACTCTTAAATAAGCAAAACCTCCTACGCCTATTAAATATAAGTACCTAATTTAATTGATATATTATGTTACGGGCAAAGTACGAGCTACGGCTACCTAGAGTGGACGTTTATTTTTAACCACCTCCGTGGCGTGATGGTTAAAGCCATTACTTTCACATCAGGAGGTCGCGGGTTCGATTCCCAACGGAGTCTAACATTGTAAGACTCGGTTTGGTTGGTGGAAGGGCATTTTCTAAGCCAGCCTGGCTAGCTACCACCATCTTATGTAATTCTTGCGGCCAAACATCAATGCTAACAACATTGATGTGTTCCGGTTTGAAAATGAGATAGCCGGTTCCCCATTGCATTGGGGAATCTTGGTAAGCCCGCTTCCATCTTCGGCATCATCGTCACTAACGATGTGTGAGTGGCGAAGCTTATTAAGATGATGTCAAGGGCTTACCAATCTATACATACAATAAAACTGTAACGGAGCCGTGTCTGTATACATGAAATATTTTTGGAAAATAATAACTGTGGTTGACTATCGATATAGAGGATAAAACAACAACTTTTGGATTTTTTGTCTGTCTATCGGTCTGTCTGTCTGTCTGTATGTTCGCGCATCACGCAAAAACTACAAAGCTGATTGTGATGAAATTTTCTATGGTGGTTCCTTATAGCCCGGGTTAACTTATTATTACTTTTTATCCCGGAAAATTCAAGACTTCCCGTGGGAAAATTCAAAACCTCCACGCGGACGAAGTCGCGGGCACAACTATGGTAAACAAAAAAAAATTAAAAAGCATTAACAAAGTTCCTTGGGTTGGCGTTCATAATGTACGTAGCTATACGTACTCAGACTACAGATAGGCTCAGAGCTACAGGATAAAAATTTCATTCGTTGCTTTCCTTTAACCTGGAGACTCTGTTTCATTCAGTAATGCTATTAAAAATCAGAGCCCACTTTGAAATAATCACGAAAAACATGTTATGTATTCAAAGTGTATTTTCTATTAAATTAAAAAAAAAACATATATTAGATTATATTAAAACCTGCCCTAACAATTAGAGCCCTGGGTGCTAGGGTGTAACTGAAACCTAAGTAAATAGATACATACTGGTCTTACTAATTTTTATTAGGTTTATTTAAACTTTTCCTTAATTTAAATATTTTGTTTGGAAATCTGCTTAAATTATTATACCCAGAATACTAGCAAGGAACTGAGGGTTCCACGCGCGACCAGCGTCTAGTCTAAGTCTGATATGAACCAAATGCTGAAGACATTTCAAACGCAAGCCGTTATTAATTAAAATTTGACTTTTTCTGTTTTGCTTGGCCAGTACGCGTACACAAAGAGATTCAATACACGATTGCAAAGTGATCCTTACAGTACTGATGCAGAATTACTACGATGTAGGAACAGTACCAATAAAATATCACCACGTATTAAATTCTACTAATGCAAAGTCAAAAAAAAGCGTCGGTGGCTCAACCGGTAACGACTCGGTGCATCTAACCAGAGGTACCGGTTTCAAATCTGGACGGCCAATGTACCAATGAGTTTTTCAAAAACTTACGTACATAGCATTACCGATTGCTTTAACGGTGAAGGAAAACATCGTGAGGAAACCTGCACAGGCCTGCGAAGAAACTCGAAGGTTGTGTGTGAAGTCGACCAACCCGCACTGGGCCCGCGTGGTCGACTAAGGCCTAATCGCCCTGATTCAGGGTAGGCTCGAGCCCCTCGGTGGGGACGTATATGAGCTGATATAATAATGCAAAGTCACGTGTGGCCTCTATTATCTACACTTATAACATAAAGAGGTAAAGTTTGTAAATTTATAGGAAGTAATCTCTAGAACTACTGAACCAATTTTGAAAATTCTTTTACTAGTACAAAGTTACATTATTCCTGAGTGACATTGGCTATATCCACGCTCCCCCTCCGACACAATCATAAAAACTATGCCCATGCGAGCAAAGCCGCGTGCAAAAGCTACTATTAAATAAATCCTGAGCAAATTAATGAGAGTGTCAATTGCCAATAGTCTAGTCGATAGAAAATGTATCATTTTTTATGCGACAAATGCCAGCTAATCGGAGGCGGCGACCTTGGCTGCGCGTACACAGGCAACTCGCTGTCGTCGATATTGACGAATTAAATGTACGGTCAAAGAAAAAGTTATTTTCAAAACGTGTTTTTTTTACCGACTTCAAAAAAAAAGGAGGAGGTTTCTCAATTCGACCGTATATAGGTGTAACTAAAATTTGTGTAGGTCCCGTTAACTGGGGGTTCTATCTAATCATCATACTGAACAACTTTCTCCAAGTAACCCATAGAAAAAAATATTTTCAAAACGTTTTTTTTTACCGACTTCAAAAAAAAGGAGCAGGTTTTTCAATTCGACCGTATATAGGTGTAACTAAAATTGGTGTAGGTCCCGTTAACTGGGGGTTCTACTCATCATACTGAACAACTTTCTCCAAGTAACCCATAGTCAATTCTCAAAAAAAAAATTAGACCCTCCATACTGAAATGCACAAAATCGGTTGATCAGCTGATCGATTTGAATGAAGAGTAAAAAAAAAATTTTGCGTTTTCAGCAAAGTCGTAGAACAAAAGTTGTTCAGTATGATGAGTAGAAGCCCCAGTTAATGGGACCTACCCCAATTTTGTTACACCCTGTATATATATTTAAAACAAAAAAAAAACGACTTCAAACGCACTAGTCGCCACTACGATTTTCGAAGGTTACCCTCGATTTCTCTGGGATGCCATCATCAGTTCCTGGTTTCCTTATCATTTGGGATAACTCCTTTTTAAGAAATAAAGAATCATATATATACATATATTATGTGTATAAATCTAGGGGAATCTTCGAAAATCGTAGTGGCGACTAGTGCGTTTGAAGTCGGTTTTTTTTTTGTTGAAAATTATATACTTATTTAATTCACATTTTACAGTAAACATAAATGGAGCTTAGGCACCCAGCTCCTACAAAAGTTTGATATTCTTTCCACGAATTAAATTGTGTGTATTAGTCAGATTTAGTCTTTTTTTGCGTAAATGCGTATGTTACGCTGGTCAGCGAGAGTCATACCTCTCGATTAAATCACAAACAACCATATCAGGGGAACCTATAAAATGGTGCTATTTTTGTCGCAGATAAAGTTAAATAATTCGGACAAGTGTGAGTTGGACTCGTCCACCGAGGGTTCCGTACAAATTTGTAGGTACATTTTATAGATCATTATAGTGCAAACTGTTAGGAACTACATTACACCAAAATATAAAAAAGGGAAAGGGTTTAGTTTTCATTCTACGTCATGAATCGAAAACAATACATCATAAAAATTATTAAAATCTGTTTAAGCTTGTGCCAATGAAGTCCTTTCACATGATACCCCAAATGACACGGTTAACTCAGTTCAAAATTTTCACCGCCGCCGTTCCTTGCATTTGATTACGTACTTTAAATAAAGACTATATTTTTAATGGTTTAATTACAAATGTATAGTTTTTAGATTTTTCCCTATACTTGTAGTATAAGACGGTATTACTTGCCCAAATTCATAGTTCTAGGTCAACGGAAAATACCCTATGAGTTTTGATTCCCTTGAGAGTGTCCAAATAAACGGCCGTATCTTTTTTTTATGTTAACTTAGAAGTTTGATTTTATACAGCTTTAAGGGACTGTAGACCGGAGTATATGGTTTTAATTTCAACTCGATACCTCAACGTGTTCCCGTGATAAAGTGTCTTGACAGACAGACGGACAACAAAGTGATCCTTTAAGGGTTCCGTTTTTTCCTTTTGAGGTACGAAATCCTAAAAAAACGGCTGCGCTGGTTCAGCTACGTTTGAAGACGTCAAGACGATCATATCTGAAACTACCAACGACGAAGCGGGGACGCGGAAGACCCCTGCCACTTGGTAGACTGCGGTCCAAAAGGACCTGAAGGAGTTCTCTCTAGACGAACACGTGGCGCAGAACAGGCCAGAATAGAAAAAAGGACGGAGAAAGCCGACTCCAAGTAAATGAGACAAGGCGTAGGAAGATGATGATTTAGTCTTCTTTTTTTTTGCGAAAAATCAATCTTTAGTCTTTAGTGTTATTTTTTTAATAAATGGAGTTTGCAGCGGTATAGGTTACATATTAATTCCAAATGGTCATTTTCCCGTTTAGCAAATAAGAAGTTAAATAAATATTTTATTTATTTTGTCTAGTTTCCATGGCATTAACATTATTACCATCGGTTATAAAGGTGGTCGGGGATCAGTACCGTCACGGCGGCCGCGCTGACCACTTTCGTGTCATATAAACGCGCCCTTATGGGAAGGGCTGTCAAAGACGACGACGCAGAGTCGTGCGAAACTTTTTTGTAACTACTTAATTATTATACTCCTCACCCCTCAACTCGCCTCACCCCCTGACTGCCCTTTACCCCAACCTCTTCACCTTCCATCTTCCCTCACCCCTCAGCTTGTTCTCATCCTCAGCTACAACGCCTCTTCAACCTTTACCTCTTCGTCATCATCATCTCATCATATCAGCTGAAAGAAGTCAACTGCTAGACAAAAGACCTCCCCAAGGATTTCCACGGTGACCGGCTTCCCACGACCTTCAGCAGATCGTCGTTCCACCATTTGGGAGGCCTTCCTACGCCAAGTTTTCCGGTGTGCAGTCGCCTCTCGAGAACGTTACTGACTACCCCAACAGCCATCTGTTCTACGAGCTTTTTGCCTTTTGCATTTGTGCCCCGCTCACTGCCATTTAAGTTTAGCGATTCTGTGAGGTATGTCAATTACCTTGGTTCTCCTACGGATCTCATCATTTCTAATTTGATAGCTTAGGGAAACTCCGAGCATCCTTATCCCTTACTATATTGGACGCTATCGACCGACGCGCCCGGAGACTCATTGGTGACGATGAGCTTGTCAAAAACAAACTTCAAAGCCTTGAGCATCGCCGCAAAGTTGCCTGTCTTTCGGTTTTCTATCTAATTCATTTCTGAGAGAGTGCTCAAGAACTTCACGACCTCATTCTCCCAGCTCCATTCCACCTTCAGTCAACGAGACGCAGCGGGAGGTCCCACCTCTTTGTTGTTGATATTCAGCCTATACGCACGAAGCGTTACGCTTCCTCATTTATTATGCGGACAGCAATGGAGTGGAACTCCTTGCCTGTTTCCCGACTCCTACAATTTGGATATCTTCAAGGAGAAAGTGAATAGGCATTATTTGAGTTTGCGTATACTATCCTCGACTACATCGTCACTTACCATAAGGTGAGATATAGTCAAACGCACTCAAATTTTTAATAAAAAAAATAAAAATAAAAACTAGGTATTTTAAGGTTACAAAAACTTTTTTCTTTTCATCGACTTTTCGTGTAAAAGCAATTCTACCTCTAACTTACACTCATATTCATTTTCTACAATATAGTTTCGATTTCGATCCTTGTCTATTGATCCATCGTACATGGAAGCTTTTAATTTCTCTTGATTTTCAGTAATGCAATCCTATCAAGTATAACTCTCTTACAAGAAAAAAACGTTTTTTTGCAAACCGTAGCAACCAACTCCGGCGCTACCTCCAATCCGCATTCCATAAAATCCGCTGACTCATGCCGCCTCAACCTTCCAATGTCACTTGCTGAACATTTACAACAAACCGCAGTTGGATGCGCACGAGCCGATGACGTCACACTCATTCAGATCATCTCGTGTCAATGAACGGACGAGTCGAGAATCGAGATGAGTAACTCGTGTAGTAACATCACGTTTTAGCATAATCTTAATGAACCTTGGAAAAAAGCTATTCGCTGTTTACCGCTTGAATATTTAATTGTTTACAGTAGGAGATTGGTTTGATCATAATAAAAAAATCATTTTTATTCTCTATTGGCAATTGTTAAGTGACGATTATGCCGAAGATAGACTAGGTATCTGATCTATTTTTTTATTTTATTTCATTTAGTATCGGAAGTAACGAAAACTCTTAGGAGATAAATAACGAATTACATTCCAATAACGTGTCCCGCAAATGGGTAACAAACAAATAAACAAAGGCAAACAAGTAAATACCTAATATAAAGAAAAAAAGAAAAGAAATCGTGCAGTACACATGAGCAAGTTAATAATGAATAAGTAAGTAATTAAGTATATATTAAATGATATCATTATAGAGATATTTATGTTACAATACAAGTGACACAAAAGAGTACAAGCTGAAACATTTCAATGCTGTTAACATTTATGTTTGGCGGCAGAAGGTGGTCGCTAGACAAGCCAGCTTGAAATAATTTTCGAAAAACCTAATGACTTTTAGGTACAAGTTTTCACGCGATATACATATGCATGCAAAATTTCAACTCAATCGGAAGCCGGGAAGTGGGTTAAATTTAACTTGCAAGACCCGAACAAACATACATACATTTCAAATTAAATAAAAGCTTGTAAAATGCCCTTCCACTAAAACCAAACGAAGTCTTACGAAATTAGACTCATTACACTAAACTAATGGACTAACCATTACGCCCCGGAGGTTGTTAAAATGTAAGTGAAAAAAGAGAAATGGAAAATCTTATAATATTTAAATGCGAAAATATGTCTAACTTCATCATGCAAAAACACCAATCAATGAAATTAGGCAATTAGAAGAAGATACGTATAAAATGTCCAAGTCATAGATACTCTACATGACTTAGACATACTCCGCTTATATTGATTCGGGTTAGTGTTAGTACAGGGCCATATAAAACTCCTTTGGGGAAGGCCTTTACCCAGCAGTGCGCGTCTTTAGGCCGATATGATGATATAAAACTCCACAGTAAGGGTTATAATGATAAGCTTTTCTGTAATTATTTGACTACCTCTGCATTTGAAATTAAAGGTCTGTTTTTTTTAAAAGAGATCTTTATATGGCATGGTGTTTTTACACCATGCCATATAAAGATCTCTCCAGGCATCTATTGTTGACCGCCCCGAAGCCAGTCCAAAGTGGTTAGCTAAATCTGCTGTTGACTGTGCCTATATTAAACAAACAATATACATTGTTAACAAAATCTTTTAAAAAAAGCCAATCTCATACTTATAGTTCGAAGTGTAAACCGCTTTTTGGTAGTCGGTTAAAATAGATAACAGAGTTAGTAATTTAATAGGTGTTCATCTGCATTTGTAATTATAAATTTTCGACGATGCAGCCATGGTATGAGTGTTGGTAGTTAATAAAAATAATTGCTTAATCTTTGTTTTACCTACTACAGTTAAATGGTACAAATCATAAGCGATCCCTCTTGAGTTTCAGTATGAAGAACTTCCTAAACGGATTAACTAAAACGATTATAAAACGGACCAATTCAAAATAAATTTGTCATCAGCAAACAAATGAGCTTCAAATGTGAAAGTCCAGAAAGAGGACTGAATGAAATGAAACAGAATCTCTTTGCTATACCTAATTCATATTGAATGCTTTTGATCCCTAAGTATGGGACGCTCGGTGTTCCTAATTTTTTTAGGTATTTAAATTATTTTGCCACCGCTGAGATAAGAACTCGCAGGGTGTTGATTTGGTCGGTAACACCCTTTCCAGTATGGCTTCTACTCATGAAACTGAACAACTTTTGTTCTAATTTTGCTGAAATTGAAAAAAAAATAACTTTCATTTAAATCGATCAGTTGGCTAACCAATTTTGTACGGAGAGGAATATTTTTTAGAATTGACTATGTGTTCCTAGGGGAAAGTTGTTCACTTTTATGACTAGAAGCCCTGCTGAAAAGGGATAAGTTAACCAAATCAACATCCTGTATATGCAGAGCATTCTACAGCTAGCCTACTGCGGCCAGTGTGATTAAAATATTATATCCCAAAGTGCCCCTTAAACAAATGATGCGAACAGAATCCTTATGACAGCGTTACCAAGTCTCTCATCACTCAATAAATCAGGAAAGAGCGTGAATCTTACTAGCTTTTGCCCACGTTTCGCCCCCCACATCGTTTTTACGTGAAACATCTTTAAAATCACATATGTGGTACCAAGTCAAAAACCTGGACCGTAATGGAAGTACGTAAAACCGTGACGGAAGTGACGTAAGAATCTGTTTCCTCTATCTATAGCAAACAAGTAACAAACCGCGGCTCCATAGCAATCAAGTCAGTCCCTTGTTATATCAGGAAGGCCGAGGCTCCATGGATATACAGCCTAAACCGCACGGCCATAGAGCGAGCGCGTAAGTTGACGAGGTTTGAGGCAAAAAAAACGAATAAATAAAAAACTGTGACGTCAAAACTAGACATTTCACGTTAAATCAACGACACTGTGCCCCGACACAGCCCCACCCGATTTTCTTATGACTTTCTATGAGCGTGGACAGTGCGCAAATCGCCATCACCAGCAGCTCGCTAGCGTGGAAAATATTTTTCTGCAGGTCCCTCGGGAACTATTTCGGGCTGTGCTAATTATTAGTCTACGTCACTTTCCAGCCCCTCTACTATCCCTGTGTTAAAAATCACGATACGACTAAAATAAAACAAACAAAAAGTTTTTGAGTTTACTCCTTATGAAACGATTAGATGGGGAGTGAAATCAAGTGTAACTTTATTTACCTACGTTTTATGTCAGTTATCTTTTATTTCAGGAAGGCCGAGACTCTATGACCATCAGCCTAAACCGTGAGGCCGTAGGCTAAGCGCCGTGTAGGGCGAAGGAGCGCTTCCTGCGAGGCCGGAGGCCATGCTCTACAAAGGGCGAAGCCCGGAGTGGTCCCTGCGGGGCCAAGAGTCCAAGCTCCGCAAAGGATAAAAAAAGATCATCAGAACTAATACGCATACCTTTTTCATTTAATTTCCGGAACTGTATCAGAAATTTCAGTATTAGCATTTGTACGTCGAATATTATGCAGGTTTAAATCATTCTCTGGGTTTAATACCTTTGTTTTGATAACTTCAGGGGAAATTAAGTAGGTATTTTATATTGGATAGAAATAATAATTGATTATCTAAAACCTCTAATTTTCACATGAGTTGCATATGTATTATTCTCTACTTGGTTCTGCGCTACCCGCATCCAGCGGCTTCCCGCAAACAGTAAACAGATCTTGATAAAATTTATGACACTATTCTGCAAGCATAACCTATCAATTGAAAAAAAAACGGTAAAGTGCGATTCAGTACCGCACTAATAGGTTTTCGTACCGTCATACTAGATGACGCTAATTTCATGTTACAAAAACCAACATACTAGATGGCGCTAGTTTTTTTCAATTTTTCTAATTTTTAGTATTTGTTGTTATAGCAGCAACAGAAATACATCATCTGTGAAAATTTCAGCTGTCTAGCTATCACGGTTCATGAAATACAGCCTGGTGACAGACGGGTGGACGGACAGCGGGGGTTTTGTAATAGGGTCCCCTTTTTACTCTTTGGGTACGGAACCCTAAAAAAGGTTCATAATTGGCGAATAAATTGCGTGAAATACACACACAAAAAAATACAGTTGAATTGGGAACTTCCGCCTTTTATGAAGTTTTTTGAAGTGAAAGAAGGGCAAACGAACAAACACACTTGCACGTTTAAAATATGTATTAGTAAGAAAAAAATATAAGTCTGTGTGCTTCAGTCTAAGAGAATGTCATTGTTACGGCGCGTAATCTAACTGAGCCGGTCATTGATATATATATTATTATGGTTCTCTCTCACTGTATATGTCACAGTAAAGGTTATATTCTAACGGGATCTATCTCGCGAGATTGTCCCCCCTCCTGGTTAGCAGAATGCTACGCAGAAGAATAAGTCATCGGTTTTATTCGAAGATACAAGAATGGGCCGAAATTGTAAGCCAATTGACAGTTTACCGTCATATTATAATCTAACTGAATTTAGTGTAGTGAGATTTTAATATCGCGGTTTTTACAATATCCCGGCGACATCTATAAAAAAATCTTTACAGCCGGTAGGAACAAACTTATGAAATGTCTGAATGAAAAATCTGAAGCCCACCGAGTCGGGACGTCTGTAAAGCTAGCATTGACACCGTCTAGCATTTTAATTTGAGGCTCGGTTGTTATTCAAGCAACAAAATTTATTTGTAGTGATAAATTTAGTGCTTTTTTGATGCTAATTAGTTGCTCTAACGAGAATGTTTGCTCGAGTAATTTTTGAGCAACAAATTACAATGCTGGACGGTGAATGCTCTCGAGTCGGGCCGTCTTATATCTTTTTATAAAGCGTTTTCTTTCCCGCTTGATTCCATATGCACATACAGGGTTTGTCAAAAACACAAAACTGAACCACTTCCTTAAATGAATTTACATTCATCATCATAATATCAGATTTTAGACGTCCCGAACGAGGGTCTCGAGCCTACGTAAGTAAAGCAATATACATTGAATTTCCAAAACAAAATTTGGACCTGCTATACAAAGTTTGATATACGCTGATCAATTTACGCGTGACAACCCAAAAATTGTTTTGCGAATTGAGTGATGATGATGATGATGATGGTCCTAGCCGTTTTCGGCTACAGTGACCGCAGAGTCGTCCGGCTTAGCTGCAGTCGTCCCGCTGCTCCGCCCTCTCATGCGCCCGCATGTGGCTGTTGTAGCTAATCTTCGCGGATTGAGTATAACTTATTTGGAGAGAGTTGTTCAGTTACATGGGCTAATCTTTAAAATCTCTTTGATTATTTTCAGGTATTTCAGAAGGACCCTATACAGATGTGGTTAGCGCCTATGAGGCAGCATTCAATCTCGATACACAAAATTATCTGTGTCACGTCCAAAAATTAAATGAGTATAGCTTCTTTGAAGAGAGTTGTTCAATTTCATGGGCTAAACCCTTCCTTAAATTATTTTCAGGTATTTCAGAAGGACCCTATACAGGGTGTAACAAAATTGGTGTTGGTCCCGTCAACTGTGGCTTTTACTCATCATACTGAACAAGTCTTGTTCTTATTACTTTGCTGAAATCGCAAAAAAAACACTTCATACAAATTCATTAGCTGAATTACCAATTCTGTGAATTTTTGTATGGAGTGTCCAATTATTATTTTTTATTGAGAATTGACTAAGAGTTCCTTCGGGAAAGTCGTTCAGTATGATGAGTAGCACCCCCAGTTAACACGTCCTATACCATTTTTTACACCTTGTGCCCTGTATAAATGTGGTTTAGACATGTGGTTACAGCCTTTTAGACAGCATTACACTTCAACGTGACTTCAACCACTTTTATAAGTTACACCGATGTGCCTGCGCACAAATCAAATTTTTGAATGGCGCGAAAATATCTCGGCCAATCATAGCGCGCCATGTGAACCCGCAACAAACCCGTCCACTATTGGTTGATGCGTATACGCGCCATGTCAAGCATTATGATAAGAGATAGCATGAGTCCAGTTGTTTTTGAATTTTAAATCTTATGTACTAGTAATAAGTTCATTATTTCACTGATGTTTTCATTCGGTTGGAGTCGGCGGTGGGTTGCGCTATTCTGCGCCATCGAACAATACCGAAGCGACTTATTAACGTGGTACACCTGTAACTCTCGATACAGAAAGGAGTTGGCTTGGCCTCTGCCCCAAGCATGAATGAATTATGTATTATGAATTATCATGTATAGAAACTTCTCACTAACACATAGTATTCAAATATTCATTGATTAGTTACTATCTACTTATTAATCTTATAGAACTTAATTAATTAATTTAATTGATTAATTTTTAATTAGTCCACGTATTATAGTAGGAGATCTACTATTTATTTTTCAGAATTATGAAATAACTAAAAGTTCGTGAAAGTTTTTTCATGCGGACTTACTGATATTTAGCTAATCAACGTCACATCTTAGTAGGTATAGTGTATACATTGCTGGGGCAGTCGCCCATTAAGCCATGTCATTTGTCTGTAATACCTTATGACTTGTACCAAACATGTTGCAACTACAATTACACGGTCTCGAATTTCGGCGTGCGCCCGCGGCGCAGTGCTGACGAGACGAGACCGACTCGACACGCGGGTCCCAGGTTCAATGCCACGGCCGCTCACTCGTCTTCAGTTATGTAATGTTCGCAGTAATGCACTCGTATTGATGTAGGCTGAGAGTTGAAGACTGAATTTGGCTGTAATAATAAATTAGTTACCCCCTATTATTAGGTAGATTACTAGATTTTTTTTTCATTCATATTAGCTCATATACGTCCCCACCGAGGGGCTCGAGCCTACCCTGAATTAGGGCGATCGGGCCTTAGTTGACCACGTGGGCCTAGTGCGGGTTGGTCGACTTCACACACAACCTGCGAGTTTCTTCGCAGGCGTGTGCAGGTTTCCTCACGATGTTTTGTCTTCAGCGTAAGAGCGTCAAATAAACGTACATAATATGAAATCTAAATTCGAAATCTCATTAGTACGTGGCAGGCGGCGGCCCTAGCCATTTTGCCACCGACGATTACTAGATAAGTGGGTAGATTTATATTAGGTAGGAACTCTTAGAACGTATGGCTACTGCAACTTAGTAAAGTTCTCGAATGGCGACCGCGTAGCGGAAGACTTGACGTAGTAGCCTTCCACTCAGTGCACCAACGACCTAGTGAGGTCGCCGTAAGCTGGTAGGTGCGGGCAGCGCAGGACCGGTCACTGTGGAAATCCTTGGGGGAGGCCTTTGTTGAGCAGTGAACGTCTATCGGGTGATATGATGACCTGGTTTGAGGGAACGATGGATGATGACTAAAAACCCTGATCAACAAGAGCTACTGAATCTAAAATAATATCTTTGAAGAAGGACATTAATTATGATTTTATTGCTAATTTAGAAATTGTCACCCTCCGCAAAATTTCAACATGGCCTTTTAATTTTTTTTGCGAGTCTTTAGTAACGTGTAGAGAATAAATGTACCAAATTTCAAAGCTTCTTGATTGATAGAACGTTGATTTATTTATTTATGATGGATTTATAAAGTATTACAGGTAAGTATGCTAAAATAATGTACAAAATTACGTTTTCGACAATTCATAAAAAGTAGTTAACTAAAAGAAAAGTTCAGTAAGAAAGAATTAAAAGAAAAGTTCAGTAAGAAAGAATTTGTGCTTTTGTTTAACGATGGTGATGGACCTTATTGAATATAGTGCCAGAGCTCTCCTGGTCTAACGTTATTAAGATGTAAGAATAATGCAACGAAAATTACGGGTGTAATTTAATGTAACTTACGCAGATGGGTGTGATCATGATAAATGATTTGAGTCACGCAAGAGGCCACCTATTTTACACCACTCTTAAATACACTAACTCTACAAATAAAACACTCTTATTTTATGTGTAAATTTTCATAATTGGTTAAGAAAATGTAGATAAGTAATCCTACAGACAAAAGATAACCAAAACATTTTTGAAAATTTTCATTTCTTTAATACACATGTGATGTGAAATGTGTAGCGTATTTGTATTCTATGTAGGTTTATATTTGAATTTTCATAATAAGGACAAACCTGGAAAATCTTTGATTACCTATTAGTATGAAGTACTCATTGGTACATTGGCCGTCCAGATTTGAACCCGGTACCTCTGGTTAGATGGACCGAGTCGTTACCGGTTGAGCCACCGACGCTTTTACACACATTTTTTTGCCTTTGTTACTGTAAGATAATCGATCCCGATCAGAATGTTAATTTTGATTATTTTTTTGTCATCACAGTACCTTCTTCACCCCTTCGTCGCTCGAAAGTAATAATTGGTGTAGGTACACATGTACCAATGAGTTTTTCAAAAACTTACGTACATACTTACCGATTGCTTTAACGGTGAAGGAAAACATCGTGAGGAAACCTGCACACGCCTGCGAAGAAACTCGAAGGTTGTGTGTGAAGTCGACCAACCCGCACTGGGTCCGCGTGGTCGACTAAGGCCTAATCGCCCTGATTCAGGGTAGGCTCGAGCCCCTCGGTGGGGACATATATGAGCTGTAATGATGATGAAGTACTATTTTTAATAGCATAATTAACATTTAGACTTACCCAGTAAATAGTAATTTATAACTTGTGACATGTATTCAATTAGGCAGTAAGAAGTTTTTTTTTAGTTTTTTTTATTCACAATTGGTAAACCTTTGACAACATCTCACCTGGTGGTAAGTGACGATATTGCCGAAGATTGAAGCGGGCTTACCAAGATTCCCCAACGCAATGGGGAACTGGCTATCTTATCTTCATGTCGGAACACACCAATGATATCAACATTGATATTTGGCGGCAAGACTTAGATAAGATAAGATGGTGGTAGCTAGCCAGGCGGGCTTAGAAAATGCCCTATCACCAACCAAACCGAGTCTTACAATTGACCCCGCCGGGAATCGAACCCGCGACCTCCTGTTTAAAGCTAGTGAGCTTTGCCTCTGAGCTACGGAGGCGGTTAAATGATATTTATAAGAGCGCTTATTGTAAACCTATACAGGGTGTAACAAAATTGGTGTAGGTACCGTTAACTGGGGCTTCTACTGATCATACTCAACAACTTTTGATTTATGACAGCTGAAATCGCCTAAAAAAAATTAACTCTTCATACAAATCAGCTTAGCGATCAATTTTGTGCATTTTTGTATGGAGGGTTCAAACTAGTTTTTGAGAATTAACTATGGGTTCTTTGGGGAAAGTTGTTCAGTAGGTATGATTAATGTAACCCCTAGTCAACGGGTCCTACACAAATTTTGTTACATCCTGTATAAAAATTAATGATTTAGATTTTTGATTTTAGTAAGATTTTGCACACATCTGCGAAGAAACTCGAAGGTTGTGTGTGAAGTTGACCAACCCGCACTGGGCCCGTGTGGTCGACTAAGGCAAAGTATGTATATATTAGTACTGACTAAGGCCCGATCGCCCTAACTCAGGGTAGGCTCGAGCCCCTCGTTGGGGAAGTGTATATATGAGCTGATGTGATGAAGCTTCATCTTCAGGTGCAGTTATTAACATTTTATAATTTATTACAACGCAGCTACTGGAATTAATCCTTTATTAAGAATTTGTCTGTAAATCGCTCTACTTACCACAGAATTTGATACGTGTTGCACATTGTGTATTAGTTTTCATGTTAGCTGCATATAAAATGAAAGGAAATGACAGTTTGTGTACATTACTATCGAACCACGGAGAAGTTGGGGTATCTGAGAAGAGATCGACGTTCGACAGCATAATGATTCATAAAGTAAGTGTTAAAAAGTGTTTTTCTTACTAATTATTTCAAATTTAAATATATATATAACTCAAAGGTGACTGACTGACTGACTGACTGACTGACTGAAATAGTGATCTATAAACGCACAGCCCAAACCACTGGACGGATCGGGCTGAAATTTGGCATGCAGGTAGATGTTATGACGTCGGCATCCGCTAAGAAAGGATTTTGGGAAATTCCCACGGGAACCGCAAAAATCGGGATCTGCGCGGGCGAAGCTGCGGGCATCCACTAGTATTAGATAAACAGTCTGTATTTTCTTGATTAAGAGTTTAATTTTTTTTTATTCACAATTGGTGACCCCTTGGCGTCACCTCACATGATGGTAAGTGACGGTGATGCCGAAGATGGAAGCGGGCTTACCAAGATTCCCCAACGCAATGGGGATCTAGCTATCTTATCTTCAAGCCGGAACACATCAATACTGTTAACACTGATACTTGGCGGCAAGACTTAGATAAGATGGTGGTATGAAAATGCCTTACCACAAACCATACCGAGTCTTTCAAAGTTGAGCCCGCCGGGAATCGAACCCGCGACCTCCTGGTGTGACGCGAATGAACTAACCATTACGCCACAGAGGTGGTTAACTTAATTATATCTCTACAGACTTTGGACTTTTTTACTAATTTGTCATACAATTATAATTATTTAACAAAAATGATCGTAGGTATCTTAACAAAAGTTCACATTATTGAGTCAAAATACAGTGTAAAGTCTATGTGTCGCTACAAGGGACCGGTACCTTTGTGACGTCATTGAGAGTTTTCGTTTTACAAAGGGAAATTAGCGTTAAAGTAAACCAACTGGAACCAGAAAATTTTGACGTTTCAAAGAGTGAATCGTTAAATCGAGTTACGTTATACAGAGTTTACACTGTAATTTTAACCCAAATGTCCAAAAGTAGCTATGTTTCTAAGATGGGAGATTTTAGTTATCGTGCAATTAATAATATTTTTATCTTCTAACTTCTTCTACCGGGCAATACAACGTTCTAAGTTCTTGCTCTCTATTTCGTTTACTAAGCGATATAAATGTGACTGTGATTTTGAAATGTATATCCTTACTAGCCAACCGGACGTTCTCCTGTCCAAATTTCGTGTCTTAAAAAAGCACATTCGGTTTTTTTCCCAATTTCCCAATTTTATGGGCACCCTTTTCTCTAAAAACCTTATGCAGACTATTACCAATATAAAAAAAACTATTTAAACCGGTCCAGGCAACCAAGGTACAGCATTTAATTTTTATTTATACAGATAGTATAGGTTCGTATATTTCGTGGTTAGTTAGTTCACTATCTGGTGAAGGTCGCGTGAAGCCGCTGAATGCAGGCAGCGCAGGACCGATCGTCGTGGAAATCCTTGGGGAGGCCTTTGTCCAACAGTGAATGTCTTTCGGCTTATGTGATGATGATGATGAGTACACTTCGTAGCTGCGCACAAACTTAATTCAGTAGTAGGCAAATGATAGTAGTGCATCCGTCAAAAAACATGTATTTTATTTATTATTCTTCTCTTTCAGTTCGCATTATTATCAGCCTTTATCATATCGGCTCTCTGCGCTATCCATCCAGGACTGCATCTTCAGATACCACAATACCCACATCCAGAAAATATCAACTACAACTTCGCATATGAGGTTAAACATCCTCCAACAGGAGATGTAAAGAGCCAACAAGAGAGTAGACGAGGTGACACTGTCATTGGTCAATACTCTCTGCTTCAACCTGATGGTGTATTAAGGACTGTCGATTATACAGCAGACGATCTTAGAGGTTTTCGTGCAACAGTTAACAACGACGATACCCCAATCAATACACAAAGAGAGGTTGATAGGCAAAGAGATGATAATAATAAAAAAAATGATAACACAAGTGAAGAGCCAAAACGAGACACTATTGTTGGAAAAGAAGAAAATCCTGAGCAAGTTAAACCACAATGGCCTATAAGAGATGTTTCAAATGCACCACCTCAATCAGTTGCTATATCTAGAACATCTCTATTTCAAATTATTAGTCAAAACCGTCAGCCAGCTTAAAATACTTGGAAATAAGGAAATATTCATGTAATTTATTTGAAACAAAGCGACGAATAACGGACACCGATAAATAGTTTGCATTTATAAAATGTAGTTACTATAAATGTAGTTAGATAAGTCGAATCAAAAGGTTGAGGTGAATTATAATAGATAATTGGTAGCCAGACTAGCTAGCCTTGTTTGAACTAGTACTTACCCACTATGGGAAATGGGTTTAACGTCTTGATAATGCCCAACGAATGTAATTCTATTCCTGCCATACCTACCATTTAATCTGTTTTTATTTATTGATCTGGTATGATCATGTTGTGTACATTAAACTATAGAAATTTATTATTTGGTATCATTACAGACTTATAGTATAACAATTTAACCGCCTCCTAGTAGTTAAGTCCATTAGCTTTACATCAGGAGATCGTGGGTTCAATTCCCGGCGGAGACTAAAGTTAGTAAGACTTGATTTGATCGGTGAAAGGGTGTTTTCAAAACCCGCCTGTCTAGTTACCACCATCTTATCTAAGTCTTGCCGCCAAACATCAATGTCAAGCATTGATGTGTTCGGTCTTAAAGATTGGGGAAGCTTGGTAAGCCCGCTTCCATCTTCGGCATCATCGTCACTGACCATCAGATGAGATGGTGCCAACCAAGGGCTTACCAATTATGGATAAAAAAAACTTAAATCGATGGTTATGAACCGATGGCTTCGGTGATGGTCGTTTTTTGGGTTCCGAAGTCAATAAGGAACCCTTATAGTTTCGCCATGTGTCTGTCCATCTGTTCGTCTGTCCCTCTGTCCGCGGCTTAGCTCAGAGACTATTAATACTATAGAAAGCTGTAAGCTCGCATGGTTATACATATCAATCACGCCGACAAAGTTACATAATAAAATATTTAAAAAAATAATTATGGTACCTTCCCCACATGTGCAGTCGGATTTGTCAAAAGTTAATAGATTTTCCATACAAAACGTTTTATTACCAACTGTAAATATAATTTTGTTTTTTTAAATAAACATTTAACAAAAAGCGTCGGTGGCTCAACCGGTAACGACTCGGTCCATCTAACCAGAGGTACCGGGTTCAAATCTGGACGGCCAATGTACCAATGAGTTTTTCCAAAACTTACGTACATATCATTACCGATTGCTTTAACGGTGAAGGAAAACATCGTGAGGAAACCTGCACAGGCCTGCGAAGAAACTCGAAGGTTGTGTGTGAAGTCGACCAACCCGCACTGGGCCCGCGTGGTCGACTAAGGCCTAATCGCCCTGATTCAGGGTAGGCTCGAGCCCCTCGGTGGGGACGTATATGAGCTGATATAATAATAATAAATAAACATTTAGGTATTGAAAAGACTTTGGAACCCTACTCTGCCGGTTTTCATTCTAAATATCCACATCTTCATTACAACAAATACTCTGTCTGTTTTTTGCAGTTGGCTTTTATGTTTATATCCACTTTACAACATACACGTTTAAGGAATCAAAATCAATCAGTAAGGCCACAAAACAAGTACTCTATGTAAATGAGCTACCAGCTTTGCTCGTAAACGATTATTTTTTGCACTCTTTATCTTATTTAAGAGAGCAGTCCATCGCCCCTTCGCACTTGACTTTTAGGATTATTTCCTGCATACCCTTTCGAACGAGTTTCTGATTATTCACTTGAACTAAAACTGGACTAATTGTCTACAATATAAAAGCCTACGTTTCCAGCCAGGATCATCAGATTCACAGGATCAATCGACGTAGTCACAACTATAAAAAAAACCACTCTAAAAATGGTTGCGAAGGTAAGTTTTTGTGGAGTTTTATTTTTATTTCTTACTTCATTCGGTTTCATTGTTCAAGTTCAGCACAAGGGTTATTGAACTTTTTTATGGTTTCCGGATCTTTTGTGGTTTATTGAGATCACTATTTTATAATTGTCTGTTTATCTAAGTGAACAAATTATCAAGTTTCCGTACCCAAAGGGTAAAAACGGGATCCTATTACTAAGACTTCGCTGTCCGTGCGTCTGTCCGTCTGTCACCAGGCTGTATTTCATGAACCGTGATAGCTAGACAGTTGAAATTTTTACAATTTGTGATGATGTATTTATGTTGCTGCCATAACAACAAATTCTAAAAGTTAGAAAAAGTGAAAGTCTCCATACAAAAAACGTGTTTTTGTAAACGTGAAGAAACTAGCGCCATCTAGTATGATAGTACGGAACTGAAGAAACTAGCGCCATCTAGTATGATGGTACGGAACCCTATGTGTGCGGTTCTGACTCGCACTTAGCCGGTTTTTGTAAACCAAATCATTTTCAAATTGACTAATTTAGTATTTAGTTACACATATCGTAATACTGTGGTTTAATCCAATATTTTAGCAATCAAATGATATTCTAATTTAAATTAGTAACTGTCCATTAAAACTAAATCCTTCTTAATAATTTACTACTGAGACAAGTTACAAAGCTTAAATTTCGTTTCAATGTTTCAATGAATATAAACAGAATTTATGTGTATGCTCAAATAAATATGCTATCTATTCCAGTTCGTCATAATCCTTGCCGTGGTGTGCGCCGTCACCGCCTCCGATCTCTCCAGCTTCTCTTACGGAGTCGCAGACCCCTACACCGGGGACTTCAAGAGCCAGACGGAGACCCGGGCTGGGGACAACGTTCAGGGCCAGTACTCCCTCTTGGAGTCTGATGGCACCAAGCGTACCGTCGACTACGCAGCTGGCGCTGGTGGTTTTAACGCCATCGTGAGAAAAGACCCTGCTGTTATTGCAGCTGCTCCAGCCATCTCTTACGCTGCCCCCGCACTTCCTTACGCTGCGCCGGCACTTCCTTACGTCGCCCCAGCACTTCCTTACGCTGCTGCCGCCTTGCCTTACAATGGTGCCTTCCCTTACGCTGCTCCTTACGGATTCGCCCGCTACTTCTAAACTGTATCAACAAGTGTTTGATTGTTAACGATTGGTTTGTAAATAAAAGTTGATTTCTGCAAAAATTAAAATGTTTGTTTTTGTACATCACTATTTAATATTATATCGTAGGGATCAATCGGATTTTTCATGGATTATCTAAAGTATTATTTTTAACTATAAAGAAACAAGTAGTGAGGTAGATTGATAATCAAAATAAGGAAAAATAAAATTAAATAGTTGTTAATTGTTATTGAATAATTGTTGCATTTTAGGAATATTTTTTAATACATTTCAAAATAATTTTCAAAAAAATCTTTGGATAATGAAGCATTTCTAAAAACGATTTTTCACTCTTCATACAAATCGATCATCTGATCGACTGATTTTGTGCATTTTAGTATGGAGGGTCCAATTTTTTTTTGAGAATCGAGTATGGGTTTATTTTTTTTTCCTTGGGGAAAGTTGTTCAGTATGATGAGTAGAACCCCCAGTTAACGGGTCCTACACCATTTTTTAACACCTTATATATTATTTGCTTTAACGGTGAAGGAAAACATCGTGAGGAAACCTGCACAGGCCTGCGAAGAAACTCGAAGGTTGTGTGTGAAGTCGACCAACCCGCACTGGGCCCGCGTGGTCGACTAAGGCCTAATCGCCCTGTTTCAGGGTAGGCTCGAGCCCCTCGGTGGGGACGTATATGAGCTGATATAATAATAATAATAAATAGTATACCTATTACTAGCAGGTACTTACCTAAATCAAATTAAATTAGACAAAATGCCTTATTCATTACAATATTAATCACCTTAATTACCGCAAACAACATTTTTAACATCTAAATGCAACGTTTATCTAACCTAGTATCTAGATTCCAAGGTCTATTATAAAATAATAATTTAATTTTTGGAAACGCGTGGCATCTAGTTTTTAGGGTTCCGTACCCAAATCGTGAAAACGGGACCCTATTACTAAGACTTCGCTGTCCGTCCGTTTGTCCGTCTGTCACCAGGCTATATTTCATAAACCGTGATAGCTAGACAGTTGAAATTTTTACAGATGATGTATTTCTGTTGCCGCTATAACAACAAATACTAAAACTTAGAAAAAGTGAAAAAATAAGGGGGTCTCCATACAAAAAACGTGTTTTTTTAAAACATAAAGAAACTAGCGCCATTTAGTATGATGGTATGGGACCCTTTGTACTAGCGGCATCTAGTATGATGGTACGGAGCCTTTGTGTGCGGTTCTGAGTCGCACTTTGCCGTTTTTTTTGATTCGTGAAGAACATAGTCATAATTATTAAATATTTTTTTACTAAAACTAGTAAACTAACTTTAATCTATTGCTTTTTTTTTGTTTTCTTATAAAAGATACCGTGAATTTGTTAAATGAACAATGAAATATCCAGGGACAAAGCAATTACCCATGATCATATGGCCCAAACTAGGATTATTAGTTCTTTCTTCTTATTGATGTGTAACATCTTTGCTCTCGCTTTCCTGCAATTTGTGGGAGTGATTTCGTGAAATGGGACGGAAATGTGTAACAGGAAATGCGAACGTTTTTTAATTCTCGAAAACTAAGGTTGTCATAGCCATGCCGCCTAGTGTGATGGCAAAGGCAAAGATGACATACTACTATTCGAAGGGTCGGCCCGTGAATGTACGACCCGATAATTAATTAATTTCATAAGTATTTTGTCACATGTTACACATCATATGCGAGTACTGTAGGTCTCGTTTTTTTTATTAAACATTTATCGTGGACATCGTTGTAATGAGTGTTTTAGAAGGTGCGCATGCGACATGATTTTGTTCCAGATCCCTCGGGAACTATGACAGGATATGCTTATTAGTAAATCATGTCATTTCTCATCCCCTCAACCATCTCTGTGCAAAAAATCACAACAATTAATTGTTCCGTTGTGATGTTAAAGAAATTAAACAAAAAAAAGAGTATTTTTTCAGTTCCCTTAGGAACTGCATCGGGCTATGCTATTTTCACGGGATAAAAAGTAGCTTATGCCCTTCCTCGTGACACAGGATATCTGAATGCCAAATTTCTTCAAGATTGGTCAAGGCGTTGAAGCGTGAAAAGGTAACAAACAAACACTTTATAATATTAGTAAGGATTTATTATATTCTTCTATGGTGTCGACGACAAGTCATAATTATCACTAATTACTGCCAAAATATACGAGAGCCTTATCGGCGGCGCGGCGTCCATTACTTCGTCCCGAATGGACGTGTTGGGGCACATTGGAATGCAATCAGATGGGACATTGTTTATGCGTCCCTAAGTCCGTGAACCCCCACCTATAACATATGTATTAATAACCTAACCAATTTAATTAAATATTGAGAACCCGACTGTATAAAAAAACCGGTAAAGTGCGAGTCAGAACCGCGCACAAAGGGTTTCGTACCATCATACTAGATGGCGCTAGTTTCTTCATGTTTCAAACACTTTTTTTTGTATGGAGACTTTCACTTCTTTCAAATTTTTTGTATTTGCTGTTATAACGGCAACAGAAAGACATCATCTGTAAAAAAATTAACGGTCTAGCTATCACGGTTCATAAAATACAGCCTGGTGACAGACGGACAGACGCACGGAGAGCGAAGTCTTAGTAATAGGGTCCCATTTTTACGCTTTGATTACGGAACCCTAAAACTACCCCTCTCTTTCGGTCAGTCGAGTAAAAACGTATCCTATGTCACTCAAGACGGACCTGACGACACCTCGCACTTCAAAATACTTTAACCCGTTGAGATTACAGCCTCAGTCGAATAAACAAACATACATACAACCGGAAGCATTACCCTTCAAACAGTCGGGTAAAAATGACTTATTACCGAGTGTAAAGTCCAATTAATTTTATTGAAGTATATGTATTTAATTTTACAATTTCATAGATTTGATTATAAATTAATAAGTGTATACTTAAGTACGATATTTTGTTATTACTCCAATCATGTTTTCATAGACCAAAGACGAAATTTTATGCGAATTCAAGATTCAAGGTGTTTTTTTCAAAATAGGTGCAAATAATAATAACATAATTTCATTTGTCAAAAATCAAGAAATAAACAATCATTAGTCAAATAATGTCCAAATTCAATCCTTGAAATAAACCAGATTATGTCATTAGAACATGAAAACAATATGACACGAAAAGTTATACATAAAAATCAATGAATGTCATTAATGCCTTTGACAAAAGTAGGTCAGTTCACACGGACAGCACCCAGTCACGAGTATAACGCGAGAGTCAGCCATCGCTCCCATTAAACATATTAAAGGGAAAGGAACGACCCGACTCCCGATGAGCCACCATCCGCACAAACATTTAAGCGAGCATGCACCACTCATGTCAATGCTAAGATAATTAAAAGAAGTACTAGACTTATTATGTCTTGTTGCTTCCAAGTGAATTCTTCGGTTGTTCATCATTTGGATACTATTAAACATGATTGGTAGTGTTGATAGAAGAAACCATAACACTGTCTACCCATACATTTTTGTCATTTAAATATTCGGTGTATAGATTTCAAAATTGGATGATTGAATACGCTTTATTGCACAACGTACATAATATGCTAGATAATGTAGATACAGAAAAAGATAGACATAGATATTCCGTTTATTCACCGACCATAGGTAGATAATAGATAACAAAAAATTCGAGCGAGACCTACAATACTCGCATATGATGTGTAACATGTGACAAAATACTTTATAAAAGGACGGCAAAGATACGGCAGACTAGGCTGTATGGTCATAGATACCTTTGCCTTTTCCGCGCTTTTAAAGCCTGAAAAAACGCGACTTCCTGTTACAATGGGACACATTTCCGTCCCATTTCACGAAATCACTCCCACAAATTGCAGGAAAGCGAGAGCAAAGATGTTACACATCAATAAAAAATGCAGATTACACCAATATAACTAAATTTGTAGTTTAATTAAGTGCCAGGCCAGTGAAAAGGTCCTGGCTCAGCATATGTTAAGTGAATATTCTGCCAGGGCGAAAGAGTAAGGAATGTTACTTCAAAGAGTACAAGAGCCTTCACCAGTGTGCGTACTGCTACGGCATACAAATAACAGTAATATTATATTACTCATAATAAATACACCTATAAGCTACATGCAGTTTAACCTAGTTCGCAATTGATTACTACTACGGCAGCTAGGGTTGCCAGGTCTTAAAACTAAATAGCCGGACATACCTGCCAGTTTAGCCGGACTTATGGGTAAAAAAGCCAGACTCTCTAAATTATTAAAGCCCTCTTTAGACACCCCTAAATCAATCAGTCATGTTTACTGGCCTTTAGCGAGGTCCTAATCAGACTAAGAAACGCCGCCATTGTCTCATAAATACGACAGCGCTCACCCGAATTTCCAGGTGACTGGAAAAATCATTACACCTAAAAAGCCGGACAGGCCGGACACCTTCTAATTTGGCCGGACACGCATCCAAAAAGCCTAACACTGTCCGGCTTTATCCGGACGCCTGGAAACGCTACGGCAGCTAATAGGAATGACGAATGCCAGTCATCTCAGTTACTTTTTTTCATTTGTCAAAAACGACAATTTGTTCTAAAAATGTTAGAAATACCTAGGCGTGACGTCATAGTTTAGCAGAAAATCGAAGACTTGATGGAAAACAAAACTAGTAAGGTTTTCCGAATTTTAAGTAGGAGGGCTATTTAGTGATCAAGAGTTCATAATTTATTTTTGATGTTGTCGTCATCCCTTATCGTACGGGTACCTAACGGATGGCCAACGAATTTTTTTTAAAGGTCTTCAGAATGGTTTTTGATTTAGCTCTACCGTAAAAGCGGTAATACATAAAGACGTACAACATGGTGTGGTTATAGTTCTAATACTGACGTAAAACAAAAATAATTAAAATCGGCCAAGTGTGAGTCGTACTCGCGCTAAGAAGTCCGAACTGAATGACAAAAAAAGCATATTTTTGTCGCTCGCGTTGATGTGTTTTGTTTGTAATATGAATAGGTATCATTGTCATTATGCTATGTAGTTGAATGGAGATGGTTGGTGGTACGTAACCCTCGGAGAGCTAGTCCGACTCGCATTTGGCCGATTTTTAAAAATACATATTGAAAAAAAAAATACAAAGCAAAAAAGGTTGAGCGCTCTCTGTGCCGAGAAAGACATAGATTAAAACAGTTTTGACGGTTTTTTTAAATAAAAAATAAGCATTGCACAAAGGACGAAAAAGTGTTCTTGAAATATTATAAAACACCAAAAAAAGTTTTCAAAAAACGAAATAAATACACTCAAAATTAAAAAATAATATTTTTTTTAAAAAAACGAAATAACCAACAATAATGAAACAAATTAGGAGCCTAAAGTATTTTTTTAAATTGGTGCTAGCAAAGCCAAATCTAAAAAGTTTAAAAGATAAGTAACTGTGTGCTGGTACGCACCTCAAAAAAAAAATCTAGGCCCCTAATTTAATTCGTACTTAAGTTTGTTTTCGTTATTGTTATTAAACTTCGTGTATTTATATACAGGCTGGCTTTTAATTAGTTCTTGATAACAAAAGATATGCATGTACTCATGATTACAAACAACTTTCCCAAAGAAACCATATGTTAAATCGGAAAAAAATTTAGTTCCTCGATACATAATAAGTTTTCAAATCGGCAAAAATGTATAAATCACCAAAAATTTTTTTTTAATTCTTGACATAGTTTCTTTGGGAAGTTGTTTGTAATCACGAGTACATTCTTTGATATCAAGAACTAATTAAAAGTCACCCTTAATAACTAGCTGTCCCGGCGAACTTCGTTCCACCTTACACTACACTACACTACCCCTTACCCTACCCTACCCTACTCTACACTACCCTACCCTAAACTAGCCTACCCTACCCTACACTACCCTACGCTACCCTACGCTACCCTACCCTATACCCTACACTACACTAAAACCAATTATTTTTTGACTGATATTTTTTTTATTGATGAATGTCATATTTTAATACTTGAAACGAGGAGATCCGTAGGAGAACCAAAATAACCGACATAGCTCTCAGAATTGCTAAACTTAAGTGGCAGTGGGCGAGACACATAGCTCGTAGAACGGATAGCCGTTGGGGTAGTAAAGTTCTTGAGTGGCAACCACGCACGAGAAAACGTAACGTAGTCAGGCCTCCCACTCGGCGGACCGATGACCTCATGAAGGTCGCGGGAAGCCGCTGAATGCGGGCAACGCAGAACAGGTCGTCGCGGAAAGCCTTAGGAGAGGGCGATGTCCAGCAGTGGACGTCCTTCGGCTAATATGATGATATTAAACTATTATTTCATACTTTTGAGTGGATTTCTTTTTGAAGTCGGTTTTTATTTATGTTGTGCAATAAAGAATATTGTATTGTATTGTAATTTAATATAGGATCTAAGGTAAAAATAAGCATTATTTTTAGGAAGGGTTCTGCTCCTGAAATAACTCCTGTCCTTCAATTTTTATAATTTTAGCAAAGTTTCAGAACAAAAGTTGTTTAGTTTCATGAGTGGAGGCCTTCCTAAAAATATTTTTAATTTTACCTAACACCTTGTGTAATATTTATATATAGAAATGTAGTGTGCGTCTGTTAGTGATCGTGTAACTTTTAAACGACTTGATCGATAAAACAGCGTTCCGCTTGCCCGGAAAAATGGAAAACTCTGGAAAACTTGGCATTTTTTTATGCTTCGAACATAAAAGAATTTCCATACGGGCGAAACTGCGTTAAAAAACCAGTTATTATATACATTTCAATGGGCCTTGTATCTTGAGGTAAATCTTTTACATATAATAAAACTGTAACGGGGCCGTGTCTGTACATGAAATATTTTTGGAAAGTAATAATTGTAGTGTACATAACTAACGATATAGAGGCCAAAAAAACAACTTTTGGAATCTTTGTCTGTCTGTCTGTTTGTTCGCGCATAACGCAAAAACTACCAGGGCGATTTTGATGAAATTGTGTAAGGTAGTTCCATAAAGCCCGGGTTATAGGATACATTTGATCCCGGAAAATTCAAGAGTTCCCGTGGGAAAATTCATAAATCTCCACGCGGACGAAGTCGCGGACACAGCTAGTAATTAATAAGTTAAAAATACATTATTTCTTACTAAATTTAAACTTACTTATTTCTAACTGATCTTTTAAATTTCGAAAGCTCCAAATGTGAATGAAGTAATTGCGATTGCTTTGACGATTGATTTTGCGTCCACCGTAAATTCCACGAACCAAGATTTACATTAAATATTATTTTCGGCCAGGTCCGTTCGATTTGTTCCGCATTGACTTGTTCGTTCACTAATGAAATTGAACCCAAAAAAACCCTCACTCTGCTCGACCTTAGAGCCGCACCGCGCATGTCTTTTACTTCCTATTATTAGCACCAAAATGACTGTGCAGGACTTGTATAAAAGACAATCTAAGTTCCAACTTTAACCATTCGCAGTCTACTGTGCAACTAAAACGTATCAAAATGGCAGCTAAGGTATACTATAATCTCAATAGTGTAATTTTTTACTACCTATAAAACATTCCAGTGCCAACCAAGGATTTTCGTGTGCTTATTTTTGGATTTAATTTGATTGGATTGATCGAAAGATGTTTGTTTTGTGGAAGTTACCTCTGATTGGATTGTAAATGTTTTAAAATTACAAAGGGCAAAGCTTTTCAATAAAGGGTATTTGCCCTTAGAGCAATCCATCGCTGAACAGATTATCTATTACATCATGATCACAAAGGCAAATTTACATTGTACTCAAGCCAATATCATATTAAAAGTGTTTCAATGAGAAGATCAAACTCTTTAGAAGGGATTAAAAAGCTTTTTGAAGATTAAAAAAAATTCGAGCGAGACCTACAGTACTCGCATATGATGTGTAACATGTGACAAAATACTTTAGGTTAGTTAGATTTGATGACGATATTGTACCTGGGTGGCGGATCTGACAGTAACGAAAAAAAACCGACCAAGTGCGAGTCGGACTCTCGTAAAGTAGAATTCCGCGCTTTCGCGGCTTCCTGTTACACATTTCCGTCCCATGTTACACATTTCCGTCCCATTTCACGAAATCACTCCCACAAATTGCAGGAAAGCGAGAGCAAAGATGTTACACATCAAAAATGGTAACGCCGTGTTACAGTAACTGATGCTGATGTAACAGTAACCGCTTACAATCTTTTGGCCCATACGTCTTTGTTTGCTACGTATCACAAAAAAACTGGCCATGTGCAAGTGGGACTCACGATAATTAGGGTTCCGTAATCTTTTCAGAAATCAAATGTATATTTTAAAAAACAAAATTATATTTGCAGTTGGTAATAGAACATTTAATTTGGAAAATCTACGAACTTTTTACAAATGCAACTGCACATCTTAAATTGGTCGACTTTTACTCCTAAACTAAGAAAGTCTACTTAGACGTGATAGTTTTCTTTTTGCAGTACTATATACATTTTTTCAGATGTCCTGGAATAGTGATTTAGCCTTTAAAGCTTAATATTTCGTAAACCAATCCCTGAGTCGAAAAATAGTGTTAGCAACCTCTCAGCAGTTTTGAAAGACCTATTCAACGATATCGCACACGATATGGTACGACACCGAAACAAAATTCACTCCCTCTTTACATGTAGATGAGGTTCCCTAATTTTTTTATTTTATTTTATCGTACATTGTCGGCGTGATTAATATGTATGTATACTCATGCCAAATTACAGCTTTCTAGTATTACTTGTCTCTGAGCTAAGCCGCGGACAGACGGACAGACATGGAAAAACTATAAGGGTTCCTTCTTGACTACGGAACCCTAAAAATCGGGGTGGGTGGAAGCCGTGGCTACTACCGCTAGTTTTTTCGTGAATTTGGTGATTTTAAGAGCCACGAGCGCGGTCTATGACGTCCTCGGCGAAAGATAGAACGGGTCCAAAAATTGTATTGTCGTCTGTACGACATAGGCGATATAATTTTTTTTTTCTCCCATCTATAGTTTAGCCGTACGAAGCTCTTAAAAGCATCTAATCTAAAGTTCTGTGTTCAACTTATACGCCGCGAATTATGACAAATTTGAAACTTCTACGTTAGTCTTTAAGAAAAATGGCGTGAAGGCAGCGGACGCGAGAGAGATGACCTGATTAGGGTTTAGTTTTGTTTTTGTAAAGTGTGGAACTCTAAAAAGTTGTAAATGTACCCATAAACTTCTTCATCTTCTACCTATCGTTATCCCGGCCTGCACCAGGGTCCACTTTCCACCTTAGTATTATCCACTTTGCCAAATCTTCTGCTTCCCCTGTGATTGAAATCGATGAGAGAGCTCATGTCCACTCACACTACGTAATTAATTTCAAATAAACATTTGTTTTTCTAGTTCATCGTTGTGGCTATGCTGGTGGCGGCGGCGCAGGGCAGCGCGGTGCACGGCGGTGACTACACCAGCTTCTCGTACGGCGTTTCGGACCCGCATACCGGCGATGTGAAGAGCCAGCACGAGACCCGCGTGGGGGACAGCGTCGTCGGCCAGTACTCGTTGCTCGAGTCCGACGGCACCAAGCGCACCGTGGACTACGCTGCCGACGCGCACTCCGGGTTCAACGCGGTGGTGCGCAAGGACCCGCTCGTGCATGCCGTGGCCGCCGCTCCCGTGGTGCATGCCGCTCCCGTCGCGTACGCTGCTCACGCCGCTCCCGTTGCTTACACCGGACACCTCGGATACGCGGGTTACGGCGCTGGCCACCTCGGATACGCTGCCCATGGTGCTAGCCATCTTGGATACGCCGCCCACGGTGCTGACCATCTTGGATACGCCGCCCACGGTGCTGGTCATCTTGGATACGCCGCCCACGGTGCTGGTCATCTTGGATACGCCGCCCATGGTGCTCCTCTAGCGTACGCCGCTCATGCTGCTCCTCTCGCTCATGGCCACCTCGCTTACGGCACTCACGCCTCTCCCCTCGGATACGCCGCCGCCGCTCCCCTCGGCCACGGACTTGCGTACGGAGCCCACCACGGCCTGGGATACGGTTACTCCAAATTGTACTAGACTTATATAAATTAGGTACCAACTACATAATTTATTGTAACCCTCTTAGACGTTGAACCCACTGTGATGTAAATAAATAAAACTTTTTAAATTTTATTTCGTGCTGATTTTATTCCGCATGTACCTCAGTTCAATTCAATTTAATTAATTTATTCTTATTAATATTAATTCTAACTTTCAGCCCATATCTATAATGAATGGGCATTATCAAGGAAAATGTGAGAAGTGAAAATACAGGGTGATATTTTATTTATTTTGTTCCCGATAGCTGTGGCTTCTACTTGTGAAACTGAACAACTTTTCCTAAGAAACCCGTACAATGGGAGCAAAAAAAATGGTTGTCTGTAAAGTCGGTTTACGGACGATAGTTTAACGTGAGAACGTTATAACTATAACGTAACGGGACAATAAGTCATCCTTTTTCGTGCATGCAGCCGGTGTCCATCGATTTATTAGACGTTGTCACGTCAAAATTTGTCTCTCCATACAAATACATACATACATACTGCGGCGTTTAGGGGTCCGCAGATAGAATTAGTAGTGGGTTCGAAATGAAAGTAGATTTAGGGTAGGTACTACTTTATCTCCGGCCTTAATTTTTCATCAACCGCAGGTACGTCTGAGAATTTTTACAATTATAGGGTCACTGGCCTGAATGTCCGATGGTGACGTAGATGGCACTCCGCTCAGGATAGGCTGAGGTTGTCGGTCATCCTTGGCAGGATCCGATGAAAAAAAGTGGTGAGGCCCTGGACGTCCAGTCAGTTCTCCGTGACTCTCAAAGGGTAGAAAGAAAATCCTGGAATGACCGTATTTAAGCCTGAGTAAGGTGTGCGGTAGGAGTGCCATGTGCTATTTCCTTTAAGCCTAGCGACCCAAAACAAATAGCTCTGGCAAGCGCAATAGAACAGCTTAGTACCTAGATTTAAGTAGAATTAAATTAGGAACTTACCCAAGAGGGATTTACTCGTTTTAAGTAGTTCACTACACTAGGTAGGTAGGTTTAAATAAGTTTTTTAAAAAAGGTTAGATGTGTGCTATTCAGAGCGCTGATTCGAAGTGACGGACGTATTGACCCCACCCTCGGTAGCTCGTCTAGAAGTAGTTTTAGGGTTCGCGGGCGGTGGTTCGTGCACCGAACGTCATTAAATTAGAACGTAGAGGTTCTGTAGTATTTATTTAGTTATTTTATTAAGTACCTAGTATTATATTTTATTATTTTAGCGTATTGATTTATATTATTTATATTACTCTTTTTAGTTTTATCTTATTTAGTTTACCTTTTAATTTATTTTATAGGTAACGTTCTGATACAACGTTACAGTACCCCCCCAAAAAATCAGAATTTTGCAATCTTAAGGGCAAAATTCGACTCACTAAATGTAGAAACAACTTACTATTCTTATACCTTTCATTCTTCATATCACAACAACAATCATACATCTATCTATATTAACATAACTTCATCTTTTATACAGTCTAAAAAACTAATACTCTAGTTTAGACTCTAACATCCAGAATGTATATCTTTAAAAGGGAACAACATACACTCAAAACAGTAAGTAGAGGTGAGTTCAGTACTAGTATTCTGTAATATACTGACTCTCGTAGCGATGTGAATGGGCAAAAGGTAGGTAGGTACTAATACTTATAGTTAGTTAGTTTAATGTCTTTTATATGCCAGGATCCTATAGGTTTACCGGACATATCAGCAAGTTCGTAGACCAATGGTGACTTTTTTGAAATTATTTTACATTTTTCAAATTTTGGTGCTAGTTTTTTATTAAAGTACTTGTCTTTGTCACTCTGGTAGAAAGTTCTTTTCCACACAATATCGCCTACACTAAATTCCGCAGGTGTACGGCGTAAATTATAGGTTCGGCAGTTCCTGCTATGCGCTTGAAGAAGTAAAGCTTGCACTTTGTCGAAAATAGAAGACAAGGTACCTAGATTTTCCGCATAGGCATCTCGAGGTTGGTAGATAATCTCGTTAGATAGTTCTGTATCTATATAGTGCGATCCACACGTCACTAACTCACGACCGTACACAAGAAATGAAGGAGTGTAGGTAGTTACTTCATTTACTGAGCTGTTAATAGCGAACTGAACTTTAGGTATTAATGAGTCCCAGATACGTTGATCGTGTTCAACGAAGGTTGATAGGGCGGTAATAATAGTTTTATTGTACCGTTCGACAGTATTTACGTGGGGTGAATATTTAGGTGTGAAATGCAGATTAGGTATCTTATATTTTTGGAGCATTTGTTTGAGAGTGGAACTAATGAATTGTTTACCATTGTCCATGATAACAGTGGAAGGAACACCATGTATTAGAATAACATTTTCTTCTAGTATTCTAGTGATTATTTCCGCGGTAGCGCGTTTAATGGGGAATAATAAGCAGTATTTACTGAAACAGCAAGTTACAACCAGTATGTAGGAGTTTTGTTTTCTAGAAACCGGCAAAGGTCCAACAAGATCTATACTAATAACCTGGAAGGGTCTAGAGCATTGTTTAGGTCTACCCATTCCACCTAGGGGGGAATGATTTTGATGTTTGTGTGCGATACAGATATCACAAGAAGACACGGCCTTAACGACATCAGAGTGCATACCTGGCCAAAAGTATTTTAGTGAAATTCGTTTATAGGTTTTGAAAATCCCAAAATGACCAGCAGTGGGTTCTGAGTGGTTTTGTAAAATAATAGATAGCCTATCCTCAGCAGGAATGACTAGTTTCCACTCAAATTCTTTTATAAGGGTACATTTGCTCTTCATTAGTCGAAATAGTTTGCCATTGTTCACTTGGTAGTTAGGAAATGATGTAGGTGAATTTTGACAGCCATTGTAGATGTTAAGATACCAGGGATCTTTGATCTGTGAGATATCAGAAACAGAGTCAGTATTAATAGCAGAGATAGGAATAATTCGAGACAACGCATCGGGGATAATATTTTCGGAACCACGACGGTGTTTGATCTCAAAATTAAACGCAGAGAGACGCACACCCCAGCGAGCTAAACGTCCTGTAGGGTTATTGAGATTTAAGAACCATTTAAGTGCAGAATGGTCAGTGTAGACTGTGAATTTTTGACCATTATCTATATAACATCTCCAGTGTTCTAAAGCCATAACGACAGCAAGGGCCTCCCGCTCAGTTATACTATAGTTTCTCTCTTGTTTAGATAATGACTTGCTCATGTATGCAATAGGATGTTCGACACCATCGATAGTTTGGGAGAGCAAGGCACCTACTCCGTAGTCACTAGCATCAGTATGGATCTCAAACGCTAAGTCAAAATTAGGGCACGACAGTATTGGTGCAGATATAAGACACTCTTTTAGTTTTGAGAAAGAATCTTCAGCCTCTTTAGTCCAAATAAATTCATTTTTCTTATACTTTTTACTGTTAGAAGTTAGTTTATTTAGAGGTGCAGCTATATTGCTAAAGTTTGGCACAAATCTACGATACCAAGATGCAGTTCCGAGAAATCTCCTAACTTCCTTTTTATTTTTAGGGCTTGGAAAGTTAAGGATAGCTTCAACTTTACCAGGGTCAACGTGCAATCCTTTCGAATTTACTACGTAGCCAAGGTACTTTAGCTCCTCGCGGAAGAAAACTGACTTAGACAAATTAATAGTTAGGTTAGCCGTTTTTAGTTTATTGTAGACTTTTAGTAGCAGAGCTATGTGAGACTCAAAATCCTCAGAGACAATAACGATATCGTCCAGGAAAACGAATACTGAGTTTTCGAATTCAGGACCGTAGAATAGCTGATCGACTAAACGTTGTTGTGTAGCAGGCGCGTTAGTTAATCCGAAGGGCATAGTAACAAATCTGTAGGTACCGCGGCCTGGTATATAAAACGCAGTCTTATCTCTGTCAGATTCAGAAATGCAGACCTGCCAGAAAGCTTTAGATAAGTCAATACTACTTAGAAATTTAGCATTCTTTAGGTTGTCTAGTATGTCAGATATGTAGGGTAGCTTATACGCATCTTTTTTTTGTTACGGAATTAAGTTTGCGGCTGTCCAAGCAGAACCTAAGCTTGCCGTCTTTTTTAGGTGTAAGTAAAACTGGAGAAGACCAAGGACTCTCACAAGGTTCGACGACTCCCAGACTTAGCATTTTGTCTAACTCCTCTTGTAGAATGCGTAGTTTTTCAGGGGACTGACGGTAGTAACGTTGTCTAATAGGTAGAGAATCACTAGTGTCAATATGGTGGGTTATTAGGTGAGTTCTACCTAAACCACATTTTTCGAATGAAATACCTTTGAACTGTTCAATGATGTTGTCGGCAGTGACACGTTGAACTTCAGAAAGCTCTTCGTAGGAACGTAAGACGTTAGCCGATTCATTTATAGAGCAAATTGTAGTCTCTGCTGAGTTAGATAGTGAAATTGAATTGTAGAATTTAGGAAATAATTGAAATTTTGTCCAAAAGTCAATACCCAGTATTAGTTGTGTTTTTATAGTAGGTATGACGTAAGCTTTTAGTACGTGAAACTGATTCTCAAAAGAAATAGGCAAGTTAATGTAACCTAAGGCATTTAAATTTTGCCCACCGACGGCAATAAAAAGCTGAGAATCGTCACAAGGTAGCAAGGTAAGTCCTATAGATACTAAGTACTCATATAAGTCATTTCCTAGTACTGTTATAGCAGAACCAGAGTCCAGTAAGCCACAGAGTGATGTGTCGCCTACTTTTATAGTTGCGTAAGGACGTATGTCATCTACAGGTTTTTTAGTATCGATTGTTGCAATGCGATAGCTAGAGAAGAAAACTTTGATAGTTGACAGCCAGTTTTTCCATTCGTTTTCGTTAAACGAATTAGAAGAATTATTTTTAGTGTTCGCATCACAACAATCGTCGCTAGTTAGTTTTTTGGCTGCGGATTACAGTTAAGACACCGGGGGTAAGTAACATCTTTAGTACCGCACTTAAAACATATAGGGAAACGTTCCTCTTTACACGTTCTTAGCGAGTGATCGTTAGTACGACAGCGCGGGCAGGCCAGATGTGAGCTGCGTGTACGCGACGCACTGGTGTAGGTAGGTTCAATAGCTGTTACCTGCGCTTGCGCGGAAGACGGTCCGGCGTTCGAGTTCCGATCGCGGTAAGTAGCATGAAAATTTTTGTTATAAGAGCTTGATTTATTTAGGTTAGAGCTAGGGTATGTATTTTTTTTGTAATTATTAGAATAGTAGTTTGTTTTATTATAGTAATTAGTTTTCTCGTAGTTCTGAGTTTTATTGTAGTAATTAGGTTTGTAGCTTACTACAGGTTCACGCACATAAGCAAGCTCAGGTGCCAAGGTATGTGATGTTACTTTAGGAGGCTCATGAAATTGTGAAGTTAGACATTGAACTTTCTCGTAGTTGCGACATAACGTACGCAAGGTGTCGATAGAATCAATTTCAGTAGAATTTGAAGCCAAGACATTCGCATAGCAAGGGCGAATATTATGCATTAAAATATCTAGTTTTTCCAGTTCAGATATAGGTTTTGTTAGTCTAGAAAATAACTCAGACATTGTAGCAATGTAAATGACTATATTTTCAGAATCACCTTGCGTTCGATTACGTATCTCTGACATTAGTCGGTAGTCGTGATCGTAATGAGTAAAATCTGCAATTAACAGCCTAATTAGTTCATCCCACGTGTTTACAGAATCTCGTAGACTTCTAAACCAGATCAACGCTTTGCCCGTAAATATTTGTGACGCGTAATTAAGCAATTTATTAGTAGGTATGTTCTTAGCCAAGCTAAACTCATTCATCTCTCTGACAAAAGAATGCACACTCGTGTCGCCATTATATTTTAGTTTCTGTAGATCGCGAATGTGTGAGTGTTCGCACTGTATATACGCAGAAGGCATTGATGAGGACGCGCCATCGAGTGTTAATGACTGGGCTCCGTTAGAAGCGCTGGATGCGGTAGTTTGAGCCGAGCCGTTACTCTTATGAAGTTTAGTTAGGGAGTTATATATAGTATTAAACTCTTTTATAGTAGTTTTAACCTTTTCAGATACGGCAGGTTCTGAGCTGGGGTTAGAATTAATTCTTCGCAAGCGATGGTACAAATGATTAGCCAGGGCACTAGTACGTAGGTACGAATTAAAATCATATTTCTCTTCCAGAATTTTTACGCGTGAAGTTAGTTCTTTTAAAGAGATTTCTGCACCAGATAGGTCTTCGCTTACTAGAATGCCAGATTCGTAAATATCATCAGCTTGTATTGAGGACGCAAGCTTATTTATTTGTTTTCGTAGCTCCAAGACAGTTGTACCCGGCTGATCGCCCCTGATTAGCACTTCATATGTTAGTTCAAGTTTATTTAGAAGAAAGTATTTGATTGGATAAGTTCCCATTTTAGTTCTTAGACACTTTTCCTAGTAGTTAAAAATGCAATTTAGCGTTAAAAATCAACAAATCCTATTAGTATATACACACAAGCAAAATCGATTAAAAAAAGTGCAAGTTATTTGAGATTGTAACAACAGTATAGTGATATAACTGTTAACTGCAGTTATGTGATTATAAATATAGCTAGAATTCAACAACGCAAATGTAAAAGAAATGCAGTGCTATATAGTTTTAAACAGTGCTAGTGCTATTTTATCTTAGTATTGGTTCAAGGTAAGTAATGCTGTTCTTTACAATTTTAATTATATACTACTTTACGAATTGGTGAGTTTATGCAAGGAATATTCAATGTAGGTAGGAATGAATCAATAGTAGGCAAAAATATATAGATGCAAAATCACTAATCTGCGAACTATTACGTATTTCAATAAGTGCAAAGGTAAAATTTTACTTAAGTAGGGTAGATATTAGGTACCTAAATTAATTACTTGTAAGTTAACAAAATTAGGTATGTTAATTATATTGAGGGTATACTTAAAAAATATGTTCTTGTTTTATATAAGTGGCGATTTTATACTTAATACGTAACAGTTAACAAGAAATTACACACATAGTTAGCAGATCTATGTATAGTTCGATAGTTAGAGATTAGGAAATTAAGTACGTACCAGTTCGCAGATGTTGTAGGTAGTCACCGTTTCGCTCACAATAAAAATCGAGACTGCTTTTTCAGAGCTATTTTTACAGAAAGACCTAGACGTTCTTTGGTTGGTGAAATAGACACGTTAATTTAGAATTTTGGGCGCCACTGCGGCGTTTAGGGGTCCGCAGATAGAATTAGTAGTGGGTTCGAAATGAAAGTAGATTTAGGGTAGGTACTACTTTATCTCCGGCCTTAATTTTTCATCAACCGCAGGTACGTCTGAGAATTTTTACAATTATAGGGTCACTGGCCTGAATGTCCGATGGTGACGTAGATGGCACTCCGCTCAGGATAGGCTGAGGTTGTCGGTCATCCTTGGCAGGATCCGATGAAAAAAAGTGGTGAGGCCCTGGACGTCCAGTCAGTTCTCCGTGACTCTCAAAGGGTAGAAAGAAAATCCTGGAATGACCGTATTTAAGCCTGAGTAAGGTGTGCGGTAGGAGTGCCATGTGCTATTTCCTTTAAGCCTAGCGACCCAAAACAAATAGCTCTGGCAAGCGCAATAGAACAGCTTAGTACCTAGATTTAAGTAGAATTAAATTAGGAACTTACCCAAGAGGGATTTACTCGTTTTAAGTAGTTCACTACACTAGGTAGGTAGGTTTAAATAAGTTTTTTAAAAAAGGTTAGATGTGTGCTATTCAGAGCGCTGATTCGAAGTGACGGACGTATTGACCCCACCCTCGGTAGCTCGTCTAGAAGTAGTTTTAGGGTTCGCGGGCGGTGGTTCGTGCACCGAACGTCATTAAATTAGAACGTAGAGGTTCTGTAGTATTTATTTAGTTATTTTATTAAGTACCTAGTATTATATTTTATTATTTTAGCGTATTGATTTATATTATTTATATTACTCTTTTTAGTTTTATCTTATTTAGTTTACCTTTTAATTTATTTTATAGGTAACGTTCTGATACAACGTTACAATACATTTATTGCACACTTTGTATGGAGTGTGTAAATATTTATATACAGATTGTATGTTGACCGATCCCGGAAACTTAAACAAGGGGTTTTACACATGTAACTGAACAACTTTTAACAAGGATTCGATACTTCCAAGAAATGAAGTTCTACCGGAAACAAATCTAAGTCTCTTTCGTTATGTCCGTTGCATTTCAGTTTTCTGACCTGGTACCCTATTTGTGATTTTAGAGATGTTTCACGTCAAAAATTGACTTTTCATACTTATTTATTTTTTAATTTATTTTTTTATTCAATTCGGGAAACATACAGCTTTAGCAACATAAATATATAAGAGAATATTAGGTATCTAAGAAGCCATTATAAAGTTTTCGCAAAATAGATTCACACAAGCAGAAAATTATAAAACAAATAGAAAAAGAAGAACTCAAAATGTTACGAAACTCGAAATACAAATTGAGTAACGGCTAACATGAATTTGAAGAATATGTATAGTAGTTTATTTCTAAACTATCAACTGTTTGCCAACTTAGTAAGGAGGAAGAGCACTAAATTTTTATCATTTAATTCAGTATGGTTTCTTGGTGAGAAATTGTTCAGTTTCGTCAGTAGAATCTTTTTTTATTTGCAACTTTAAAATGTTCAGGGTGTAACAAAATTGGTGTAGGTTCCGTTATCTGGGGCTTCTACTTATCATACTGAACAACTTTTGTTCTACTACTTTGCTGAAATCGCAAAAGAAAATTATTCCTTAAACAAACCAATCGGCCTATTTTGTGCATTTTATTATACCCTCCATGGGTGCAATTTTTTTTTGATAATTGAATATGGGTTCCTTGTGGAAAATTGTTCAGTAGGATGAGTAGAACCCCCAGTTAACGGGTCCTACACCATTTTTTTACTATTAATACATTAATTAATTAATTAAAAACACGACTGTATTAAAACTTGGGTTAAGTTTGGGTAATCCAGTCGGGTAAAATTGTATTGTATATCACTCACGGGACCAAGACGAATCTAACGACGACACCTATCACTCCAAAATCTATCTAGCCGTTTAGGCTACAGAGCGTACCAAAAAAAATCGTAATGTGTGCTGGGTTACATAGTAGAAGTGAAACTTCAACAGACGAGTGGAAAAACGAATCGCAACAGACAAATGGAAAAACGAATGGCAACGGACAAGTGGAAAAACGAATCGCAAAGGACAAGTGGAAAAAACTTTTTCAAAAAAGTTTTTTAAAAAAATGCAAAAAAATATTTCAAAATAAACGAAAAATATTTAAAAAAAACTTCAAAAAAATATTTAAAAAAAAATATCAAACAATATTTCATAAATCTTTCTAAAATTTCAAAAAAATATCCCTCCGCCACTGCCGCCTCTCACCATGCGATATATGGTCTACCTCCTCCACGCGACCGTAACGCTTTTTCGTAACAGAAAAAATCCTAATACCCCCCCTCTATATAGAAGTATCACTTCAAAAAAACAAACAAACACTCGAAAAACATAACCCTCCTTCTGGCGCAGTCGGGTAAAAATATAATTATTATGTTACCTACATAATATCGCTGATTAATCCATCTTAATATTATGTCCAAAATTAATGGTAAGAATGTAATCATTGAGAATACTTTTATTCTGTAGTTGAGCCCAAAAATTAAGAAACTAGCGAAAATGCGTAGTAATTTTGCTGGTTAACAGAATGCGATCCGCCCGCAGAAGCCAGTATCACGTTACTAAGTTGAAAGCTTTTTATGTCAAGGTTCAAGAGATGTTGGTTAATAATATTGTGTTGGCATCAATTCATACTGTAAGAGATGAATAGAACGAAAACACTGAAAAGGCTTTTATAAAAGATGACAGATGTAATTTCCTGCTCAGATCTACTTGAAACTGAATCAAATATTCAAGATGTTTGTTTACGTGATTTGCAAGTCAATATACCTAACGTGTTTTTTTGTTATTTATATTATTTTAAAGAGAAGTAAAATTATGTGTTTATATGTAGAGATATTCTCTACAACTAGTGAACTAAATGAAAGTAACTAATAATAGAAAGCTTACTATCTCTATCAGCTCATATACTTACGTTCCCACCGAGGGGCTCGAGCCTACCCTGAATTAGAGCGATCGGCCCTTAGTCGACCACGCGGGCCCAGTGCGGGTTGATCGACTTCACACACAGCCTGCAAGTTTCTCCGCAGGTGTGTGCAGGTTTCCTCACGATGTTTTCCTTCACCGTAAGAGCGTCGGATAAACGTACATATGAAATCTAAATTTGAAATCAGATTGGTACGTTCCAGGATTCGAACCACGACCTCCCGGACAGGAGGCGGCGGCCCTAGCCGTTACGTCACCGACGCTCTCTGAGTAACTGGTAAAAATTTTAGTGACTCCCTTTGACTCCCCACCCCCCTCGGACGGTTGATCTTTTTGGGGCACCGTACTGAAACGGTACCCAATAGGCTTAGTAGTAACTAAGTCTGTCTGTCTGACTTTTGCACGAAGCGTTTTGCGTCTTCGTTCATCATGCGAACGGCAAAGGAGTGGAATTCCCCTCCGGCGTCTGTATTCCCCGATTTGTATAATTTAGGTATCTTCAAGACGAGAGTGAATAGGCACTATTTGGGCTTGCGTGTCACATCCTCGGCTGCACCGGCACTTACCATCAGGTGAGGTGCAGCCAAACGCACTCAAATTTTTAATTAAAAAAAAAGGATGGATCTTTTGATGAATGACCCGTTGGTCCAGTGGCAGCGCTCCTGCCTGCTGGGCCGAGGGGTCGTAGGTTCGATCCTCACTCACAGCAAACATTCGTGAGATGAACAGGTTTGTTTTCTCTGTGTCCGGGTGTTCAATATCTATATATGTATGCAATTAGAAGTATATAAGTACGTATATGTCTCTAGTTCCCGTAGTACAGGAAATCCTAGTTTGGGGTCAGGTGACCCTGTGCGATTTGTTCTCGTGTATTTATTTATTTTTTGAACCGTAATTGGTAGCCGGCTGAAATGTTTCTAGAATAATATTGTGTTATTATCTTTAGTATTTCTTTATTTTTGTTATGGGGTAGTATTGTAGTAACAAGTTATAAAAAATAAACAATAAAAATAATGGTCTACCTCGTGTAGTAGATCATTTAAAGTTAAAAACCTCACAGAGTTTCTTAAAAATCAATGGAGCCATTATTTAGTAAAATATTAATAAATGTTTTTTACTATGGTGGCAACCCTCAAAATCAATTAAGAAGTAATCTAACCAATAAAAAACACCCGGCTGCTTAAAAATGTATCATATGTCACTCAAGAGACAGACGAATCTTAAGACACCTCGCAATCCAAGTACGCAAGTCGCACTGAGCTAAGACCGCTAACCGCTTCGACATTACAGACAAAATTCGTTCGCTGAATTAACTGCACGCCGCTGCCGGCTCGCGTCAAACACTCCGTCAAAGGGGCCGCCCGCCCTGAGTTCAATCGCCGACGTTTTGAAGGAGTGTTTGACGCGAGTAGTGAAAGGCGCTGCTAATTCAGCCAACGAACTATACACCTAAGTATTTTTATAATTTCAGTATGTTTTGTTTGCTTTAATGATGAGTTAGCTTCATCTAACTAAAGGAACATCGAACTAAATGTATTATTCATCTTTACTTTATCCAAACACGGTCAAATAATATTTTTCATGCATCTCCACCTCCATGGCGTAATTGGTAGTACATAGCTTCACATCAGGAGGTCGCGGGTTCGATTCCCGGCATTTGTAAGAGTCGGTTTGGTTGGTGGTAGGGCATTTTTCAAGCCCGCCTGGCTAGCGACCACCATCTTGTCTAAGCCTTGCCGCCAAACATCAACGTTAACAGCATTGATTTGTTCCAGCTTATAGGTAAGATAGCCATTTCCCCATAGTTTTGGGGAGTCTTGGAAAGTTCGCTGCCATTTTCGGCATTATCGTCACTTACCATCAGGTGAAATGATGCCAAGGGCTTACCAATTGTATGGTTATAAAATCCAGTCACCTCTTTTGAGAGCTATTCTACAGATAGAAATATTGGGATTTAAAATAATATTACACAAAGAATTATTAATGTAATCTAAAATTTTTTTGCTGCTAATGTAAATGACAAAAACAAAAAAATTAAAAATCATAATGTATTATTTATTGAAGACATCACAGAAAGTTTTTTTGGATTGTAATAAACTATTTTACCGTCACATTGGCAATTTACTTAAGGGCTTGCCCGCTGGAAAACTCCTGTATAAAAAAAAACTCAAATAAAAATCTTTACCTAACCACACCCCGGACACTCCATACAACGGTCGTGAAATGACATTTCTAAAAACAAATGACGGTGCAAACCAAATCCTATACGTTCTACAACCAAACTATAACCAATCTGTATCAATCTGGGTGACGAGGGGGTGAGGTCGGAATCTAGAGAGCGGCAGGGAGTGTCCATACTGTATGTTAGTACTAATATATATACTTTGACCTAACCCTCCGTTGTTCCGTCCGTCGAACTCGTTCTTGTAAAGTGTTGACATTTAGGTAACCAGCGGACTAACTCGCAGATTAAATGACTAATTTGATAATTTAAGTTATTTACAACTAATACAGTTTGGAGTAGCCGTAGTTGAGACCGTTGAGGCCGTTAGCACCAAAGCCATATCCGTGACCAGCAGGAGCAGCGTCGTTCAGAGGAGCGGCGTGAGCACCATAAGAGAGGCCGGCGTGAGCGAGGGGAGCGGCGTACGCCAGAGGAGTACCATGCGATGCGTATCCAAGATGGCTGGCAACGTGGGCAGCGTAGCCAAGATGGCGAGCACCGTGAGCGGCGTATCCCAGCTGGCCAGCGTAAATGACAGGAGAAATGTGAGAAGCATACGCCATAGGAGCAACGTGAGCGGCGGCGTACGCGACGGGAGCTGCGTGCACCATGGGAGCGTTGGCCACGGCATGCACGAGCGCACCACCACCACTGCGTTGAACCCGGAGTGCTCGTCGGCATTTCACTTTTCCCATTTTCCTTGTTAATGCCTATTCATAATAGATATGGGCTGAAAGTTAGAATTAATATTAATAAGAAAAAATAATTAAATTAACTTGAACTAAAGTACCTTCGGAATAAAATCAGCACGAATTAAAATTTTAAAATGTTTTATTTATTTACATCACAGTGGGTTCAACGTCTAAGAGGGTTACAATAAATTATGTAGTTGGTACCTAACTTATATAAGTCTAGTACAATTTGGAGTAACCGTATCCCAGGCCGTGGTGGGCTCCGTACGCAAGTCCGTGGCCGAGGGGAGCGGCGGCAGCGTATCCGAGGGGAGAGGCGTGAGCGCCGTAAGAGAGATGACCATGAGCGAGAGGAGCAGCATGAGCGGCGTACGCTAGAGGAGCAGCATGGGCAGCGTATCCAAGATGGCCAGCACCGTGGGCGGCGTATCCAATATGGCCAGCACCGTGGGCGGCGTATCCAAGATGGTCAGCACCGTGGGCGGCGTATCCAAGATGGCTAGCACCATGGGCAGCGTATCCGAGGTGGCCAGCGCCGTAACCCGCGTATCCGAGGTGTCCGGCGTAAGCAACGGGAGCGGCGTGAGCAGCGTACGCGACGGGAGCGGCATGCACTACGGGAGCGGCATGCACTACGGGAGCGGCGGCCACAGCATGCACGAGCGGGTCCTTGCGCACCACCGCGTTGAACCCGGAGTGGGCGTCGGCAGCGTAGTCCACGGTGCGCTTGGTGCCGTCGGACTCGAGCAGCGAGTACTGGCCGACGACGCTGTCCCCCACGCGGGTCTCGTGCTGGCTCTTCACGTCACCGGTGTGCGGGTCCGACACGCCGTACGAGAAGCTGGTGTAGTCACCGCCGTGCACTGCGCTGCCGTGCGCCGCTGCTACTAACATAGCCACAACAATGATCTGGAAAAAATAATTAAGTTTAAAAGATTTTTGTCATGGAATGCTTCAGATTAAAACTAACTAGTATTCTTAGCTAACCATCCATGTGTTGCAGTAAATATCCCTGGTATATTGGATGACTGGTGAGTTGCATTTTAGAAGGTGAATCAGAAACTTAACCGCCTCCGTGACGTAATGGTTAGTCCAGTCGCGGGTTCGTTTCCCAGCGGGATCAACTTTGTAAGACTCGGTTTGGTTGGTAGTAGGGCATTTTCATAGCCCGCCTGGCTAGCTGTGACCATCTTATCTAAGTCTTGCCACCAAACATCAGTGTTAACAGCATTGATGTGTTCTGGCTTGACGATGAGATAGCCAGATCCCTATTGCGTTAGGGAATGTTGGTAAGCCCGCTTCCATCTTAGGCATCATCGTCACTTACCACAAGGTGAGATGATGCAAAGGCCTTACCAATAGTGAATTTAAAAAAGACTAAACTGAACAAATTTTCCCAAGGCACCTGTTAAAATTCGCAAAAAAAATTTGACTTCTCATTCAAAGTTAGCTAAAAGTTGATCAATTTGTATGAAAACTCTAATTTTTTTTACAGAATCAACCATAGGTTTCTTGAGAAAAGTTTTTCAGTTTCGTCTTCTGATTCACCTTACAAAATGCGTCCGTCGTCTAACCAGTTACCCTGTATAACCAAAACGCACAGATCACAGACTTTATCTGATAAGATTAGTTATTTTTAAATTCACCGAGAAAATACACAGTTGCAAAAGCTTGGTACCAACAATCATCATCATCATCATATCATCTCATATACGTCCCCATCGAGGGGCTCGAGCCTACCCTGAATTAGGGAGAGTTTCTCCGCAGGCGTGTGCAGATTTACTCACGATGTTTTCCTTCACTGTAAGAGCGTCGGATAAACGTACAATGAAATCTAAATTCGTAATCACATTGGTACGTATCAGGATTCGAACCACGACCTCCCGGACAGGAGGCGGCGGCCCTAGCCGTTACCCCACCGACGCTCACCCTCAACAATCACCCTAATTTATTATTATCTGACATAATTTAAAATAAGAAAGAAAGAAATTAAAATAATAGTAGATAAATACTAGAATTGATATTTACTGTTATGTTGAATTAGGGGAATTAAGGAGGTACAAAGAGTACGAGTGAGGTGATTTACCTTAGCTGCCATTTTGATACGTTTACTATAGTTGCACAATGAACTGCGACTAATAAAAAATCCAGATATTAATGTGCTTATATACCTACCTACCTACTTAGCTACTTCGTTGGTAGGTACAATATTTCCGGACAATCAGTAGGAAGTAAAAACTAGTAATATTCGTACGTAAAAATACGCGTGGACTGTAGGTCACGCGGGGATTTAGAAATTTAATATTGGCATGTAACGCGAAAATCCAAGTGACATTCATGATTCATGGCAGGTTTCCCGCCTTTATTGTGTAAGCGATTTGATGTGTAAAATATGAAATCAGCATTAACTGTTTAATCAAGGTGAATATCTAAAAGGCTTGCTACATCCTTGTAAGTGGAAGTTTAAGTAGGCTGTAGGTTGCTGACCTTTATTATCTTATCTTGTGTATTCAAGTATTTATCATTTACTGGTTACAATAAACAATAAATAAATATTATATTTTGGGACTTAAGAGGCAACACCTTGACGAGCTGAAGTCATACTAAGGTTAACAAATAATACCTACTATTTGAAATAAAACAGTACTGCTACTTAGTTTAGAAATTATTCAAAGATCACAATTCTGTCGTAATGCTTATTTATTACATTCTTATTGACTCTAATTACATACAAAAATATGACAATAGTTAATTCAATTTCTTCGCAATATCAACCGATTTCCAAATGGCATTTATGTGGATTTATTATCTATTTACCATCCATGACCATGGGTTCCATATCCCAAACCATTGGCACCGTTCGACCAACCATTATGGGCAATAGGGACTGTGTATCTTGTATTATAGCCTAGACCATGGCCATATTGAGCGGCATAACCCCCATGGTTAATTGTGGCGGAGTAAGAAGATACCGCAGGAGCAGAGTTGTATGCTATGGGCCTGGTAGCATAGCTAGAATACGCCAGAGGAGAATGGGCTGCGTATCCCGCATAGTCGGCTTGGTATCCGTGATATAGATCTGAGCGGGCACCGTATCCTAATCCGGAGTGAGCCCCGTATCCGAGAACGGAGTGAGCATCGTATCCGAGACGGGAGTGAGCATCATATCCGAGACCGGGGTGAGCCCCGTATCCAAGCCCGGAGGGAGTGCCATGTCCGAGACTGGAGAGAGCCCCGTATCCGAGACCGGAGTGAGAACCGTATCCCAAACGGGAGTGGGCTCCGTATCCGAGATTGGAGTGGGCCCCATATCCTAGTCCGGAGTGAGTATACGCGGCAGGAGCGGGGTGCACTGCCAGTGGATCTTTTCGCACTACAGCATTAAACCCAGTATGCGGATGTGAAGAATAATCGACAACGCGCTTCGTCCCATCTGGCTCCAGTAGCGAGTATTGACCAACGACAGTGTCTCCGACTCGTTTCTCTTGTTGACTCTTCACATCCCCTGTGTTAGGGTCTGATACTCCGTAGGAGAAGCTTGAGTAGCCACCGCTGGCTTGAGCTGATGCTATGACGAAGCCAATGGCAAGTATCTGTAAGAAAAGCAGACATAACCACAGGATAAATAAATAAACTATACGAAATTTTGTATTTAGCTACTGTTTTTTATTCCAAGTCTGTCTAGATAGGTATCATCCCTAAAAATCAATAATCAAAATATTTTAGTTTAGTTGTGTACCTAGTACCTACAGATGGCACTACATGCCTAGGAAACTCCGAGCACCGCTCGATCATCCAGGTTCAAACAAACCTGTTCTTCGCACGAATGTTTTCCCTGGGTGGGAATCGAACCCATAAGCCATGATCCTCGGCGTAACAGGGAAGCTGACAACTAGACCAGTAGAGAAGTGTTCTTTTGTAAGAGTGTGATTGAAAGGGGGGAAATTCGATTACTTTAACGGTTTTTCAAAAACAATTCATAACTAGTCTATGGCATACTTCTTTAGTACTAACATTTATATTTGCCTATAGTTTACCACCAGGTGAGATGATGCCAAGGGCTTACCAAATGTGAAAAAAAAAATTTTTATTTAATTAAAAATTTGAGTGCCTTTGGCCGAACCTAACCTGATGGTACCTACCTAAGTGTCGTTTTTTCTTTCTTTTTTTCCGCCCTTTTTAGGGCAGGCTAAGGCTCATTGCGTCACCTCAGTGTTTATTTGTCCTATTGGTTAAATTTTACAGGAGAAGAGTTTTTTGCTCTATTTGTCAAAAAAGCTTTCGTTTCTAGATTTGAAGGTCTTTTATAATACGAGAGTTACCTATGAAGTGATTGCTGAAATTTTCATTTATGGATTGTAATTATTTATACCATATTTCAGAGTTTTTGCGTGGAGATAGAACAAACATGCACAAATATAATTACGAATGTGGACTTAGAACATTACTTCATTGGAGATAGGACAAAGTGACTGTTTCATTTTTGCGTGCTTATTTGTCCTATGTTCCAGATGTATATACAGGATGCTGGGTGGTGTATAATAAAATTCATAAAAAAAACTCTAAAGGCTTAATAATTTAAAGACAATACGCGAATATTTACCCTCCCCCCCCCCCCTTATCTCTGAAACTATTGGACGTAAAATCTTGAAAATTCACAGTATACGAGGTAGAATGCATAGATTACAGGAAAATCTATTAGAAAATCTAAAATTCTTCCGTTCTCAAAGGAAAAATAAAATTTCAAGGTCCAGAATAAGAATAGTATGTATTGAAAGGTCTTGGTCTGTTTGTAGTTAAAATTTACGTGCGGAACCCTGATTTTGTGACCCCGAGTCTAACTTGGGCGGTTCTTTTTTGTATCTGGTAAAAAACATTTCGTATGAAAAATCTATATTGTACTTGTTACAAATTCCGCTGCATATCTTAAGATGTTTGGCAATTACTGCTAAACCACAGTATAATAAGGAGTACTAAACTAAGAAAATTTACTTAGCCATGATAGTTTTCCTTTTAAATTGATTATTATGTCCTACTACCTATTTATATTTTTTTCAGATGTCCTGAAAAAGCGGTTTGACTGATATTTTCACTTTAAAACTTCATATTTAGAAAACAAACTCATAACTCGAAAAGTAGTTGAAGCAAACCGTCAGTTATTTTAATTGACCGTCTCTTGGGCATAGCTTGGAGGTTTTCCAAAGCCATTAAAACAACACCCTGTTTCAAATTCAGAACAAAATCGAGTGTAAATTTAAAAGTCCTTACTGTTTACCTTGTGGCTGTGTCTGAGTACGGTTACTTTTAAAATACGTCCTAGATATGTTGCAGCATTAGTCTTAAACAATTTGAAGCACAAAAACACAACAATTTTAGTGGTTTTTTAGAATTTTTTCGGGAGCTTTCAAGTGTTTTTCGTGATGTCTCCAGCCACAACAACAAACAAAATGGCGGGCATAGCATCGCGGGCTGTGATTGGACGATTGAGTGGACATAGAACACTCGAGCACTCAACGTTTCTTATGGTGGACATAGAACAAATAATCACAAAATTTTTATTGCTGTGTCGTGTCACAAATAAAATTTAAATGAGTTTTTTTGTTATTTTAAGAGAAAAAAGTTTAAATCTTCCTTAACGAATCGGATTGAAATTTAACTCCTTATAATATTGCATTTAAAGTTAATTTTCGATAAATTTGGTCGATAGGACAAACAAGCACTGATGCGACGATTGGCCATACCATCTTGTCTTCAGTAGAATTTTTATTTAGTACTAATTTGTACAGCTTACGTCTTCAGTTATTTTTCAGTCTACAAGATCACTGTTTCTTCACATCATCTTGAAATTTTCCTGTGTCAACACTATTATACTCTCTGTAAACTAACCTAACCTACGCACTCCAGCAAAATTAAAGCACTTTTGCTAAAGCTTTCGCGTATTTCTTGTGGGAACTCGAAACACAGTATACACACCTTTATTTAACTATCTTACACAATAAACACATAAATGGTACTTTGCTGACTATCAATATTACACATCAAAAACCATAAAACGTAATTTTTCGGATAAAAGGAAAATGACAAACTGAACGCTACGAATTCCCGCCAAAAGTCCTGGTAAGTGTCTATGCTAAATGTTCCAACACATGTAAATGATTAAACCTAAGTTATTTTTTTTGAAAATTATTAGGTATTTGAAGAAATAGAGAACCAAATACCTTGTACAGAAATTGTTGTGTGAAATCATATTTAGAAAATTAGGTCGTCTCGAGATCTCTATAAAGCGTAAATTATTAACGCATGAAGGCCCAAAATTATAATTTTCGTATTACCTTAGCTGCCATGTTTAAAATGAGTTGTGCTATGATATCTTATATCACTAGACTTAAGTCAGTTACTGAATCATCTAAACATGTTCTTCTATTTATATTACCTCAAAATGTTTTATTTGGGGGTCAGATTCAGATATTGTTGTAATACTGCCAGGAAATTACAGTTTTTTAACATAATTATTCTAGCGTTAATTAGTTTCTTGATAATTTTGTTTTATGGATAATTTTGTTCCGATTTATTATTTTTGTTTGTAAGATCTTGAAGCACATTTTTAAATATATATTTTTTATATTCACAACTAGCTTTTCCGGCGGTTCCACCCGCGTGGACATCGTTTTTATGACTGTCTTTAAGGGTGATTAGTAAATTATGTTGTTTTCCACCTACTCAACCATCTCTGTGCAAAAAATCACAACAATCGAGTATTTTTTAGTTACCTCAGGAACTGCATCAGATTATGCTATTTTTCCGGGATAAAAAGTAGCTTATGTCCTTCCCCGTGACACAGGCTACCTGCATGCCAAATTTAATAAAGATTGGTCAATGCGTTGAAGCGTAAAAAGGTAACAAACAAACAAACACATTTTCACATTTATAATATTTAGTAAGGATTGGTAAGCCCTTAGCATCATCTCACCTGATGGTAAGTGACGATGATGCAGAAGATGCTAGTAATGTTTCTTTTGGTAGTCGTACGTTTTTAAATAAATTAATTTCATAAAACACTTTTATGTTACGTCATTCAGTCATAAATAAACATAATAATAAAGGAAGGAGAGTTAATTCGTCGTTGCTCATAAACTCCTTTGTGAGTCACTCATAGCTATTTAATTAGAGTTATGACTTATGAGAAATTTATGAGAAAATGTGTATTACGCAGTCCAACTCATATGGGTATGTGTCGCAGTAACATACAAAAAGCAGTAATATATCTGTATTCTTAGAGATATAGTTATGTACCAATAGATAGTTGTGCGAAAGAGGTTATTAGTTATCTCAATAAGAATAGAACCAACTAGAAATCTTTTTTATTAACAATTGGTAAGCCCTTAGCATCATCTTACCTGATAGTAAGTGATGATGACGGCGAAGATGGAAGTGGGCTTACCAAGATTCCCCAACGCACAGTGGAACTGGCTATCTTATCTTCAAGCCGGAACAAATCCAAGACTTAAATAAAAGGGTTGCCAGGCGGACTTAGAAAACCAAACCATGTCTTACAAAGTTAGACTCCGCCGAGAATCGAACCCGCGACCTCCTGATATGCAGCTTATGGACTAGCCATTACACCGCAGAGGCGGTTAAATACCTAGTAAAAGAGTTTATCTTTCTTAACAAATATCTTTGTAAGGGCTCCGCCATCTCGTTATTTTTCGGCGACCCGCAAGTGGGGCTCCTTTTGCGGTAAAAATGCTACCTTACAACTATCTCATCATATCAGCCGAAAGACGTCCACTGTTGGACAAAGGCCTCCCCCAAGAATCACTTAGCTAGTAGAAGAGAAGGCAGTTGGGACAGTAAAGTTCTCGAGTGGTAACTGCACACCGGAAAACATCATCCCTAAGGACATAATTATTAAATATATCAAGAATTTATCTAACATAGTGTAACATATGCATCATAACGAAATAATTCCTGACATGCATGCCACTTAAAATATGTCTTTGATACGAACAAACAGTAAAGCATTCGAAGTGAATTACGTATCTACTAGTAGATACCTTACTACTTTAAAAAGCTTCTGAGAAAAATTAATTAATACGCTCATTTCCAAAAATATACAATCTTTTAGATACAAGCTTTTATTTGAGAAGAAATTTAATTATTTCGTATTCTTTTCAGCAAACATTATTTAAGAATCGTATCAACCGACACCATGGGGCGCAATAAAAAAACTGGTCCGCAATCTTTGGGAGTCCGCCGTATTGGATTTAGAATGACGTCACTTAGCTCACCATACATTGTGTATACTTAACATGTAGTTGAAGTTGAAGTTAGGGGCGGGCTGATTTCCGCAACCAGGCGACCACTGCGCCCATTTTGCGTGATTGGCCGGCATCACTGCCAGCCCAGCTCCTCCAAGAAGCCCAGTAGCCCCCGTAGGTTGCCGACGACTTCCTGGAGTGACCTCGGGTCACCGAGGTGCACGACCCTGTACTGTGCCAGCCCCTCGCAATCAAGTAGGATGTGGGCAGCAGTCTCCTCAGCCTCCATACATGCTCTGCATAGGGGGCTGTCGGTGATACCTAGAGCGAATAGGTGTTTATTAAAATGGCCATGTCCTGTAATAGCGGCTGTTACCTTGCGGAGCTGAGCTCTCCCAAGTCTCAGAAGCTTTCTGGATAGACCAGGGTTAGTTGCCGGAAGGGCCACCCTTGCTTGCCTGCAGGTTTCCAAACCGGACCAGTACAAATTGTGTTCATTTCTTGTGCGATTCCTCAGGGTGGACCGTAGCCAGCCATATGGGAGGGGTATTATAGGTTCCGGTCCCACGGCTATTAGCTCTGACCCTCTCCTGGCAAGCTCATCCGCCGCATCATTGCCGCGTGAGTTGCTGTGCCCTTTAATCCACTGCAGAGTTACGCCGCCGCGGTTACATACCTCTGTCAATTTTTGTTGGCACTCCAGTATGAGCCCCGATGTGATCATGCTGCTCTGCAGGGCCTGTAGTACGGCTCTGCTGTCAGAGAGGATGCGGATGGGGTACTCACGCACCTCCCTTGCAGCAATCGCCTCAGCTGCCTTGATGATGCCCATACACTCAGCCTGAAAGACCGTGTTATGCGCACCCAGGGGATTGGGTTACTTAACATGTAACCTACTTTCTGTAAGAAAACTTTATATTCTTCAATTACACTTGAAAAAACCTAAATCAATTCCCTATGATAGCAACATTTTGAACAAAAGAAGGAAAGACATTGTTGACCGCTGTATTGTTAAGAGTACATTTGCCAGTCATAATTATAAATGTCAATCAGTCTTTGTATATAATAAAATAAACAAGATTTTGAACATCTATCCCCTCTAATTATACGAATTAAAAAAACTAGTTGTTGAATGGTTAAAAAACTTAACATACTGTGAGGTGGGGCTACTCATGAATAGAATATAATAAGCTAAAACACACATACATACACCACACGCACACATACACACGTGCGCAAAAACATACATTCATACACACACACACACGCATACACACACACATACACACACGCACACACGCACACACACACACACGAACACACCGACACACAGGAACACACACACACATTACACGTTATTCATAGTTCTTTTATTATTTGTTTCATTTCTCCTTTTTCTCTTTTATGTAAATTTTTGATGAACATTGTTATGTTATATGTACTTCTATTTGATCTGTTTGTTTGTTTATTTGTACTTAGTTGTATGGGGCATCCTGTCACGAGTATCTTTTTAACTTAAAAGGATTTCCAAACACAAAATATTATGTACAAACTTCCGTTACAAAATAAACAATTTTTGATTTTTTTTTTATTTTTGATTGTCATCCAAACTAAATGTGTGTGTAAAATTATAGGTCAATCTTTAACCAGAAAATGGGGGAAATTTAAGTTGCCAATTTTAAAGTGGACAACTTACGAGTACATACACAAATATAGCCATTTAAAAGCTGGTTTAAAAATTCAATAATAGATTTACTGTTTCATTGAGCACATAAAAAACTGTAAATGTGAAAATGTGTTTTTTTGTTTCTTACCTTTTTACGCTTCAACACCTTGACCAATCTTGATGAAATTTGGCATGCAGGTAGCCTGTATCACTGAGAAGGTCATAAGTTACTTTTTATCCCTTGAAAATAGCACAGTCCGATGTAGTTCCTGAGGGAATGAAAAAAAAAAATACTCTTCTTTTTCTTAACATCGCCACGGAACAATGGATTGTTGTTTATTTTTTGCACAGAAATGTTTGAGGAGAACGGACATAAAATGACATAATTCTTATTAATACTATAAATGTATTTTTTTTGGTTGTTTATTTGTTTGTTACCTTTTCACGCTTCAACGCCTTGACCAATCTTAATAAAATTTTGCATGCAGGTAGCCTGTGTCACTGAGAAGGACATAGGCTACTTTTTATCCCGTGAAAATAGCATAGCCCGATATAGTTCCCGAGGGATCTAGAAGAAACACATTTCTACGCACTATTCACCCTCAAAGGCAGTCATAAAAACAAGTTCCACGCGGGCGAAGCCGCGGGCAAAAGATAGTTAATACATAATTTGATTTTAAATTAGGTACATATACAGCGTGATGTTTTATTCATTTCGTAGCCGCAGCGTAGTGAGCTCCAGTAGTACTATCGAAAATAAGTAGTTTTAAAACAGTCACAAAAAAAGTGAAAAAAGTTAATTATTCAAAAAGTGAATTTTCTATGAAAAATCGAGGAAGGTTTTTGTGATGATTTTGCTACTCAAGCAGGGTTACTTTACAACGTAACTTTGGAGCTTCGATGGCGTAATGGCTAGGGCCGCCGCCTCCTGTCAGGTCGTGGTTCGAATCCTGCCACGTACCAATGTGATTTAGAATTTCGATTTCATATGTACGTTTATCCGACGCTCTTACGGTGAAGGAAAAAACCGTGAAGAAACCTCCACAACACGCCTGCGAAGAAACTCGAAGGTTGTGTGTGGAGTCGACCAACCCGCACTGGGCCCGCGTGGTTGACTAAGGCCCGATAATTCAAGGTAGGCTCGAGCCCCTCGGTGGGGACGTATCTGAGCTGATACGATGATGACCCTCTATTTACACATGAATACGTATTAATTAGGGAATAGCCTTATTTACGAAGTGAGATCATCAGAATAAATAAATACAGTGATGTGGAATTAGAAAGCCAATCTAAATATATATATATATATATATAACTCAAGGGTGACTGACTGACATAGTGATCTATCAACGCACAGCCCAAACCACTGGACGGATCGGGCTGAAATTTGGCATGCAGGTAGATGTTATGACGTAGGCATCCGCTAAGAAAGGATTTTGGGAATATCCCACGGGAACCGCAAAAATCGGGATCTGCGCGGGCGAAACTGCGGGCATCCACTAGTGAAATATAAAATCTGATTCGTTAACTGTTATCTTATAATTAACATAAAACAGATAAGTATAATTAAGTTGATCAACAGAAAGATATTTACCTAGGTACTTAAAGTATCCATGAAACACCAACAAACATTATTTTTTTATTAGAAGGATAGAATCTGACCTCCGCTGTGGACAGATCCGTCCGTCTGTCCTTATGTCAGCGAGCTGTATTTCGTGAACCTTAATAGGTACACAGTTGAAATTTTCGCATAATGTGTATTTCTGTTGCCGCTAAAAAATAAAAAATACTAAAAATATAAATGTGAAAAAATAAGGGGTCTCCATTAAAAAACGTGTATTTATAGGTCTTTAGAAATATATTTCATTAGGCTATATCCTAAAAACGATAATACATACATATATAAGCGTGAAAGTTGGTGTGATTGTAGTACTAATACTCAAGTAAAACAACAAATTAAAAAAATCTACCAAGTGTGAGTCGTGTTCGCGCTAAAAAGTCCAAACTGAATGTCAAAAAAAAACATATTTTTGTCGCTCGCGTTTGATATATTTTGCTTGTTAAATGAACAGGTATCATTGTCATTAAACTATGTAGTCGTGTGGAGAAGTGTGGTAGTACGGAACCCTCGGAGCGCTAGTCCAACTCACTGTTGGCCGTTTTTTTTATTCAATCACACATCAATAAATAGCTACGTATTTACTTTATTCCCGTTAGCTTGTTTCAATTAACATTGTATAAATATTAATTTAGTATTGACTTATTATAAACGCTCGATTCAACATCAAAGTATGGAATATCCAGCCTAAATTGAAACAGTTTTTTTCCTTTTTTTCAGTAAATCAAAGCGATAAACCAGTGATCGATAAGCTCCCCGAGCTGAAACTGGAGTTCGGGTGAAATTTAAATATGTGCCTATCACTCACTATCAATAGGGATGACGACAGCATCCCCCCCCCCCCACCCCCATACCAGCTAAACTATTTTAGGACATCTGAAAAACAATTATATTAGGACACATAACACAGCTCTACAAAAAAAATATTTTTTTTGTTGCCCTGTATATCTTAGCAAATTTTGATGTTTTCAGGTGCCCAGATTACGAATTTATTCATGAAAGTATTGAATGTGCTCATGTTTTTATGATCAATTATCGGTTTGTTAGTAATAAAATTTATTTTCCCAGTCAGGATTAGAGTGCCACGCAAAAAAACGAGAGCAGATCTTATTAAATCATTGATAGTTTTATGAATTGTGAGCATAAATATATCCAAAATCGATCGTATATCTAGGGCAACAAAAGTCAAAACCACTGTAGATCAGTGAATCAATTAAAAAGGAAAACTATCACGGCTAAGTATGCTTGCTTAGTTTAGGAGTAATAGTCGACAAACTTAAGATGTGCAGTAGGATTTTCCATACAAAGGTTCTATAACTAACTGCAAAAAGAAATTTGTTTTTAAAATATACAATATTTTTTTAAAAGGATACTGAACGATACTCTGCACGTACAACACGCACTTGGCCACTTCTTGGTATATATTTTTTCATTAATTCCACCTACTTATAACGAATAAAACGGTCGATTTTTAACATACTAGTATCTTCAGGCAGACTATTTGTTGACATAATGTGTGGATACAATCGAACTTAATTTAAGGGTTGCCAGTTGATTGGCTAAATTTCACATTCGTAAACTTTCCGCAAGGAACCAATCAGAACGGAGTAATTATATTTTTGCCCTTCTCATATTAATGTATTATTATTTTTACCTATTAATTGGCCAACTTTTAGCATCATATCTGCTTATATGTGATGTACATATATACCCTGAATTATGGCGCTCGGGCTTTATAGGACCACGCGGGCCCAGTGCGGGTTGGTCGACTTCACACACAACCTTCGAGTTTCTTCGGAGGCGTGTGCACTGTGAAGGTTTCCTCACAATGTTTTCCTTCACCGTAAGAGCGTCGAATAAACGTACATTGGAATCACATTAGAACGTGGCAGGATTCGAACCACGACCTCCCGGACAGGAGCAGTGGCCCTAGCCGTTAGGCCTGTAGAACTTTGTACAAACAGTCGAATTTTTTTGTTGTGATTTATTTGTACTCCACTGCTTGCTATAGATCTACGATCTTAGTAAATCGTCTAAATATTGAAGTTAAAATGTTTAATTTGAATAATACCCTACTCACGTCCTTGAAACTATTATGTGAACGCCGAATCGAATAAGTATTAGGTACTATTTCTAAAGCAAGTACTTCAAATGAATAATAATGTGAGATGCTGGGGCGTACTGAGGCAAATAATAAAGACTATTTGCTACGTAAAAGAAGGTTAACTCCGCAAAATCATTTGAATGAATGGCGAATCTTGCTGCGACACAATAAAGTGCAAATTAGGGTCGCACAGTGCTAATTACCTACAATTATATTCACCTACAAGTTGCCTCTCTTTCTATCGCTTAAGTCTTATCTCTTCTGGCTACTGAATTTGCCCCATTCAGGGGGCCGCGCGGCGTAGAGCGTGACGTAGATACATTCTCATACCTATGAGCCTATGGCGCTGAGTGCTACAGGCCTGACTGAGGGAATATCTGCCAAAACGAAGTGCCTGCATAACAATCAGACATAATAATTTGTACATAATACAAAATTACAAAATATCTTTAGAATTTATTTCATTGTTTCTTTATATAGGAAAACAATATTAATTAAAGCGGTTTTTTAAATCAACCATTATTAACCCTTGATTTCAATCACCTCACCTGATGGTAAGTGACGATGATGCCGAAGATGGAAGCAGCTCAATGGGGAAATGAATATCTTAACTTCATGCTGTTAATATTAAGGCTCCTCCGTCCCTAAAATTAGCAACTCGATTCACGATGTTACAAACATCGAAAGAAATAGCTTGGAAATAAAGTTCTTGACAGCTCGTACTGCAACGTGGCTGTTACGTCAATCTTGCAAAAAATGTGGTTTTTAATTCAATATAAATAAAATAAGAAGAATTTCCAAAAACCGAACCAGCAACCTCCTGATGTTAAGCTAATGGACTTAACCATTACGTTTCGGAGGCGGTTATTTAGAATTATCTATAGAAAACAGGAAAACGTCGAAAAATCCCATTTTGAAATCATTTTATAGGCCTTCAAATATCACTCGTACTCTTTTTTACACCTGATGATAAGGATGACCTTTTAATGATAGATATTTTATTAATTATAATAAATATATTACAGTCTTTCCAATAGAAAAGACGAATTTCTTTTAAAAGTTCAAAAGAACCATAAAGCAGGTCTAAAATCTATTTGTGTACCGAATTTCATGAATTGAATTTAAAAAAATATTGGACACTAAAGCACCGGACGGACACACAGACACATTCATTTTTTGTTTTTTTATTCATCATCATCATATCAGCTCATATACGTCCCCACCGCAGGGCTCGAGCCTACCCTGAATTAGGGCAATCGGGCTTTAGTCGACCACGCGGGCCCATTGTGGGCCCGGTAAATTAGATTTTTTACCTATTTATAATCTATTATTGTATGTCAATCGATTCCCATCAAAATCTCCACTTCTTTTTTTTGCCATCACAATACCTTCTTCGCTCCTTCGTAGCTCTCTAACGCGCGCTCCTCGGTCGCTCGAAAGTAAAAATGGTTAGGGTGGGCGCCACCAGCGTTTGTTTAATGGAAACCCGAGTAAAATCTAATTCGAATAAGAATTTGCAGAACGTATCTTACGATGTCATTGGACAGTTTTTAACAGAATAATACCCACAGATACCCCACCTGAGTACGTCCCTGTCTGTAAGTTTCCTGCTCAACAAGTTTATTGAGCACTGAACAATTTAATTTATGAGCGCCAAAAAGCATATACCTAACGCAAATAATAAACTAGATTACTTCATAATTAACATAAATGTAATAAAACCTATTATTTTATTTGCGTAATAAGTTTTGCTCCGAGATAATATTTGCTATGTTATTATTATTAACTTTAGATAAGTAGCCGAGTTCCCTCTTTTTAACCGACTTCAAAAAAAGTAGGAGGTTTATGAATTCGACCGTATATTTTTTTAATGTGTGTTCGCGGATAACTTCATTGTTTATGAACCGATTCTGATGATTATTTCTTTGTTGGAAAGGCGATATCCCAAGGGTGGTACCGTGATAAGGGAACCAGGATCTGATGATGGCATCCCAGAGCAATCGAGGGGAACCTTAGTTTCCTGTTTGAAGTCGGGTTTGTTTTGTTTAAAATTATTATCGAACGAATCTTAAGATTAATAATATGTAGAATTAATGTCTTGACTAATCCACGAAACCACGGTTTCCCAAAAGCTCCACCTCTTTTTGTTTTATTTCATTTTTCGTGTTCCTTATGTTTGAAGTGAAAACTTCTTTAGGCACGTTGGGTATTTTTTAAGATGGGGAAAAAACCATTGAACTCGCGAAACTGTTACCGTTACCGTGACTGTTACCGGGAACGATACTGTTACCGGTACCGACACTGTTACCGTAACAGACACCTTACCAGGAACACTCGCAGGGTCAAAACTTATAAAACTGTAAAAAGTTTTCTCTTCTGTCGGCACTCCTGGAGTGGTTAGGTTATGTAACTTTCATCTCCATAATACTTAACACATAAACTTTAAAGAGACGCGTTTTCATTTCAAGACTGATTGTGAGTTATAACATTTTGTTGTGCACCGGGAGGACCAGCCGGCAGCGTTGGTTGTGTACGTGCCGCTACGCACACGTGCAAGCAGCGCAGCCAGTGTGAAATACCTAAATCTGTGTTGCACCAAACCATAGTTGAAGTTAGGGGCGGGCTGATTTCCGCAACCAGGCGACCACTGCGCGCATTTTGCGTGATTGGCCGGCATCACTGCCAGCCCAGCTCCTCGAAGAAGCCAAGTAGCCACCGAAGGTTGCCGACGACTTCCTGGAGTGACCTCGGATCACCGAGGTACACGACCCTGTACTGTGCCAGCCCCCCGCAATCCAGTAGGATGTGGGCAGCTGTCTCCTCAGCCTCCATACACGCTCTGCACAGGGGGCTGTCGGTGATACCTAGAGCGAATAGGTTTTTATTAAAATGGCCATGTCCAGTAATAACGGTTGTTACCTTGCGGACCTGAGCTCTCCCAAGTCTCAGAAGCCTCCTGGATAGACCTGGGTTAGCTGCCGGAAGGGCCGCCCTTGCTTGCCTACAGGTTTCCAAGCCAGACAAGTACAAATTGTGTTCAATTCTTGTGCGTTGCCTTAGGGAGGACCGTAGCCAGCCCTATGGGAGTGGTATTATAGGTTCTGGTCCCCCAGCCATAAGCTCTGACCCTCTCCTGGCAAGCTCATCCGCCGCATCTTTGCCGCGTGAGTTGCTGTGCCCTTTAATCCACTGCAGAGTTACGCCGCCGCGGTTAGGAATGGTCTATGGTCTTATGTAATTCCTATTTTTTGAGTGTGCGTGCTTATAGTGCGTGCCTACTGGCGCGCACACATACAAACCGCGCGATGTACCATTGTATGAAGACAACCTACTATTCTTTCCTTTTACTATGACCAAACGCTCGGCGCGGCGCCCTCTTAATGTTCCACATATTATACGAACAAAGCATTTTGCTTCACCGTTAATCATGCGAACGGCCAGGGAGTGGAATCAAATTTTTAATTCAAAAAAGGGCTGAGAATTGCTCTACGTATGTTATTGGACACTAGTTCTTCAATTAAGTTGTTCTTCCGAAGCCAATATTATGGGCAAAGTAATATCAGGTTATCTCCGCTGGCTTGGCCACCTACTGAGGATCGCAGATGACCGTGCTGCAAAGAGCATACAAAGAAACGACTTACCGGGGTAACGCCCTGTTGGACGCCCCAGGCACCGCTGGAATGACGAAATTCAAAAGGACCTGAACGACCTTCACAGAGCTGATGGGCAAGAAGTGGTGCAGGACAAGAGAAAGTGGCATTATTTGGTGTCGGAGGCCAAGATCCTATTTGGCTCACTGAGTAAGTAAGTACCCAGAGACCAAAATCGATTTCAGACAACGTGAATATGTGTGGGTGTGTCCCCAGAAATCCAATGTAAATTGTCCAAAAAATTTTACATTCGTCAAAGGAAACTAGTCTTCTAATTAATTACTAGCTGTTTCCCGCGTGGACAACGTTTCTATGACTTTTCGAGGGTGTGCAGTGCGTGTAAAAAAGTAGCCTATGTGTTAATCCAGGTCCTATAATCTGTCTACCTACCAAATTTCAACTAGATCCGTTTAGTCGTTTTTACGTGAAAGAGTAACAAACATACATCCATACATTCTTACAAACTTTCACGTTTATAATATTATATTATAAGTTTAAGTAGGATTATGAAAACTCTTTAATAAAAATATACTATAACATTGGGTTAACTAAACCCAATTATAATTAATAGTATTTTTTGTAACACCATGTATAAGCGGTTCTCAAGGGTTAATCGAAACGAACTCACACGCAGGCTTGACTAATTCCAAATTTCCGACCACCAGAGCGGATCAAAGCTGTAAGGAGTCCGTCTGTACTCTGTATGACACCACGGCTAAGCCGTTCAAGTATGTAACGTTGAAACAGGATTCATTCAACTACATTGAAGACAAGAGGGATTTAACGCTGGAACTGTTCATAAATGCCTTTGGAGATGTCTTGAACACAATACAGGATGTAACAGAGCTAATTAAGAGCAGTGGAAATAAAATTAAGAACAAAAAAACTGACAACGCAAAATTGTCTTTTATTGGTAGATACAGAACAAACAGCCACAGAATATACGAGCATATATGACACGGCTAAAATCCTGAGTGAGGTTACACCTAGTTTTAACCGGTTAAAGTATCTGCCAGGAGACATAGCCTAGCAGTTCATTGCTATAGACGACTTGTACAACAAAAACGATAAATTTATAATCCCAATAATTTAAATAGGCCTATACTCTTAAGCGATTAATATTACCCAAAAACCATTCAAATGTGGTCGGATTATAACGATACGTCACAATTTCTAAGAACTAGGCGCTGGCGGCAACAGTTGGATAAATTTAAGTATATCCTATTTTTTCGGAGTACGGGACACCCCGACTCGGATGTTTAAGGTTGAAGGTTGTGTTGCAAGAGGCTAAAGGTTAAAAGGCTCGCCCCTTCCAACGCAACCTTCGTTAGGTTTGACACAAGAGACTCCAAGCACGGTTATTACCTGGATGGGTAAGACTGTTAGTGGCATTTATCTCAACCTTTTCCATACCAAGCAAGCCACTTCAAGCCGTTGGTGCTGATCGCTATCACTGAATGCTGTGTTAGAGCCCTTATAGGTGGTTTGAAAACTTTAAGCCCTACAACCTCCACCAACCTGGACTTGACCCCCGTATAATTTTTATAATCCACAATTGATAAGCCCTTGGCATCATCTCACCTGATAGTAAGTGACAATGATGCCGAAGATGGAAGCGGGCTTACCAAGATCCCCCAACGTAATGGGGATCTGGCTATCTTATCTACAAGCCGGACCACATCAATGTTGTTAACACTGAAGTTTTGGTGGCAAGACTTAGATAAGATGGTGGTAGCTGGCCAGGCGGGCTATAAAAATTCCCTACCATCAACCGAACCGAGTGTAATAAAGTTGACCCCGCCGGGAATAGAACCTACGACCTCCTCGTGTGAAGCGAATGGACTAACTAATACGCCACGGAGGCGGTCAATGTCGTATTCTCTGACAAACACGTTCACGTAATATTTGATGCAGCAGGCAGGGTTGCCGCTGATTGCAGACTCGTTGACTTCAGAGCCCCCATTACATGGGGAAGGCGACAACTTTTGATAGAGTAGACGAATTACACAACAGTTATGACAATGTTTAATTGTGAGAGAACAGCCGCCGATAGAAAAAGAGAGAAAGGATGGAAAGAAACGAGAAACACCAACCTGCGGTGAGAACGATCAATCTCGGAGTCTCCGACGAAAAGCTTGACATAGTAGTGGATAGGTTTTGGAACAGTGGGCGGTTTGGGAACAGACCCGTGCCCCATATAGGGACGTTTTTTTTTATCCTATGAGAAATGGCACATCTTTGCGATACGACTTGTGATAAAGATCACCTTGTGTCGCCAAATACGGCGCAATGCATAATGGAATTACCTGTTTATTTATGTCAAGCAACCTCGTTTATTTGCATAATACTTTTATGAATTCTTCATGTACTGACATAACTTAAGCAAATTACATACAGGGTGTAACAAAATTGGTGTAGGTCACGTTAACAGGGGCTTCTACTCATCATACTGAACAACTTTTGTTCTACAAGTTTGCTGAAAACGTAATTTTTTTTACTCTTCATACAAATAGATCAGCCAATTTTGTGCATTTTAGTATGGAGGGTCCAATTTCTTTATTTGAGTATTGACTATGGGTTCCTTGGAGAAAGTTGTTCAGCATGACGAGTAGAACTCCCAGTTAAGGGGACCTACACTAATTTTGTTACACCCCGTATATTAGTACTAACATACAGTATGGACACTCCCTGCCGCTCTCTGTTGTATTAAGTGTCCAGGGTGTGACATCAGGAGGCTCGAGTTTCCATACAAACGTAGTTCCGCTTTAATACAAAAACCACATGCCGAATTGAATCCAAACTTTGCGAATATATTGAGTAGATACATATCAATGTTTATAATAACTTTTCGATGTACTAATATAAAACAGAAAAAAATACGAGAAGTTTCAAACTTTCAGTACAAAACTAATTGAAGCCTTCGTTTAGTTATGTTCAAATTTACTACGACGGAAACTAATTACAAACATCGATATGTGTCTCCTCAATATGTTTTCAAAGTTTGGATTCAATCCGGCATGTAGTTTTTGTATTAAAGCGGAACTACGTTTGTATGGAAACTCGAGCCTCCTGGGGACCCTTATGCAGTATGAACTAAAATAATGATACTTAGTACTAATATACATATATAGGGGACACATGTACAAAATGACATACATGGACAAAACGACATAGGCGGGTTATTTTGAATTTGGCGGACTTTAACACGAAAGTGACAGTCACACCACGCGGCCATAACGGTACTGTCAAATTGTGGACGCATTCATTTCATCCGTCTTGGTGTCATAGCCGACGACAGGTATTCACACGTTACGATTTTTTTTCATACTGACAAAGTTTTTATTCAAATGTTAAGTTTTTTGTTACTGTGTCTATTTAAATAGCATTTGTTTCATTCCTCAAACACTTACCTTCAAATTAAATAACTTATTTTTAGAAAAAGATTTTTTTGTACATTTTTTTACAAATTTTATTGTTTTAAAACGGTCTGCGGACAAAACGACATACATATGTAGCGGCCAAAATGGCATAGTTATGTTTAATATAATTTTTTAGTTTAATCATGTTTCGCCTGTGCAAAGCATGCAAATGTTTAACATAGATTATAATTATTTTGTCACGTAAACTTTAAAAATTCAAATGTCAACAAGTTTATTTTGCGAATTATGCCAATAATTTTGTACCTATTATATGTATGTCATTTTGTCCATTAACAATATGTCATTTTGCCCTAAGCATATGGACAAAATGGATTATGATTGATCTCAGTTAAATATATTTTGGGTTTTCATCTGTAGACTTTTTGCTAAAAATGTTTATTTCTTTCGATAATTTAAGGACCAAAGATGATTGATGTCAGCTATGAATGTGCTGGGAACTACCAATAAAAAGTTATGATACGAAAACAAAACTATATATCATTTTGTACATATTTCCCCTATACTTTGCTGATACTTTGAATATTAGATAATAGTGACGTAACAATAGGGTGGCAGAAAGGTCAAAATTCTACGGGCCCCCAACACGACGGGACCCGAGAGGGCCGTGAGCACAGGAGGATATTCTCTAAAGCGCAAACCAAAATTTTCGGGCGCGCTTCACTCGCACTGGAGTAATCCATTAGTCCCACTTTACAGAGACAAATCAACGTAGACGTAAACGTAGAGCATCTCTTTCTCTTACCCTTCGCCGTTGTCAAGCAGTTCATGCCAGAAAATCAATTTCGTGACGATTTCGTACCCTTCCCTGTTGAAACGGCTGGCCTAGCTGTAGGGCATAGAGGTAAAGGCCTTCATAAGAAAAATTGGGCGCCGACTAAGAAATAATGGGTTTGACTCCCGCTCCAGATCCTCCCTGGTGAAAAGGATATCTATAGCAATACAGCGTGGCAATGCTGCGAGCCTCATGGGAAACTTTGTACCAGGAACGATTATGGGTGGATTATTTTAACTATCTATTATTAGTAACCAACAATTTTATATTAAGTTTTGTGTACGTATAGCTAGTTAGTTGACGTAAATTAATAATTTAGATATGATTAATTTCGTGACCAGTAAGTAATATAGTAATAACAACTCAGTTTTTCGTATGTACCTACGTAGTGAATAATTTTTCCGGCTCGCTGCGCTCGATTTCTTGTGCAATGCGCCCCTAAAATGTGGTAGTTAGCAAAAGGGTCCAGTACGCCCTTTAAAAAAAAGTTACTGGAATCATCATTTCAGCTCGTATATGTCCCCACCGAGGGGCTCGAACCTACCTTGAATTAGGGCGAACGGGCCTCAGTCGAGCACACGGGCCCAGTGCGAGTTGGTCAAATTCACACACAGCCCGAGCTTCCTTGAAGACGTGTGCAGGTTTCTTCACGATGTTTTCCTTCACCGTAAGAGCGTTGGATAAACGTAAATGTAAAATCGAAATTCGAAAACACATTGATACGTAGCAGAATTCGAACTGCGACTTCCCGGACAGGAGGTAGCGCCCCCAGCCCTTACGCCACCGACGCAACAGAATATCAACATATTATAATAGCGTTTTAAATACCTACTTTATGTTGTGATTTATTATGAAACAAAAAAAAGGGGTTGAAAAATAAAAAAAACTTTAGGGTTGGATGAGCTTCGTTATATTGGTTGAGAGAGGGCCCCATCCGATTCATTTGCCTCGGGCCTCGAACGGTGTAGATACGCCACTGTAACCCAGATAGTAAAAAGGTAGGTACTTAGTAAATAGTAGCGTTATTTAGGGCAACTACCTCGGTCACCTTACTTCAATAATTTGTGTTACTAATGTAAACTATTTTACAAATGCATTTAATGTAGTATTCAAATGTGAAAATACTGCGCTGTAAACAGTCGAGTCTGTCAAACGCGAATTCTCAAGACACAATTTAGAAAACCGGCCAAGTGCGAGTCGGACTCGCTCACCGAGGGTTCCATACCACCACATGTCTAGATAGGAACTTTAAAATAGTAAATCAAAAACCGTACATAATAGAAATAATTAAAAATCTGTTTAAGCTTGTGCCAATGAAGCCCTTTCATACGATACAATTGAAAATTTGGACCGCCGTTCCTTGCATAATTGATTACCTACTTGAAATAAAGACTATATTTTAATGACTTAATTACAAATGTATAGTTTTCACATTTTCTCTATACTTGTAGTATAAGACGGGATTACTTGACAAACTATAGTTCTAGGTCAACGGAAAATACGCTTTGAATTTTGATTCCCTTGAGATTGTCGAAATATACGTTTTTTGCGGCATAAACGGCCGCATCGTTTTTCACCTTAACTTAGAAGTTTGATTTTTTTCACAGATTCAAGGGACTGCAGGCGGGAGTTTATGGTTTTAATTTCAACTCGATACCTGCATGCGTTCCCGAGATAAAGGGTCTTGACAGACAGACGGACGGACGGACAACATAGTGATCCTATAAGGGTCCCGTTTTTTACTTTTGAGGTACGGAACCCTAAAAATAATTACGTTTGTTTGTACATCTAAACGTCACAAATCTTGCACCTACTTAAATATCTACGAACTTTGTGACATACAACGCACAGCTTGAACAGCCACCGAGAAGCATGAATTTTGCACAGGAGCTTCTTTTACATAGTAAATTAATTACATTAAGGTAGGGTTTTTTATCCACAATGCGGTATTTTACTACTAGTCATTCGAGTAACTGTTTATCAACTGTCAAAAACGAAAGTTTGTTCTGTAATTGTTTGCGTTACTGACATAGTGACGTCATAAGTGCCAGTCTTTAACGAACTTATTTACTGTTTTTAAGTTAATATAAAATTAAAACTTGAATGAGCAAGTGTTTTTGTTATTCTAGAAGAAATGCTATTTATTGAATAGTATATTTAATTTATTTTTTATACGGTAAAATAGCCTATTGGTTAGCCCTTGGCATCATCTCATCTGATGGTCAGTAAAAAATCGAAAGAAACCGCTCCCAAGCCAGTTGTAAGTCGCGCACCGCAGACCCTCAGCCATAAAAAATATATCATCATCATCATCATATCAGCCGAAGGAAGTCCACTGCTGGACATAGGCCTCCCCCAAGGATATCCACGACGACCGGTTCTGCGCTGCCCGCATCCAGCGGCTTCCCGCGACCTTCACCAGGTCATCAGTCCACCGAGTGGGAGGCCTGCCTACACAAAAATATATATTTGCGGGCAAAGTCGCGGTTAAAAGCAAGTTTACTATGAAACAGCAACAACAATAGTCATGAAAACCCACATCATCATTACAGCTCATATACGTCCCCACCGAGGGGCTCGAGCCTACCCTGAATCAGGGCGATTAGGCCTTAGTCAACCACGCGGGCCCAGTGCGGGTTGGTCGACTTCACACACAACCTTCGAGTTTCTTCGCAGGCGTGTACAGGTTTCCTCACGATGTTTTCCTTCACCGTTAAAGCAATCGGTAAGTATGTACGTAAGTTTTTGAAAAACTCATTGGTACATTGGCCGTCCAGATTTGAACCCGGTACCTCTGGTTAGATGGACCGAGTCGTTACCGGTTGAGCCACCGACGATGAAAGCCCACACGTATACAATAATATCGCTAGTTCAACTGAAAAAGGTTAAAACATAAAAATAATATCTTTATTATTAGCTGTTGCTAAAAATATCGTGACATTTCGTCCCCAATTTAAAATAATAGTCCATTTTTCTCGGGCGCTAACAATGCAACATGATTGCGATATAATTTCTTCGGTACTTTCCAGCACCAGAGAGCGACCTTGCGTTTCCGGATATCTACATGCATCATCAAGTAATGTAAATGGGTACCTATACAAGCTTGAAGTACGGTTAGCAAAAAAAAATTGTCTATATCTTATTAATCGACTTCAAAAAAGAGGACGAGGTTTCTCAATTCGACCGTATATATATTTTTTATGTGTGTTCGCGGATAACTTCGTCGTTCATGAACCGATTTTGATGATTCTTTTTTTGTTGAAAAGGAGATATCCCAAGCTTTGTACCATGATGAGGAAACCAGGATCTGATGATGGCATCCCAGAGAAATGGAGGAATTTAAAATAATTTTGAAAAAAAACCGACTTCAAACAGGAAACTAAGGTTCCCCTTAGTTATCATATGAGTTATCTGTCTTGGTTATTTAATTTATTTTTCGACTTACATTGCATTTATTTATTTATTAAAATTATTGCATAGTTCAGTTTGCTAAAATAATTGGATTGTCGTAATCGTTTTCTTTTTCTTAGTTTTGTAAAAATAAAAAACATAACGAACAGATAAAGATATAAAAAAAAAGATAGAGTAGGTATTAATTATTTCTTATTAAACATTTCTTCCCGTACTTAACAGAAATTTCGTCCGTATTACAAATCCAAAACCGTGTCTGTAAGTCTGTTATTGCTATAAATTCTGAACCGATTTCGATGAAACTTTGGTTTAGTGCTTTTTGCTTATGAAGGGCGGAAAACAAAATAGAACTTTTTTCCAAAACAATACATGATTCCTGAGGGTCCTTGAAAAAGCTCTAAAATGGGAATAGGACTTTTTGAAAACTGTTATAGATTATTTCTTTTTCCAAGCGGCTTTTTTCTGTATTGTTTTTTGGCATACAATAAACTAATACGTACCTACTTACTTGCGAGTGTGGTTAACAGGTCTTTCCAGACCCCTCCGACCTTTCCGTGATTAAAAATACGTGGCTTTGCCTCACCAGAGTGTATTTTGTTCTTATGAAGGTTTTTGAGGGTGTGAGGGGCGCAAGCTGCAAGCGGCTTATGAGCGTGAAAATGGGTTTATTTCCAGATCCCTTGGAAATTTCATTTTCTGGGAGTGAAAGTATCGTATTTCTTTCACTTAGCACTGTCCCCAAATTTCTGACATTAGTTTTATACTTTTAACGTGAAAAGGTAACAAGCACACAGACATTCCTTAAAAATTATAACATTAGTAAGAATTAATGCACCTGTTAAGTGTACATAAATATCTTAGGACCCAGGAGCGAATTTAATTCAAAATTGACTTGACTTTGTGTGCCGACCGTACCGCTAAAGATCAACCGTGTATCGTCAGCGTGCGTGTACGCAGCACGCACAACGCCCGCGCTGAACTAAGTCCCTATAAAAGCTCTGCGATATGGATCAGTGCGCATTCGTGTGAATTTCCTCTAGACTTACTAACGATTCTAACGCAATGGCAGCTAAGGTGATCTTTGTCTCTTGTTTTGTTTTTCTGTGACTGTGTAGTGACGTGGGTAGTAGGGTTGGCGTAGGATTCAAGTGTAGGACTAGTGTGAAAAGGAAATAGGAAATACCTGAATTTATTCTGTTACTCTTAACACAAACACGTTAAGAATTGAAAAATATGTGATCTGAATTGCTTTGAACTACTTAATCAAACCTTAGAAGTGGTACCTACGTATTTGAAATTTTAAAAATATCGGGAAAATCATGACTAAGATGTTTCTATTAAACTATTATAATAAATCATAAAGTTAATCTCAAAGACTCTACAAATCAATCAATTCAAAAATTTTAAATTTTATTTTAAAGCCGGATTTTGTTTTTTTATTTACGGCTTATCCATTTTTAGGGTTTGACTACTCAAACTAGGAACCCTTACAGTTTCTTCATGTCCGTCTGTCAGTCAGTCTGTATGTCTATCGATAGGTTACAGTCGTAGAAGTTTTGGTAAAAGATCATTACAGTTATAATAAATCTGAAATTAGGTATAGTTATACAAATCTATTATCCCCATAATGTTGTGGATTGAAAACTGTAAAAAATATATAAAGTGGGGGTATTTTTTTGTTCAAGTTTAAATTTTTCTCGTTTAAAATTAAAAAAAAACTTAAGTGGTGATTTTTATGTTAAACTAAAATGCTAATTCAGGAAATCTTAGAAAAAGAAGGGCATAATTATAATAATTATCATGGCTAAGTAAGCTTTCATAGTTAAGCCGAACAACTGATGTGCAGAGGAATTTGTAGAAGTTTTCAATACTAATTCAATAACAATTGCAAAATAAATTTGTTTTTTAAATAATTCATTTATTGTTTGAAGACTATAAAACTCTACTTTGCGCGTGTTTCGACACGCACTTGGACACTATTTAATTCACAAATTAATTAATTTCTGTTCAGAACAAGTCCTGTATCCAAGAACCTTTCACTCAGAACTGGCTGACAGTTTCTCCACCGACAAGAGCGTAGCTCTTAAGATGACGAAGACTTAATTCATTTTGTCTTAATTCCAGTTGGTCGTAGTACTCGCAGCCCTGGTGGCAGTGGCCCACAGCTCGGTGGTGCCGCTGGCGCGAGCAGACGCCGACTACACGAGCTTCGCGTACGACGTGGCGGACCCATACACCGGCGACTACAAGAGCCAGGTGGAGACGCGCGTCGGCGGCACCGTGCAGGGCCAGTACTCGCTACTGGACGCCGACGGCACAAAGCGCACCGTCGACTACGCCGCTGATGACATCAACGGGTTCAACGCCGTTGTGAGGAAGGACCCGGTCGTTGCCGCCGCACCTGTGGTTGCTGCTCCCGCTGTGGCTACCTACGCCGCTGCTCCCGCGGTTGCAACTTACGCTGCTCCTCTCCACACTTACTCACCTGCTGTTGCCCCCGCTTCGGTGGTTGCAGCTCGTACTGTTGCTTCACCTGCCGTGTACGCTGCCAGTGCCCCGGTTATCTCCACTGCTGTGGCCGCCCCTTCAGTATACGCTGCTCACGCGCCGGTGGTCTCTCACATTGCCGCCCCGACCGTGCATGCTGCCAGCGCCCCTGTAGTTGCCGCCCGCGCATATGCTCCGTCTGTTTACACAGCTAGCGCCCCGTTAGTTGCCGCTGACACGTACGCTCCCTCCGTTTACGCTGCCAGCGCCCCCATAGTTGGCCGCAGCTACGGTCACTCTGTATACGCTGCCGCACCTTCAGTAGTAGCTGCCCGCACTATCGCGTCTCCTTACTACGCTTCTTACGCCAACCCTATCAACTACTGGTAAAGTTTTAAATAGAAGACCAGAGAAAACCACGACGTGTTCAATCGATTTGTAAATAATTATTTTTACGAAATAAACATTCCGAAAATAATAATTTGTAAAATAAACAAAAGTTATACAAAAAGGTTTTGTTTTATTTTATTTCACAACATAATATTATCATCATTATGATTTAGGAGACGTGCTCTTGTCGGTGTAGCTCTTTCCAGGTCTCTCTCTCCCACACTATATCTTTAATTTCACTATACGTTGAGAACAGAAGAGGAAAGATGATAGGACACCTATGTAGACACGATAATTTTATAAAAAACATAATAGAAAGAATGATCGAAGGTAAGCGCGGAAGACAAACACCTAGAATTGATTATATCGACCAAGTTAAGAAGTAAGTTAAGGTGGAAACGTATAGGGAAACATAATATATGATACAGTAAATAAAGACAGTCACATAGATTGGCGGTCCTATCGCTTAACAACGATCTCTTCCAGAAAACCTTTGGGTAGAGAACTCGAAAAATATTATTAAAGGAGTAATTAGTTTGCAATAAATATAATTAAATTAATTTAATAATATATTCAGAACAAGAAACGTATACATAAACGCTATGAAAAATTGCTTAGGATAGGTGTAGGATAATAAACTTTAATTTCATCAATGTAGATTCTATTTAGGAAACCATAAACAGTAAATAATACGAATTTAAATAACTCAGTAGTCCAAAAGACTTCCCCGCAGACACCCTGCCCAAATGTGCCCATGACGCTTGCTGCGTTCCTCCGCTGGATAGCCAGCTACTTTTCAAAAATCCAGTAGATGCCTTGGACCGAAGTTACTAGTTTCTCATCTGTGGTTGGGCCAAAAAGGGGCCCGACCTAGATATCCGACCCTTTTCTCTCATTAAGACACCCTTATAAAAAAGACTTGGCCTCTGAGCACCACGGCCCCTCTTTCTCGAGAGCAATCGGAATAAACTGACAAACATATTCATACCTACTCGTATATATTTGTATTATTTTAGGTGTAACTTCATATCAGCTCATAACGTCCCCACCGAGACGCTCGAGCCTACCTTGAATTAGGGCGATCAGGCCTTAGTAGACCACGCGGGCCCAGTGCGTGTTAGTCGACTTCACACACAACTTTCAACTTAAATCAAGTGGGAGAGTTTTCACGATGTTTTCCTTCACCGTAAGAGCGTCCATAAACTTACATATGAAATCGAAGTTCAAAAACACATTGGTACGAGGCAGGACTCGACAGGAAGTAGCAGCTATTACGCCACCGACGCTCCTTTAGGTGTAAGTATGTGAATCAACCTTTTAACATATAAGTATATTCATTTTACGGAACTGAGACATGATCGCTTACTATGGGCCTCATAAGAAGGCTCAAGGTCACCCAAAGGGCACAAGGTCGTCGGTCCACCGAGTGAGAGGCCTGCCTAACTACGCTTTCCGGTGCGTGGTCGTCACTCAAGAACTTTACTGCCCCAACGGCCATCTGTTCTACGAGCAATGTGCCCCGCCCACTGCCACTTAAGTTTAGCAATTCTGAGAGCTATGTCGGTTACTTTGGTTCTCCTACGGATTTCCTCGTTTCTGATTCGATCACGCAGAGAAACTCCGAGCATAGCACGCTCCATTGCCCTTTGGGTGACCTTGAACCTTGTTATGAGCGGTGAACAGTTTCGGAGATATAACTTCTCCCTGTTTCACCCGTCGCTGCAGCTGGATAGGTTCCGAGTTTTGATCCTGGAGGCGAACCGACATGGTGGCGTTTTCATACAAACACTTCAGCACTTCGATATATCGATAGTTAATTTGGCATCTCTGGAGAGACTAACACAGCCCAAGTTTCGACAAAGGCTTTCTCATAGTCCACGAATGCCAAGCATAGTGGCTGATTGTACTCTTCGGTCTTTTGTATAAACTGCCGCAGCGTATGAAAGTGGTCTATGATACTAAATCCCTTTCGGAAACCGGCTTTCGTCAAACCTGCGTGCGAGACGATTCGTAATGACTCTCGAAAACAGTTTGTAGACGTGGCTCAGAAGTGAGATGGGTCTGTAGTCTTCAGCAGGGTATTGTTGCCCTTTTTGAAGAAAAGCACGACCACACTTCTGTGCCATGCCTTAGGCGTTTGTCCCTCGAGTATAGCGGAAATTAATAACATCTGAAGAGCTTTAAGTACCGGTGTTCCACCTGCTTTCAGAAGTTCATCCGTAATTTCATCATCACCCGGTGCCTTATTGTTTTTAAGCTGTTTAAGACCCATTCTAATCTCGTACAGGCTGACGTCCGGGATATCTTCGGTATAGTGTCGGTTAAGTCTAGCTCTTGGGTCTTTAGCCAGATCGCTGACAGGCAGACGTGTAGTCATATACAATTGTCCGTAGAACTTCTCAACTTCTTCCAGCAACTCAGTCTTAGACGATATGATCCGGCCATCCTCAGTCTTCAGCTTGGTCAGCTGGCTTTGACCAACAGACAGATCTCTCGCGAACACTTTTGAGCCTTTGTTGTTCTCAATCGCCTCTTTAATACAATTTGTATTATAGTGGCGCAAATCGCGAGTTAGAGACAGAGATCTGCTTGTTTAGTTGCCGATACTGATTAGCGTCTTCAGAGGACTGCAAAACCAATCTGCGTCTTTCTTCCATGAGGTTGCTGGTTAAGTCTTTGAACGGCAAGTTTTAAAAATCTTAGACCTGACCGTTTGGACAATTTCCACGAACCTGTCGTTATAATCGTCCACATTCTCGCAGTCTCCTAGGCATTCGAAGCGATTGTGCAACTCGAGCTGAATGTTCTCAGGGTTTTGGAGCTGGATGGGCTCTGGTCGGAGCATGGACTTCATAAGTCGACATCTTTCTAGCTCGGTCTTTAGATTCAATGTGCCTCTTACCGAATGGTGATCGCTTCCTGTTTTTTACTGAGTTAATCACAGAGGGATTTTGAATATTTGCCTTCTCGTCGAAAAGATGAAGTCGATCTCGTTCTTCGTTACGCCATTAGGATGCAGCCATGTCCACTTTCGCTGTTTAGGCTTTTTGAAGAAAGAGTTCATCATAAAGTTGGCCAATATAATATAATTATTTAATCTAATTAAATCGACCACCTAAGTTGTGTCGTAAACGAGTTTTTGTACAGATTTCAATTAAATAATGTCAGCAATTTAAATAAACTTCACTTCAGAAGTAAACCAGGAAGCAGAATTTGTAATAAATCTCAACTAACGTCACAAAGTCGGTAAAACATTGTTAATTGTACTTAATTTCGTACACAGTAATTAAATTTGAATCCGGTATTTGACTTCTTGTCATTCTAGTTACTTTTTATATAAACTGTCAAAAACGACATTATGTTGTAAAATTGTTCGTGTTACTAGCTTGTGACGTCATTGTCTATATACCTAACTACTTTTAACCTGGAAATGGTTTAAATTAAAATATCAAAGGAATATTTTTTTGTGATTTTGTAGGAGAAATGAATTAGTAAAGAATCCCTACTTAATATTATAAATGTGAAAGTAACTCTGTCTGTCAGTTACGCTTTCCCGCAAAAACTACTGAACGGATTTGGCTGAAATTTGGTAGGTAGACAGATTAGGACCTGGATTCAGACATAGGCTACTTTTTACCACGCTCGCGAGCCGCTTGCGGCTCGCGCACTGCGCACCCTCGAAAAGTCATAGAAACGTTGTCCACGCGAGTGAAACCGCGGGAAACAGCTAGTATATTATAATTTATTTATGGGTCCCCAGGAGGATCGAGTATCCATACAAACGTAGTTCCGATTTATCATAAAAACTACATGCCGGAATAAATTCAAACTTTACGAATATATTGAGTAAATACATATCGATTTTTCGATGTACTAATATAAAACGGGGAAAAAAAGAGCAGTTTCAAACTTTCAGTACAAAACTAATTTAAGCCTTCATTTAGTTATACTATTTCTGATAGTCATAAAATGTGATTACATAATTTCATTTGTAAAAAATCAAGAAATAAACAATCAATAACGTCTTAGTATTATAAATCATAATAGTTACGTTTCATATTACTACGATGAAAACTAATTACAAACATCGATATTTGTTTACTTAATTTATTTGCAAAGTTTGGATACAATCCAGCATGTAGTTTTTGTATTAAAGCGGAACTGCGTTTGTATGGAAACTCGGGATCCTTATGATACTGTCATTTATGATGCGTCGGTGGCGTAAAAGCTAGGGCGGCTACCTCCCTTATCCGGGAGGTCTGGGTTCAAATCCTGCCACTTTACAATGTGTTTTCGAATTTCGATTTCATATGTACGTTTATCCGATGCTCTTACGGTGAAGGAAAACATCGTGACAAAACCTGCACTGCTCACGCCTTCGAGAACACTCGAAGGTTGTGTGTGAAATCTATCAACCCGCACTGGGCCCGCGTTGTCGAATAAGGTCCAATTGCTCTAATTCAGGGTAGGCTCGAGCCCCTCGGTGGGGACGTATATGAGCTGATATGATGACTGTCAAAGAGATAGAACAACACTAGGTCTGTTACCAATTAGACACTGCCAGCACAAGCTGGCCACGTAACGGTATGCGTGATTTAGCCTCCGCGAGGCCTGTTTGTTTATACCTGTGTGTTTTTGTATCGTGTGTGTAGGTCTTGGGTTAGACATAGTAGGCTTACCAGATGGTCTGGATTCGTCTGGATTCTCAAGATATTTTATAAGATCTCCAGACTCCAGACAAAATACAAAATCTCCAGATAAACAGTTTATCGTAAAGCATCTTAGCAGAGGTAGTAAAATCAAACACAAAATACTTGTGGCAACGTAAAAATTAAGTACGAGTTTGATTAAGCTCAAAAAGTATTAAGTTTAAAATTTAGTAATTTTAACAAGATTGTTGATATTAAAAATAATAAGTAAAATTTTGATTCTTAACTTTTATTTCTCCATATAATAACCCCAATATCCAGACATTTTGAAAAAATATCCAGATAATTTAGTTTTGTGATCTGGCCACCCTAGTTACACACTGCCAGCACAAGCTGGCCACGTAACGATATGCGGGATTTAGCCTCCGTGAGGCCTGTTTGTTTATATCGGCAGTGTGTATGTATTGTCTGTAGGTCTTGGGTTAGACACTACCAGCACAAGCTGGCCACGTAACGCCATGAGTGATGTAGCCTCCGCGATGCCTGTTTGTTTATACCGGCAGTGTGTGTATGTATTGTGTGTGTAAGTCGTGGGTTAGACACTGCCAGCACAAGCTGGCCACGTAACTGTATGCGTGATTTAGCCTCCGCGAGGCCGGTTTTTTTATACCGGCAGTGTGTGTATGTATTGTGAGAGTAGGTTTTTACTGTACTTACCTAATTTTATTTGAACTTAATCTATTTATTTTTGGATTTGTTTATTTTTTTAATGAATAAGTAATTTTACCTTGTTAAATCATTTATTATAATCCAAGCCATATCCATGCAATTTTTTCAATTGCATGTGTCTTCATGTGAGCTACTAGGTTACATTTTTGATGAAATTGTTTGTCACATTCTAAACATATATAAGATTTATCGCTTTCATGTTTCATCGTATGTCTTACAAAAGCACTTCTGTCACTAAACAGCTTATTAAATTCTGAAGATGAACAAGATTTCTCTACTGTATGAAATCGCATGTGCGTTACGAAACTTCCTTTTTCTCGGAATACTTTGTCACATTCTAAACACGAATACAGTTTGTCTACTGTGTGAACCCTCATGTGTCTTATCAAATTTATTTTTTCACTGAATGCTTTGCCACATTCTGAACATAAATACGGTTTTTCGCCTGTGTGAACCCTCATATGTCTTACCAAACCACCTTTTTGGCTGAATGCTTTGGCACATTTTGAACATGAGTATGGTTTCTCTCCCGTGTGTGTCCTCATGTGTGTTACCAAAGCACCTTTTACACGAAATTCTTTCTCACATTCTGAACACAAATATGATTTAACTCCTGTGTGAATCCTCATGTGATTTTCCAAACAAGGTTTTTCCCTGAATGCTTTGTCACAGTCTGAACATGAATATGGTTCCTCGCCTGTATGAATCCTTATGTGTTTTAATAAATCCCACTTTTGAACGAATATTTTGTCACATTCTGAACATGAATATGGTTTCTCACCCGTGTGTATCCTCATGTGTGTTACTAAAGCACATTTTACACCAAATGCTTGGTCACATCCTGAACATGAATATGGTTTCTCTCCTGTGTGAGTTCTCATGTGTGTTATCAAACAACCTTTATAAATGAAAGTTTTGTCACATTCTGAACATGAAGAAGATTTCTCACCTATGTGAACCCTCATGTGTCTTATCAAATTTTTTTTTTCACTGAATGCTTTGCCACATTCTGAACACGAATATGGTTTTTCGCCTGTGTGAACCCTCATATGTCTTACTAAACCACCTTTTAGTTTGAATGCTTTGGCACATTCTGAACATGAGTATGGTTTCTCTTCTGTGTGACTCCTCATGTGTGGTACCAAATCACATTTATAAATGAATGCTTTGTCACATTCTGAACATGAATATGGTTTTCCGCCTGTATGAATCCATAAATGTTTTATTAAATTCCGCTTTTGAGCGAACACTTTGTCACATTCTGAACATGAATATGGTTTCTCCCCTGTGTGAATCCTTGTGTGTGATAATAAATTCCATTTTTGAGTGAACACTTGGTTACATTCTGAACATGAATATAACTTCTCTCCTGTGTGAATCCTCGTGTGTGTTACCAAACCATATTTATGAACCAATGTTTTGTCACATTCTAAACATAAATATGGTTTCTCGCCTATGTGCATCCTTATGTGTCTTACCAAATCACCTTTGTTTGTAAATGCCTTGTCACATTCTGAACATGAATATTCTTTCTCTCCTGTATGAATCCTCATGTGTCTTACCAAATCACCTTTTTGAGTGAATGCTTTGGCACATTCTGAACATGAATATGGTTTCTCTCCTGTATGAATCCTCATGTGTGCTATCAAAACATTTTTTTGACTGAATGCTTTGTCACATTCTGAACATGAATATGGTTTCTCTCCTGTGTGAATCCTCATGTGTGTTGCCAAACCACCTTTATATCTGAATGATTTGTCACATTCTGAACATGAGTATGGTTTCTCTCCTGTGTGAATCCTCATGTGTGTTATCAAAACACCTTTATGACTGAATACTTTGTCACATACTAAACATGAATATGGTTTCTCTCCCGTGTGAATCCTCATGTGTGTTGCCAAAACACCTTTATGACTAAATGCTTTGTCACATTCTGAACATGAATATGGTTTCTCACCTGTATGAATCCTCATGTGTGTTACTAAACCACCTTTATGACTGAATGCTTTGTCACATTCTGAACATGAATATGGTTTCTCTCCTGTATGAATCCTCATGTGTGTTACCAAACCACCTTTATGACTGAATGCTTTGTCACATTGTGAACATGAATATGGTTTCTCATCAGTGTGAATCCTCATGTGTTTTACCAAATTACTTTTTCGACTGCATATTTTGTTACATTCTGAACATGAAAAACCTGTCATACTTGAGTTTGTATTAGGTAGGTACCTAACACATTTTATGGCATAGAACTTATTTGAGCTTATCAAGACTTCACTGGTAGGTTCTGATAACTTATTAACACATACCTATTGTGTGGTTCTGGACGTGTGAGTAATTTTTCTTTACTTTCTTCGGTGACTATTAGTTTATTTCCATGTGCAATAAGATCGTAGGCAAGTGCTTACTTGTTTATCTTGTACCACTGCTGTTTCTGAATAAATATTTAGTTTCTTCCTTTAGTGAGCACTTAATATTTACTATGGTCTTTTAGATTATTCCGAAAATTAAAAGATTTCTGTTATATACCCGTTCGAGATAATGTTTACAAGATCTGGTCCTCAAGAGTTATAAAATGTCTTCATTTGAAAACGTGCTATGCTTGGGTTGTACTTACGGAGGTTCTATTCGCACTTTAACTCGTGCCGTTCTTGCTGGTCGTTTTCTTTTAGAAGTCGTTATTTCGATTATTTATTGGTGCACATCACGGCCAAATAGACTCCAAAACAACAATCACAGTATAAAACAATTGCACCCATTTGTTGAAGTTTGAAAAGTTTGAATTAAGAACGCGCTGTAATTTTAGTTTGATTTTTTTTTCGGCTTCCAAAAAGCACGGATATCATCAAAAACACAACATGTATACAAAAATGCACGTCTCGTAACGCAGTTCTTCTACCGCAAAAAGTTGTGATGAAATCAATGACTTCTATATTACAGCTGGCGTAAGGACCCAGCCAACGCGCGCGACTAACGCTCCCAGCAAATTGGTGCGAAAATCAAATAAAATTCGCACACTCAGCGGGAAATTGCAGAGTGCGTTGGAAAGATATTCCATATAAAAATGCCTTTTTGTGTTGTTAGAGGCTGTAAAATATTCTCAAAGAAAGGCTAAAAAGAAACGGAATATCGTATCATCGTTAAGTAACCTTACATTGTATTTTTTCTTATAAACAAAAATAATAAACACATTTTTAAAGCGACAATTCTATCAGGGTCCTTTTATCATGGCACTGACGTACGCTCTCGCCCACGCTAGTTCGTACGAATTATGTCAGATGGGCGCTACTTCTTGCATGTATGAAGAAAATCTAAGTAAAATATGGAGACGAGCGGATACTTCTGTCCAAATTTGTGGATGAAATGAAATGTAAAATCAAGTCGATTGAAATATTCAGTACCTACGAGTATCTGTGGGAGCATCTATCCAACAACTTTGTGATAATTTTTTACCTAAATATATAGTGTTCAAATCAATGTTAGGCATCTTTTTTAGGGCTCCGTAACCAAAGGGTGAAAACGGAACCCTATTACTGAGACTTCGCTGTCCATCTGTCTGTCTGTATGTCTGTCTGTCCGTCTGTCTGTCCGTCCGTCCGTCTGACTGTCTGTCACCAAGCTGTATTTCATGAACCATGATAGCTAGACAGTTGAAATTTTCACAGGTGGTGTATTTCTGTTGCCACTATAATAAAAAATACTAAAAAATATAAAAAAGTGAAAAAATAAGGGGGTTTCCATACAACAAACGTGATTTTTTTTTTGCTCGTTTTTGCTCTATATTGATAACGGCAACAAGTAGACGCTTGAAATATTTACAGATTATTTAGTTTTATATTCACTTTAAAAATAAATATAAAATAATATTAAAGGGGGGCTCCCATACAGCAAACGTGATGTTATGGCTCGATAGTGATAACGGCAACAGGTAGACAAAAATTCACAGAATATAGAGTTGTATTATTGACTTTAAAAGTAAATAATTAAATTAAAATAAAATTAATATTTCAGGGGGGTTTCCAAACAAGAACCGTGATTTTTTATTTTGATTTTCCGACTCGCACTTGGCCGGTTTTGTAATATTTTTAAGCAGTTTATTGAGTACAAATAAAAGATATAACAGGAATATTTATTTATAATATTATTATTTATTATAATTTTTTTGTTTTTTTTGTCTCTGTCTTTTTCTTTATGTGTAAAGAGTAAATAAAATAACCACACTTTTGCACTTTTTCAATGGTTTTTCGTTTCAACCAAAAACTATAAAAAATAACATTACTCGTTTTGTATTATCATACATGTTATAATAAATATTGTTGCATAAGTATATATAAAAATTTATACTTCAAAATACTAAGTAGTTATAACTAGAGTTGAAAGTAACGGTGTAGACCTATCTTTGGGTTTTTTTTCTATATACGAGTAATAGTGCCAAAACTGCTCAATCGTGTTTTAATAGGTTTTGACTTTAAGGAACATCATAAGGGTATTTTTTACAACCTTGGGTTTTCTATCCTTTAGGAGTAATACACATCAAAAATAACGAAAATCTGTAATATTACCGCTTTAATGAATAGAATGACTTCGCAAGGCAAAATAATTAAATAAGAATAATCTAGTATTTAATGTAGTCCCAACTCCTAAAGTATAATAATATTAGATGGATTTAGTTGTGTGCAGATTATTTTGCTGTGTGCGATTGAAAAAAAATTAATTGCGATAAAAATTAATTTAAAAAACCGGACAAGTGCGAGTCGGATTCGCCCACCGAGGGCTCCGTACTAATTTGTAGGTACCTACATATTATAAATCATAACAGTGCAAACTGTTAGGTACTACATAACGCCAAAATTATTAGGTACCTACCTATACACGTAAAAAAGGAAAAATGATTTTTTTTCGTTCTTCGTCATAAATCGAAAACTAGACATGAAAACTATGGGACTAAACTATAGCTGAGACTATGGAAGACCTGAGCACAATGCTCGATGGCCTCAGTAAAGTCTCTCAACAAGTGGGTCTTAAAATGAACATGGACAAGACGAAAATAATGTTAAATGTCCGTGTCGCACCCACCCCTCTAAAGGTTGGAGACTCTACACTGGAAGTTGTTGACGAATATGTATACCTGGGACAAACAGTCCAGCTAGGCAGATCCAACTTCAAAAAGAGATCAATCGACGAATACAGTTCAGCTGGGCAGCGTTCGGGAAGCTTCGCAATATCTTCAAGTCCCAAATACCGCAGTGTCTCAAGACTAAGGTCTTTGACCAGTGTGTGTTGCCAGTGATGACTTACGGAACTGAGACATAAGCCTCAATATTTTCCGAATTATTTTTATAACGTCAGATATGGGAATATAACGAGTCATTCAGCGAATATTTAACATCAATATAAAAAAATCAGTATAAAAAAACCATTCAGTCGTTTCCTCTCAGAAAGAGCCCAAAGTTTTGAAAGTTTATTTTTACGAAACATCTGGCTGAAATGTAATAGTGTGGCATATTGTTGGAATCAGCTCACGGAGCCCTTTAATTTGATATCCCACTCGATGGGATTTCTGAAAATATTTTTTTGAATTGAAAACTTCTTTAGGAGCGTTGGGCATTTTTTGAGATGGGAATAAACCATTGAACTCGCGACACCGTTACCGACACCGACACCTTACCAGGAACACTCGCAGGGTCAAAACTTTTTCAAACTAGTCGTTAGCCAGGAACATTCGGAGGGTCAAAACTTATAAAACTGTAAAAAGTTTTCACTTCTGTCGGCACTCCCGGAGTAGTTAGGTTTTTTTGCATACAAAAAATGATGACGTCATAGATTGAAAATGTACCAGGCAGGTGTCAGATATCCACCCAAAACCAAAATATTTACTTAGACTACTTTCCTAAAAAAAAATATACACGCGAACTTCTCCACAGGACAACAGTCAGGTCCAGGACTATGTATATGCCTTTGCTACGTGACATTGCAGCATTTCAAGGAGTAATTTTTTTACGCAACCAAATGCATCATGCTTAAACAGCTTACCGTACTTTTGTTAGATTTATAAAAATAATCGAATCAGAAACGAGGAGATCCGTAAAAGAACCAAAGTAACCGACATAGCTCTCAGAATTGCTAAACTTACGTGGCAGTGGGCGGGGCACATTGCTCGTAGAACAGATGGCCGTTAGGGGAGTAAAGTTTTCGAGTGGCGAACTCGCACCGGAAATCGTAGTATAGGTAGGCCTCCCTATCGGTAGACCGATGACCTGGTGAAGGTCGCGGGAAGCCGCTGGATGCGGGCAGCGCAGAACCGGTCGTCGTGGAAATCCTTGGGGGAGGCCTATGTCCAGCAGTGGACGTCCTTCGGCTGATATGATGATGATGATAATAATAACTCGATAATAAAATCAAATAAAGTTTATGAGCTTCATATGGGACATACTTTTATCATCATATCAACTCATATATGTCCCCACCGAGGGGCTCGAGCCTACCCTGAATTAGGGGAATAGGGCCTTAGTCGACCACGCGGGCTCATTGCGGGTTGATCGACATCACACACAACCTTTGAGTTTCTTCGCAGGCGTGTGCAGGTTTCCTCGCGATGTTTTCCTTCACCGTAAGAGCGTCATAGCTTTTAAGAAAAATATTTAATAACTATTCTTAAAAACTATATCGGGCCCATTGCAGCAAGGATTCTATTCTACAATAGGGTATATGCATAATTTCTTTTATGCATTTCTTAACAAAATATGAAAATTCCGTAAAAAACAATGACAAAAAGTGAAATGAAAATTTAAATCGGCCAAGAAATAAGGAAGATAAAGGCATTTTAACTTCTAATAACACAAAGATATCCGATATGTAAATGTGACGACATAAAACACTCGGTCCATATAAACTCTATGCTACATTATGTTTTGCTAGAAGGAGATAGAGACAAATCTTTAATGGCTTACATATTGGTTATTTTTATCGTTATTCAATAATATTTTTTGTGTACCGTTTCTTTTATGAATGAGCTTTTATTAAAGCAAAAAAAAAATAATCATGCACATTTCCTATTGTTCAGCCCACACTACTAGTCATACCTACTTCTGTCAGCTGCTAGTTAGTAGTTCTTAGTTTACTTCGTCGAAGCAACACTTCCCATTCCATACACTACTTCCGTCAGCTGCTAGTTAGTAGTTCTTAGTTTACTTCGTCCAAGCAACACTTCCCATTCCATACACTACTTCTGTCAGCTGCTAGTTAGTAGTTCTTAGTTTACTTCGTCCAAACAACACTTCCCTTTCCATACACTACTTCTGTCAGCTGCTAGTTAGTAGTTCTTAGTTTACTTCGTCCAAGCAACACTTCCCATTTCATACACTACTTCCGTCAGCTTCTAGTTAGTAGTTCTTAGTTTACTTCGTCCAAGCAACACTTCCCATTCCATACACTACTTCTGTCAGCTGCTAGTTAGTAGTTCTTAGTTTACTTCGTCCAAGCAATACTTCCCATTCCATAGACTACTTCTGTCAGCTGCTAGTTAGTAGTTCTTAGTTTACTTCGTCCAAGCAACACTTCCCATTCCATACACTACTTCTGTCAGCTGCTAGTTGGTAGTTCTTAGTTTACTTCGTCCAAGCAACACTTCCCATTCCATACACTACTTCTGTCAGCAGCTATTTAGTAGTTCTTAGTTTACTTCGTCCAAGCAACACTTCCCATTCCATACACTACTTCTGTCAGCTGCTAGTTAGTAGTTCTTAGTTTACTTCGTCCAAGCAACACTTCCCATTCCATACACTACTTCTGTCAGCTGCTAGTTAGTAGTTCTTAGTTTACTTCGTCCAAGCAACACTTCCCATTCCATACACTACTTCTGTCAGATGCTAGTTAGTAGTTCTTAGTTTACTTCGTCCAAGCAATACTTCCCATTCCATACAGCCTTGTTATGATGCTGTGGCTTCACTACTTTAGTAGTAAGTACCCGATATTTTATACCGAGAAGCGTCGGTGGCTCAACCGTTAACGACACGGCCCTTCTAACCAGAGGTGCCGGGTTCAAAATCCGGACGGCCAATGTACCAATGAGTTTATCGAAACTTACGTACATATACTCAGCGATTGCTTTAACGGTGAAGGAAAACATCGTGAGTAAACAAGCACACACCTGCGAATAAACTTGAAGGTTGTGTGTGAAGTTGACCAACCCGCACTGGCCCCGCGTGGTCGACTAAGGCCCGATCGCCCTAATTCAGGGCAGGCTCGAGCCCCTCGGTGGGGATGTATATGAGCTGATATGATGGTGATGATTTTATACCGAGATTTCGCTCACGATTCTGAACAACTTTGGCTAAGTTAACAAAGCTAAAATTGCAAAAAAATGTAATACTAATACCAAGTTGACCTATTACCAGTAGATCGATTTGTTTCGGAGGTCCAAAACTTGACGATTTGACCATTGCATCGGTTCCTTGTTGAAAATTCTTTAGAATCATTGGTAGAAGCACCGTATCAGGTGCTAATGTAGAGTAGCACCTTATGAGGATTGTGAAGCTGCGACTTTTCATACAAACGGCGTTAACGATTTTCACCTCTTAAATGTTAACCGATTAGGATCAATTTTTGATAGGTTTTCAGTCAAAACAAAAGCTAGGCTTATAAGTTTCGTATTTTAAATTACTGATTATAAAAAATAAAAAAATTACCGAAATTAGTTATGTATGAAAACACGTGAACGACAATAAAATTAAACTTATTAACTTTATCGAAAAAGCAAAAACGTATAAGCCCAGCTTTTGTTCTGACTGACAACCTATCAAAAATTTGTCCAAATTGGTTAACATTTAAGAGGAGAAAATCGTTAACGCCGTTTGTATGAAATACTTAATTAAAAGAGTTTTCAAAGCGAATACAGCAGGAGCTCGATAATTGGAACATCCAATTATATACCCTGTTCAGATTTACAAAGCGTTCGGATTTTACTATGTAGATGTTACAAAATGTACATTGGAAATGAAGCTTATTTTTTTGTAATTCAAAGTACGTTTTATCATGCAAAAATGTTATAATTAAAGTATAATGCAAATAATCACACCGTTCAAAGATTTCCATTAATTTAATGCTTTGACGAGTGATATTCGGCGACATAAAAATGATTTATCCCTTAGTTTACGCAAAAGCTTTTTTCTGGAATCGAAATATGGCCTTCATTCCAAACAACTGTTAATCTAACAACTACTACATCTAAAATGCGTGACACGGTTCTGAACAACAACGGTTGTGCGCTTGGAGAGTAGTTGGTTCGAATTATAAAGGTGTTCGGATTAGCATGTGTTCAGTTTATCGAGGCCCTACTGTTGTTTGATAGGCTTCCCTAATTTAAAACTATAGATAACTCAATATTTCCTATTTCGAGTAGGTGAGATGATGCCAAGGGCTTATCAATTGTGGATTTAAATAAAAAGGTATCTTATTAATAAAAACAAAGACGCCGTTTGTTATTGTTTCAATTTTATTTCCTTCATTCATTAATACATACATATTTACATGTGCAATATCAGGTATATCGCTCTTATTTTTGGTTCCGAATACGATAAGTTATAGGTACTTTTCCGCACATCCGTAATTCTAAATTTACCAAGCGTGAGCTGCGTAGCCCAGCGGCGCTGAGTACACCGATGGAGCGTAGGTTCGGACTGCTGGGGCAGCGGCGTAAGTGTGGACTGCTGGGGAAGCGTATGTTCGGAAGGCGGGGGCAGCGGCGTAAGTGTGGACTGCTGGGGAACCATATGTTCGGAAGGCGGGGGCAGCGGCGTATGCCGCAGCGGCAGGAGCAGAATAAGTGGCAACCGCAGGAGCAGCAGCGGCATAAGTGGTAACGGCAGGGGCAGCATAAGTGTGGATAGGAGCGGCGTAAGTCGCAACCGCGGGAGAAGCGGCGTAAGTAGCCACAGCGGGAGCGGCAACAGTCCTGGCAGCAACCACAGCTGGCGCTGCAACCACAGGCGCGGCGGCAAAGACCGGGTCTTTCCTTACAACAGCGTTGAACCCATTGACATCGTCAGCGGCGTAATCGACGGTGCGCTTGGTGCCGTCGGCATCCAGTAGCGAGTACTGGCCCTGCACGGTGCCGCCGACGCGCGTCTCCACCTGGCTCTTGTAGTCGCCGCTGTGCGGGTCCGCCACGTCGTACGCGAAGCTCGTGTAGTCGGCGTCTGCTCGCGCCAGTGGCACCACCGAGCTGCGGGCCACCACCACCAGGGCTGCGAGTACTACGACCAACTGGAATTCAGACAGAAAAAAAAATTTGTAATGAAGGTTTATGTTAAAGTTTAAAAAGTTGTTTTCCTCTCATTAAAAAAAACACTACGAAAACTAACGATAAACTTGACTTTTAATTATAGGCACTACGGATCTTGGGAATAAAGTAGAGCCACTAAACTATATTTTAATATTTATTGATTTTAAAAAAGAGGTGTTTTAATAGCTGACAATCCACCCGTTTTGGCTGTGGTTTTCGTCGTCAATGGTCTCGTTGGATGAAATAGGGATAACGACAACATCAGAAATAAATTATGAACTCTTGATTACTAAATTGCCATCCTACTTAAACTTCGGAAAACCTTACTCGTTTTGTTTTCCATCAAATCTTCGATTTTTAATTCACCAAAATCACAAAATGAGTACATAAATGACGCTGCAAAACTATGGCCTCACGCCTAGGTATTTCAAACATTTTTGGAACAAAATATCGTTTTTGACAGATGATAAAAAGTAAATCAGATGACAAGCACTCGTCATCCCTAAAGGCTAGTTTCACAGCTCTGCTGTCTGGAAGGCCCGTGTGGTTCCAGATAGCTGTGAAATGATGAAGTGCATCGAGACGCTAGCGTGGGAGCGTACGGGAGTCCGGATATGTGTTCCGTTCGGTAGCGATCCGCTTTGCTCTAAATTAAAATGTTCTAGCGCCTCACGTGTGTCTCCGATCCGAAAGCCCGTGCTGTGAGAGCTGTGAAACCAGTTTTAATAAGCTTTGTAAAATTAAAAGTTTAAATAGAGTTCGTGACAAGAAAAACGTGTGAGGGCCGTTGAAGTTTTAGTCTAATCCCATGGTAGAAGTCCCATCTAACTTTATTCCTACCAGCGGAATAAATTACTGGACTATCTTTCCGAGTTTTACGTACCTATTAATGGAAGAATAAAAAAGAAGTAACTACTGTGGGAGCTGTGAAATTAGCCTAAATAAGCTTTGTGAAATTAAAAGTTGGAACAGAGTTCGTGACAAGAAAAAAATTGAGGGCCGTCGAGGTATTAGTCTAATCCCACAGTAGTAATCCTATCTAACTTTATTCCTCGCAGCGGAATAAAGTACTGAACTATCATTCCGAGTTTTACGTACCTATTGTGGAAGAATATAAAAGAAATTGCAAGCTACTTGTACAAACTTTATCGCACGAGGTTTTTAGATGGCCAACTCTTACTATCCTGGGAAATTAAAAATAAACATCGTTATAACAGTTTTTAGTATAATTACAATGTATTTGTTTTATTGTATGAGATATACCTTTTTAGGGTTACTTAGTTAAGCTAGGAAGACTTATAGTTTCGCCATGTCTGTCTGTCCATCTGTCGGTATTTCAGAGCCTATTAGAGCTATGATTAAAATCTATACATATAATAAAACTGTGACAAGACCGTGTCTGTACATGTAATATTAAAAAAAAATAACTGTGTGGGACATTACTAACGATATAGAGGACAAAACAAATTTTTTTTGGAATTTTTGACTATCTGTCTGTCTGTATGTTCGGGCATCACGCAAAAACTACTAGGCCGATTTTAATGAAATCTTGTATGGTGGTTCCTCAAAGTCCGGGTTAACATATAAGATACTTTTTATCTCAGAAAATTCAAGAGTTCCCGTGGCAAAAAGTTGTTCGTTTGGCCTCTATATCGTTAGTAATGTCCACCACAGTTATTATTTTCAAAAAATATTTCATGTACAGACACGGCCTTTTTACTGTTTTATTATATGTACAGATTTGTGATTTTTGTCCCTGCCAGCTAAACTCAAAATCAGAAATTCTGAGAAACAACAGGACATTATTAAATTACATGGAAAACTATCACGACTTAGTAGAATTTCTTAGGAGTAAAAGTCGATCTGCACATCCTAATGTTCATAGATCATAGATTCGCCATATCAAAATGTCCTATGTACACCAATTGCAAAAATAATTTTGGACCCTACTTTGCGCGTGGTTCTACATTTTTAGAATTGTCCTGTAGTGACCGAGAATGTTATAAATATTATAGCACTTATTAACGGTTGCTATAATGGAAAAAAAATTTGGACAAATTTTTTACTTATATATGTTTTATTTTTATGACACTCGTACCCAAAATATTCAAGCTATGCAAAAGACCTTTTTATAGATTTACAATAAGGGTATTATACAAAATCTTACCTAAATCAGTGCAGCCGTTAAGGCTCTAGAGCTGACAATGGAGTCACATAAAATCTCGAACTCGTTTTTTTACGATTGTAATACCGTCTATCTCATTTCATTGGCTCAAAAGTAAAAACTATTGAATACTTTTCAAGGACTCCAAATTAAATTATAATCAACTAATTAGTATCAACAGGTTAACTCTTACATAATGTTAAAAAATTGTTAACATTTTTTTTTTCAAATTTAATCCACAGTGTGTAAAACCTTTACATCATCTCTTCTGATGGGGAGTGACGATGATATCTACCTTGACAGAATTAGGAGTTTAGAATGTACGCCAATATACCTTCAAGAAACTACCCATAGATTTAAGTACTCGTAGATACCTAGTAATGGAAGGATTTAAGGGACAGTTTAAACTGCAGAGGTTTTCAAACTTAGTTTGTCTACCACCCACTTTGAGAATGAATTATTTTTGAGCGTCCCCCAAAATTTTTAAACTTTACCACAATCGCAATCATTACTTTATTGCCGGTAAAATAAACTCTTCTCTAATAATGTGTAGTTTGCCTGTTTGAGCAATTCATAAACAGATATTGTACGAAGCTTGAAGTCCGTCATTGTCTTACTTAGCAGCTGCTGCTAAAAAAAGTTTTGATACAGTTGGCTGAGCTATGTACTTCATCTCCAGGTCTTGAAAATAGGCCACATTTTTGTCTTTCTTTATATCTGAATGCATTTTATTCAAACGATCAGTCTAGAAGGCGTCATCGCTTCATTTGAAAATGGATTTCCGGTATTCTCAATAAATCCTTATTTAATCATGTTAAAACTCGATTGCTCACAGGCTACCTACGAAAGCCATGATAAATTATTTATATTTATTTTATTGTAATCAAACAGAGCAAAAATAAGATCTAAATAATCGATGTTAGGTACGTTTTAATTTCAGTATAAATTTTAAAATATTAGAGGAAATTACAAATCACCCATGGCCCCGCTAAACCACTTCAATACCCCCCAATTTTCTCAGGGTCCTTTACTGCCCCCCTGGAGGCCTCTAGCACCCGTAAGGTGGTGTTATCGCCCACTTTGAGAAAGACTGGATCAAAGACTAGAAGTAACCACAGATAAGACGTAAAATCGCGTAGAAACAAAAGCGCTTGCTAAGTACGACTTTTCTCCAAAGTTCGCAACTCACAACACACAAGTACACAACTTAACAACTACAAACAAAGAGGTTGTACCTTGGCTGCCATTCTTCTGAGTTATCCACACGATGAATGAATGCCAATTACTGACAATGGCTGTTTATATACTCCCGATAAAGTATCTGTAGGCAGTAGGCTACTCATATCGGTCACTTGTCGAACTTGAAAATAGGCCTGGTTAAGCTTATAAAGGTGAGTTATATCGTGTTTTAATGTTGAGTAATTTTGTAGACTATCTTTATTATTAACCCATCGTCATGCCAATTACAAGATGTAAGATAATAATTTTCAAAAAACCTGAAAGCTTTAAATAACAAGCTTTTATTTGAAAAGAGTTTTTATGCTCAAAAAGCCAAATAATCAAATGAATATTAAAAAATACACGGTTCCAAATTCAAAAAAGGTAAGCACGGTATGTAATTTCTACAATTCTATTGAAAAATAATAGACGATTCTGGAACCTTGAAATTCTAAAGTTCATCATCAGTGAACTTCCAAAAAGGTCTATTGTCACCGGGAATACGGCTTAATTAAAAATTTTAGCTTAATCGGTCGCTCTAAAATGGATTACAAGATTTAAAATAAACAAATATTGCAAGTTAAAAAAAAGTTTTTAAAATAGAGCATATCTAATAATAACACTGAACAACTTAAGCTGAAATAGCAAACTTCAGACTTCTCAACCTACCAGCTAATTATCCTAGTTAATCGATCTAATAGTACTCAGGATTGTTTCTAAAACTGTGACGCCAATGGAATAAAATATTTACAAAATATATTGAGAGTATCATCATCATCATCATATCAGCCACAAATCGTCCACTGCTGGACAAAGGCCTCCCCCAAGGATTTCCACGACGACTGGTCCTGCGCTGCCCGCATCCTTCGGCTTCCCGCGATCTTTACCAGGTCATCGGACCACCGCGTGGGAGGCCTGCCTACGCTACGTTTTCCGGTGCGCGGTCGCCACTCGAGAACTTTACTGCCCCATCGGCCATCTGTTCTACGAGCTATGTGCCCTGCCCACTGCTACTTCAGTTTAGCGATTCAGTAAGCTATGTCGATTACTTTAGTTCTCCTGCGGATCTCCTCGTTTCTGATTCGATCACGCAGAGAAACTCCGAGCATAGCACGCTCCATTGCCCTTTGGGTGACCTTGAGCCTTCTAATGAGGCCCATAGTAAGCGACCATGTCTCAGTTCCGTAAGTCATCACTGGCAACACACACGTGTCAAAGACCTTAGTCTTGAGACACTGCGGTATTTGGGACGTGAAGATATTGCGAAGCTTCCCGAACGCTGCCCAGCCGAGTTGGATTCGTCGATTGATCTCTTTCTTGAAGTTGAAAGTACCCAGCTGGACTGTTTGTCCCAGGTATACATATTCGTCAACAACTTCCAGTGTAGAGTCTCCAACCTTTAGAGGGTATCGCCTCACATGTATTTTATTTGTGCGTATTTTTTTCTAATCGAAAACTTCTTTTGGCGTCTTGGGCATTTTTTGAGATGGGAAAAAACCATGTAAAAAGTAAAGAAAATAACCACACTTTTTCAATGGTTTTTTTTGTTATAATCAATAACTACAATGAAAGTATAATAAACAATTACATTACTCACTTTGTATTATCATACCAAATATTGTAGTATATTTTAAAAAAAAAATATAAATCAAAATATTAGTAATAACTAGAGTTGAAAGTAAAGGTGTAGACCTATCTTTGGGATTTTTTATATCGAGCCAAAACTGCTCAATCGTGTTTCTAATAGCATTTGACTTTAAGGAACATCATCAACAATAAGGGTATTTTTTTTCAACCTTGGGTTTTTATCGTTTAGGAGTAATTGACGTCGAAAATAACGAAAATCTGTAATATTACACCAATTTTGTTAAACCCTGTATAAGTACGAGTAAGAAACGCTGTCTGGAAGTGAACCATTAAAAAAAAAATAGCACCATATCTCTTAGAATGTGGACGGGGCACATAGCTCGTTGGGGTAGTAAAGTAATAAAGTGGCGACCGCGCACCGGAAGACGTAGCGTAGGCAGGTTTCAAATTTGGTGATCCGACGACCTGATGGATTCCCGCTCCGGCTCACTTCCATCGGGGGGCGCCACCAGCGTTTCTTACTCCTACCTATGCAGTGTGTAACAAAATGTGTGTAGGTCCCGTTAACTGGGTGTTCTACTCATCATACTCAAGGAACCCATAGTCAATTCTCAGAAAAAAAATTTGACCCTCCATACAAAAAAATTGTAGATCAGCTAATCGATATGTATGAAGTTAATTTTTTTTAACGATTTCAGCAAAAAATGTTCTGTATGATGAGAAGAACACCCAGTTAACGGGATCTACACACATTTTGTTACACCTGTGTATGGAATTACTATTATTTGATTCGCAATAGTACCTACATAACAATGCCTACAGTTAGCTGGAAAAGTTCATTATTATAACTCCCCTAAGAGCGATAATCGTTAATGCAATACGTGATAGGTGTGGCTCATTACGATGGACCGAGTATCGCGAGTACTCAGGTGAATCGTATAATAGGGGATCGGACTGCATCAAAAATAAATTCTAAAATATGATTTCCTAAATTGCTCTCCTCTTGAAGTTTTAAAAAACCTTACTTGTTTGTCCATCACGTCTTCAATTTTTAATTGATCAAATTCAAAAAATAAGTTCGTTAATGACGCTAAAAATGTATGACGTCACTTGTGGGTATTTCTAAACATTTTTAGAACACAATTTAGTTCTTGACAGATCATAAAAAGTAACTCAAATGACTAGCAGTCCGATCCCCTATTATAATTACAGCTATCAAATTCATGGAACTGATGACAGAGAGGAAGATTTTTTACAAATCACAATTTCGCAGTACATACTTTTTACGTCAATTCTTTCAGATTATCATCATAAGCCCTTGTTAATCCACTGCTAGACATACGCCTTCCCCAAGGCTCGCCACTGATCCTACCAATCTTCGGCCCTGCGCATCCAGCTGCCATCAGAAGCTTTGCGTAAATCATCGCTCCACCTAGCCGGGGGCGTCCCACACTGCGTCTATATTCTTTGTTTTAAAAACAATATTACCCTAAATATTCTAACCTCTGTCTAGAGGTCAAGCCCCCATAGCCAAGATCCAGCTGTCATTTTAATCATTATACAACTCACCTAAGTAAGAAAGGTAAAGGACGCCCACTAGCCACCTGGTGGTCCACGGTGGCCAAGGACTTAGAGCTCGCCCAGACAAATGTTTCGATAACCCAGGACAGACTGTCCTGCCGCCGCAGAACTAGGATAGCCGACCCCAAATAATGGGATATTGTTAGGACAAAGAAGAAGAAGAAGAAGAAGAAGATAGAACTCACCTAAGTAAAGGTGTTTTTGTAGTTTTGCACCTGACTACAATAGCTAATAAATAATAAAGTGATAATCTCTATTGTGAGGACTTGGTAGACCTGCAATGACGATTTATTTTTTACATTTTGTTTAATGAATAAAATGAAATATTATCTGTGTAGATTTGCTAATATATCTTGTCATTGTACATGTAAAGAGGTACTGAGCGACTTTTAAAAATGTCAGTTGTATTTAGATCGTTGAGATAAAGCTCGCTAAGCGCTGTAGTCACTCTTACACAAACGATAGATTTATAATAAATACTTGCAGATTTTATCATTCGTAAAATGACATGCATTGCAAACACAAAATCAAAAAGCGTCAAAATAAAATTGACTAAATATCATTTTTTTTTTATTTTAGGCATCTTATTTTAGATGTTTTGGGTAGTGTACTTTATTTGTTTGTATTACTTATAAATCATGATCCTACCAATATAAAAAGTCCGATTAGAAATTTTCCCCCCCAATTTTTTTTAAGGTGGGTGTGAACATAACACCTGCTGATTAGCCTAATCGGTATGTGTCTATAAAGTTGTTTGGGTAAAGTCCGATTATTAGTTGGTATTTGGCGTTTACTCGTACAGCGAGCGACGCGAGCTATATTAGGTTTGTTTAGGTTTTGTTGATTTTACAGTCGAAGAGCCTCGCGCTAGGCTGCTGCACGGCATGGGCGAAGTTTAACCGGCTAATCTTAAGTTTATGTTCACGCACCTTTAACCGTAACATATATATACTGACACAGACTAAAAACAATGGGTATTTATTTACCAGTATTGCAAACTCTTCGCAATTCAGACATTTTGCAATAAAGACAGAATACGTGCTAACAACGTTGTAAGAAAGTAATAGAAACGTCCCCGTCTTGCCGTAGATTGTTTTTAAAACCTTTAAGTGTGTCACTAATTGAGGGATACTACCTCAATTCGTTCGAGGCAAAACCTCCCTTTGTGGGACATTATGCAAATAGGACATTTTGCGTTGGCAATACAAACTAAATTGCTAAACGATATGACGTAGCCCAGTGGCACTTTGTTATCTTAATTGGAATGGATGTTTAAAAAGCTTTATAAATATCATTACTTGTAGCTTTAATAGGAAGGCTTGACATTTTATTCCATTGCTTGCAACGCAATGTGGCTTCCACGGATGATTTCTCAGTGATTAATTTGCACATTTAATGTTTCAATTAAAACCTCTGGATGGTCGGACATTAAGGGTAATCATAATTCCAAGAATATTTTCTGTAAGATACTTACATTACCTCTTAATCATCATCACGATATCAGCCGAAAGACAAAGGACTCCTCCAAGAATTTCCACGACGACCGGTCCTGCGCTGCCCGCATCCAGCAAACTCCCGCGACCTTCACCAAATCGTCTGTCCACCTCGTGGAAAGTCTGCCCAGGCTACGTCTTCCGGTGCACGGTCGCCACTCAAGAACTTTACCATCCCATCGGCCATCTGTTCTACGAGCTATGTGCCCTGCACACTGCCACTTTTTGCGCGATTCCGCACGGGCGTCGGCGTTGCGTTGCTTTTTCAGGGCTCCGCCGTATCCTTGCTAACATTATAAATGTGAAAATGTTTTTGTTTGTTTGTTACCTGTTCACGCTTTAATACCTTAACCAATATTAATGAAATTTGGCATGCAGGTAGCCTGAGTCACTAGGAAGGACATAGGCTACTATTTATCCAGTGAAAATAGCATAGTCCGAAGAACACCCTGAGGGAACTGAAAATATATTTTTTTTTGGTTAGTTTTGCTATATTGCTATAGTATTGCTGTGATTTTTTGCACAGAGATGGCTGAGGGGATGGGAAATGACATAATTTACTAATTATCATATCCTGACAGGTTCCCGAGGGATCTGGGGAAACTCATTTCCGCGATCGCGCATGTCAGCGTCGCAACGGAGCTATGGACTGAAGTGTTTTTTTTTGTATAGAATTAGTTGAGGGGGTGGGAAGTGACATAGACTCCTAATCAGAATAGCCCGATATCGTTCCTAAAGGAATGTGAGGAAAACTCATGTCCATGCTCGCGTCCCGCTTCCGACTCGCGCACCATTCACCCTATAAGACAGTCATAAAAACGATGTCGACGCGGGTGACGCTGCGGGCAAAAGCTAGTTTCATATAAATATTAATGGTAATGCCACACGATGCGTTGCGAATTTAATATGATAATTACGACGTAGCTCCGACCACGCAACGAAACGCCGATAGAGCAGTTTCAGTTTTTTTTTATGCACAATTGGTAAACCCTTGACAACATCTCACCTGGTGGTAAGTGACGATGTTGCCGAAGATGGAAGCGGATACCAAGATTCCCCAACGCAATGGGAAACTGGCTATCTTATCTTCATGCCGGAACACACCAATGATATCAACATTGATATTTGGCGGCAAGACTTAGATAAGATGGTGGTAGCTAGCCAGGCGGGCTTAGAACATGCCCTACCACCAACCAAACCGAGTCTTACAATGGACCCCGCCGGGAATCGAACCCGCGACCTCCTGTGTAAAGCCAGTGAACTTTGCCTCTGAGCTACGGAGGCGGTTAAAACACGACCGTAAGTTATCACTAGTCTAAAGTAGGTTCCTAGGTGACCTATTCAGTGAACAAAATTCAAATAACTGTTGACTTATTTTTTTTTTACATTGCATTAATTAGTTTTTATAAGGTATGTAAACAAAAGAATCGTTGGACATTTGACGAGTTTCTAAATCTAAATCTCAATCTAAATTAATCTCTTACTCGTCAATTTAAATTAGTACTTGGGCCGTTTTTAGGGTTCCGTACTCAAAGGGTAAAAACGAGACCCTATTACTAAGACTCCGCTGTCCGTCCGTCTGTCTGTGTGCCCGTCTGTCACCAGAACCAGAACCGTGATAGCTAGACAGTTGAAATTTTCACAGATGATGTATTCCTGTTGCCGCTATAACATCACACACTAAAAATTAGAAAAACATAAAAAATAAGGAGGTCTCCATACAAAAAAACTTGTTTGTTTTTAAGTGAAAAAACTAGCGCCATCTAATATTATGGTACGGAACCCTTTGTGTACGGTTCTGACTCGCACTTGGCCGGTTTTTTTTAAATTATTCGTATCATACATGTGACGCCATCACTTTTACACTTGAAAAATCAAACAAAAATAACCAGCGATTAAAAAGGAAATAATTTAAATTAATTTCTTAAAATATCATTTCCATTAATATATTTTCAAAAAAAAAGGATAGTTTTATTATTTTTTTAGCAATGCTAATTGTTCTGATATTATGGTATATAGGTATGAAACATGATTAAAGAAACTTAAAAGCAACGAAACTCAATGTAAGTATCATCATATCAGCTCATATACGTCCCCACCGAGGGAGCCTACCCTGAATTAGGGCGATCGGGCATTAGTCGACCCGCCAGTGTGGGTTGGTCGACTTCACACACAACCTTCTAGTTTCTTCGCAGGCGTGTGCATGTTTCCTCACGATGTTTTCCTTTACCGTAAGAGCGTCGAATAAACGTATAATATATGAAATCGAAATTCGAAAACACGGTGAGCGTCGGTGGTGCAATGGCAAGGGCCGCTACCTCCTGTCCGGGAGGTCGTGGTTCGAATCCTGCCACGTACCAATGTGTTTTCGAATTTCAATGTACATATAAATCTTAGCTATGTTAAAATAGAAATTATTATTTTTTACCAAAATAATTAATTAAATATAATTTTCTAAATTGCACTCTAAAATATCTTAACTGTCATTCTAATCATGTTAGGATTATTGACGAACCTTCTGGAAGCGCCATTACGGGTGGCAGGAGGAGATAAGTGGCGGAATGTATGGGGGGCCTTGACCCAGTATTGGGACCATACAAGCTTAAAAAAAGGATTAACAGAGTGTAGTTTGACCACGCTCTTTTTTGGCGTCTTGCTTTCCACTTTGTCAAATTTGAGTGAATGAAATATTGCTCTTGGTTTTCTTATAGGCGATTTAAAATTAATATTTGTCAATAATAGTGGTTTTTTAAGCAACAATTGGTAAGCCCTTGCCATCGTCCCACCTGATGGTGGGTGACGATAATGCCGAAGAAGTAAGTGGCCAAATATTTCCCAACGCAATGAGGAACTGGCTATCTTATCTTCAAGCCGGAACACATATCAATGATGTTTGGCGGCGATACTTAGCTAAGATGATGGAAGCTAGCCAGGCGGCCTTAGAAAATGGCCTTTTACAAACCAAACAGTCTTAAAGTTAGACTCCACCGTGATCGAACCCGCGAACTCCTGATGTGAACCTAATGGACTTACCATTACGCCACGGAGGCAGCCAAAAGTGACAGTGTTAGGCATAAAAAAGAAGGATTTACTTTTCAACATTTTATTAAGAATTTCACATTGGAACAATTTTCCTTTCATGTTATTTAATAATAATAATATTATCTATATGTATCTAAATCAGATTGTAGGTAGGTAGGTGTGGTTTTGTAATAAATATGAAGTTTATTTGTCTAATAATCGAGTTATTCACAGTGCAAAGGGCTTTACACTTGGCTTAAAAATGTAGGTTACATAAAAACGCAGGCGTTAAATATGCCATAAAACTTATTAATTTAAATCTGTAGGTATGTATAAGAAATTACAATCCTTTTAATTAAAATGAAGAGTGACATCGTTGATTTCAAAACTTTGCAAAATCTATTTTGAATCTTAAATTTGGATAATATCCAGAAATTATCTTTTGCTTTCCCATGCAACTTTTAATATTCGTATTTAACCAAACAAACGTAACAGCTTTAACAAACGAAAAATTGGTAAAAATGTTACCACACTAAAAATTCGCTAGAACGAGGTAAACTAAATTCGCTATGGAGTCTTTTAACATCCCATGTAGACCTAGTAATTCGTATCGCCTGACGAGGCTTGTAACTATTTAAGGGACCTTGGGACTCCGAAAACAAGGAAAGCAACGCAATGTGGTCAAACCATTTTTGCACAACAATCGCCGACGATACTCCCACTGACCTCGTTAATACTCGATTAAAATAACTACAATTTTTTTTTGGCCTTTAAGTAGGCTTGGTCCCATCCGCCCGCACGGGGCAGACGGGAAAAGTTGGGAAAATTTGTGGCATTGGCCCCGGTTTAGCCCGGCCTCGGTGTTTAACAGGGCGGATGGCACACTACACGATCTCATCCGCCCCGGTGAGCGGCCTCGTCATCCCGGTATTACATTTTGCGGGGAGAATAGAATAGTACAAATAATTGGGTTGTCTGGTAGAAATCGCTTTGAACGATAAGACCGTTCAAAATGTACTAGTGTGTATATATTTTATTTACTATTCAATCTTTTTTGTTTGACGGTAGAGTTAAATCAATTAATCAATATTCCTTTGTTATTTTCAGCTTTGTAAAAGCTTTGTATAATTTAGATCACATCGAAACTAAAATTGGACTCTTCACAGCTAGCGAACATTTAATGGAGAGTCCTTTGCGATTCAAGCAAAGTTGTAGAACGGTAGGTAAAGTCTATTTCGATTACGAAGGCCACATTCCACTAGTGACGGACATTTTTATAATCATTAACATAGAGACAATAATAGATGTCTGGACATAGCATTGTGTTTTCTCACGCTAAAGTTAGCCGGTTGTTTTTGCAGCAGACCCTTAAGTTCAAGTAAAATGATAACACAGCAAAAGATTGCTGGTAGATATCAATCTCAGCGATAAGACCGCCTGAATTGTATGTCCCTTAGTTTTACTTTTTGATTCGCACATATTAAATGCAATAAATAGTGTTTTGTAATTGAATGATTAAAATTACAGCATTTACAGCCCTTATTGTTAAGTTTTAAGTGGAATTGGCCATGGTGTATATAATTTTAAACAAAAAAAACCGACTTCAGACAGGAAACTAAGGTTCTCCTCGATTTCTCTGGGATCGCTTGGATCATTAGATCCTGGTTTCCTTCGATATCATGCACCACCCTTGGGATATCTCCTTTCCAACAAAAAAGAATCATCAAAATCGGTTCATAAAAGACAAAGTTATCGGCGAACACATAAAAAAAATATATGGTCGAATTGAGAAACCTCCTCCTTTTTTTGAAGTCGGTTAAAATTAGACTATAGTACCCGTAGGTAGCTAATTTCGAAGTTTCCTTGCGTCGAAAAGCTAGCGATGCTTTCACTAGATAGCAGTCGTTCAACCGTGTCAGAAGCCTTAAAACATATGTATGTTATGAGTAGGTACGTAAAAAAGTACAAAGTTAACATATTTTTTAAGAAAGCTTCCTACTCATGAAACTAAACATATTTTTTTCCACATACAACTTTGAAAAAATCGCAAAAAAGGCCCTTGTACATACAAAATTGGTAAATCAGCTGATCGACTTGCACGTGTAGTTGATTTTTTGTGATTTTATCAAAGTCGTAGAATAATATGTAGTAAAAATATGTTCTAATCATCGATTTAGGTCAGTGCAGAAACTTATCATCGGTTTAGGTCACACAAGAAACCTAGTCATAGGTTTATGTCACTTGATAAACCTAATCATCGGTTTAGGTAACATAGGAATATTAATCATCGGTTCATGTCATTTGATAAACCTAATTATCGGTTTATGTCACTTTAGAACCCTAATCATCTGTTTAGGTTACTAAAGAAACCTAATCATCGATTTGTCACTTAGTAAACCAAATCATCGGTTTAATTCACTTTAGAACCCTAATCATCGGTTTAGGTCACCTAAGGAACCTAATCATCGGTTTATGTCACTTGATAAACCTAATCATCGGTTTAGGTCACTTAAGAAACCTAATCATCGGTTTATGTCACTTGATAAACCCAATTATCGGTTTAGGTCACTTAAGAAACCTAATCATCGGTTTAGGTCACATAGAAAAACTAATTACCGGTTTAGGTCAATTGAGTGGTCACAGAAAGGTAAGTTAGAGAGCAAGAGGCACCCAATGTATAGCTCAAGTAAAAAACATGAAACGCTGGCATTTATATAAGGTAGTGATTGTTATAGAAGAGGTTGAAAAAAAACAAGGTTAGCCACCTTGGTTACAAGTTGTCATGATGTTAAAAGAGGCCCACTCAAAAAAAAAATTATACCAAAGACCCTGACGTATATAAGGTGTAACAAAATTAGATGAAACTATTTTAACTGGTGCTTCTACTCATGAAACTGAACAACTTTCCCCATGGAACCTATAATCAAATCGCAAAAAAATTTGGCTCTCCCATACTAACTCGATCAGCTGATCATCCAACTTAGTATGAGAAGTTTTTTTTTGAGATTTGTCTGGGTTCCATGGGGAAAGTTGATCAGTTTTATGGGTAGAAGCACCAGTTAAAATAGTTTCAGCTAATTTTGTTAGACCTTATATAGGCTTTAGCGAAATACGCTGGAAAAACCCATAAATATTCCCACTGTTGGGGCACGGGTCTCTATCCAAACTCTGGGGGCCAAGTCCGGGCTGGTGGAGGTAATATCGTGCTAGTGGTGAACCCCACTGTCAGAAGTTTTACAAGCCGCCTATAAATTAGATTTAGGTATACCTATATATAGTTTTGTAGATACAATATACTCAATATAGGTACTAAGTAATATGTATTAAACCTTATATTTATGTAAACTGTCGCGTCCGCCCCAGACTGACAAACACGGGTACCAACAGAATACCAGCGCTTCACTTCCGAGCCTACCATATGCTGAGTTGGGGCCATGTGGTTGCAGTGGCACCTCATGAATATATGTAATTATTATTATTATTTTATATTTACCTAAACTTTTGTTACGTATTATATATTTTGGTGTGGTGTTACTGGAACCAATAAATTTATTTCTTTCTTTCTTTCTTTTTAAGGCATCTGACACGGTTTAACGACTGCCATCTAATGAAAGCAACCTGGACTAACGGCATATGAAAATCGCCGAGAAACTTATTACCGTAATACCGTAAAATAATCACCGTTCTTTAGTTCAGTTAGCCTATGTGATCGACCCAAGCCGCAAGTCACACTGAGCTACGAGGGCTTCAATGTTCGCTACAATCAAGGAGAGTTATTTTAAGCGAGTATTAAACATTTCCCATTACCTAAGCTTGTACTTACTAGGTATGTATAGTCTATGTACATTCAACCCGCTCCATTCACTACCACTCGCTACATTGTCGTATAGTACAAAAAATGAAGACAACTAATAAACATCTAAATGTAAAAATCACAAGTAGTGCTATTCTTACCGTTAAGGAATTATATATATATCCGTAATAATAATAATAATATATAAAAAGTCGCTTAAAAAAATCACAGACAATCACTTTTCCTCTATACAGGCGTAGACCATCGACGACTTATTTTTTTTTTACAAGATATTATAAGCATTACTTCGCTACGTACAAAATCCTACTTAGTTTTACAACCATGCTGGTTTACATACGACCCTTACCACCGTCCTTCTTCGAGTCTGCACCTCCGATCAAGGGACACTCAGTGGCCTGCCCATATCTTGCCCATCCCTCGCGAAAACACGCCAACTTATACAGTTACAAATAATGTAAAAATACAAATATGCACAATTACGACGCCTCCCATCGCGGGCTGGTGTACATACCTTATGTAACTACAGCCTAAGATCCATTTTTGTACTTCCCAATCCAGTTAAAACTACGCTAAAAATAATAACTTTGAAGATGCCCCCAAAAATACTATTTTGGCAACGCCTTCCATAAAATCCGATAGTTATTTTACTTTTTAATTTGTACTGCCATTAACGCTAAGACTTCGGTATTTGTACTTTGATTCTTGTAGAAAGTGCTCGTTGCTTTTGAATTATTAGTTTTTTTTTTTCTTAATTTAATTTACACTCACACATAGTTGACATCAAAAACTGTGACATCGAGACTTACCCATTCGAACTTAGCAAGAGGTTAAGTTTAAAATGTAGGTACGAGTATACGGGATGAAATTAGAATTAATGGCCATACTAAGTTCAGAATTTTGTCACGAAACTTATCAACATTCCACAGGGAACCTTAAAAATTGGGATTCAAATACTTAATAGGCTAGTTAACTGCTAGCAAAGAATGTACATACACCAAATAGAAACAATGTCGGCAATTAAAAAGTGTCGAGTCAAATAACAGCGCGGGCCGCTATTTTGTATGAAACTTCCAATTTAGGGATCTTCAAGGCGAGAGTGAATAAGCATTACTTAAGTTTGCGTGACAATTCTCGACTACATCGTGACTTTCCATCAGATGAGATGTAGTAAAACGCACTCAAATTTTTATTAATAAAAGAAAACTCGCTCTAAATAAAACAGGAAAACTTTGCAAACTTCGAGTTTAAATGTTAACTTAGGGTGGGCAGTTTCTGACACTGGTTTCGTATAAGATCTGTAATTTAATCGGTGATGAAATATTATGTCAATGACTACACTAGTCATTTAAGTTACATTTATCATCTGTCAAAACGAAATTTTGTTCTCATTTGAGAACAAAAATGAATAATGAATAAGCTAATGATAATTAATAATAAATGATATTGATAATTAATTTTCTATTAACAATTTTGTTTTGAAATGTACAAATTTTGTGAATTTCATTAATTTAGAATTGATGGAAAACTATATGTAAGTAAGGATTTTTTTTTTTAATTAAGAGCATGGCAATGTATGAAATAATATTTCGTAATTTATTTTTTATGCAGTCAACTATTGATAACGCTAAAACATAAAAACAACCGACTATAAGTCAATCAAATCGCAACAACTACCAATTTGCTACCTACTAAACCGATATTGATATAGTTTTCTTTTTTTACTATTTATGAAACCAAATAAAAAAGGCATAATCTATTAAATTAAAAAAAAAAACTATAAAGCTCGGTTCACATCAGCGAAAAATCGAACACATAGTCGAATGAGATCCACCTCATTTTTTAAGTCGGTAAGAAATTTCGTCTTCTCATACTGGTGTTAGATAGAACAGATTTACTGATTGTCCAATTTTGTGCAAAACTCATATTTTTTTTTTACTCCAATTATATCGGTTCCTTGGGGAAACTTAGTCAGTTTTATAAAAGACTGAACAGGTATAAAATTTGGCCAAAAATTTTAATTTCAGCCCGTAGGGTCATGATTTTTTTATTTACATTTAATGAGGATGAATAATTCGTTAGCTGCCCTGATACTCAAATATTTGACTAAAATTTCAGTTTTTTGTTATTTTCATATTATAAAAATAAAATGGGAAAATAGTAAGATCCATTACCGAAACTCTTTTTCCATGCAAACTTAAGTTTCTCGAAAATTGATGAGCTGATTCTAATGAAACTATTTATATAAGTAAGACACGAAATTATTATTATTTTTATACGTAGTGTATTTTCAACTTTACGAAATATTTTGTTTTAAAAAAGATTTACTATAAAAACCTTAAAATTACCAAAATTTAGTGGCAACAGTTTTTCAAAAAAGTTGCTAGATCACTCCGTTTCATTAGAATCGAGCCAGGTAATTTTTAGGAAATTGTAATGTTTTTTTAATTAAAAATTTGAGTGCCTTTGACTGCAACTCACCTGATGGAAAGTGAGGATGCAGTCGAGGATGTAATACGCAAAATAAAATAATGCCTATTCAATCTCGCCTTGAAGGCCCCCAAATCGTAAGAATCGAGAAACACTGATGCAGGCAAAGAATTCTTCTTCTTCGCTGACCGTTTAATGAATAGTTTGTGTGGGAAAAAAGTTTCGGTAAGGCTTCTTAATATAGGTAACAATATCAAAAAAAATATGCCTTAAATTTTACTACCACTTCTTCAGTCATCATTCAAAGGAAGAAGAAAAAAGTGTTAAAAATAAGATGTCGAGGAAGTGAGCATTAAGATTACCACTTTTAACTTACACAACATTTAACGCGAGCGAACATTAATTAATTTTCTATTAACAAATTCGTAGACGTGAATCCTGACTCATGTTATGTTATGACCATTTATAAACCCTAGTGCGACCTTAACATACAAATACATCCAATGGTTAATTAGATACGTACTTATGTAGGTAGGTATGTCCTGTCCAAAAGTGCAACTATCAATGCATTGGTTAATTATTTAAACGTCAATTCCTTAAATAACTCACTTAATTAAGTATAATAATGAACATTAAAATACGATGGACGGGTGTAACTTGTTGAAAAAAAAAAAACTAAACGCAAGAAAATTCGAAATCAGAAAAAAGGATGACAAGGAAACATAAAAGAAAATGAAATAAAATAAAAACAAAAAATAATAATTTTGTTACATTTTTTTTTTAATTCGCAGAAACCTAACAAACAATATTTTTTTTCTCAATTTCATCTCCTCTAAAACATAGTAACATCTATGCAACACAAAAAGTAACTGGGAAAATATGTAGGTAATAAGTATAATATAGGTAATAAAATTACGAATAAAAATGTTTTATACTCCTGGGAGTGAAGACACAGTCAAATCATCGACACGTGGATTTTGCTTAGTGTGAGTGCAAAGATGACAGAGAAGCGGCCGCAAATATGTTTAAAAGTCCAATTAAGTTCATTCACCCTTCACCGATTCTGTTAGATTTTTTTTTGTTTCTATATTTAATTTATTTTCTACATCTTTATGTGTTAAACAAAACTTTGTCTATGTCTAAGTTTTTATGGCGCTTCCCTTAAGACGGTTGGCGCCACAGAATTTCTACAATATAATATCTATAGACACGCAATGTCTTTTCAAAGCTAGACGGAGAAGAAGTGGTGGTATCGTATTGAAAAAAACATCAAACTGTATGAAAATTACACCATATCTGTCTCACTGTCACTACAGCAATCTGTGAGAGGAGTATGCCGTACGACATTTACGTGACATAGATTGTCCCTCTGGAGATATTATACAAACTCTTTGCCACTTTACACTATCGGTGTGCACTCACATAATTGCAAAATCCATCTCTCGCTGTTTTGCCTGTAGGTACAAATAGATTACTGAAGTGGACTGCGCCGAACCCCTAGCTGTAACAGCTCCTATCTTGAGGTAGAACATCAATGAGATTACTTACAACTAGCCTACATAACACTTATACAACTAACATTTACGGTCAAGGGTCAACCCAGTTAAAACAGAGGTGCCACATGCTAAACTTGTCTTGAGCACTGAAAGCAGACTACCTAGCAGAGATTCAAATGAATTTGATATAGATGAATATTTTTAGGTAGCTCTACAAACTTTCAATCCCCGCGTTACAAGTGACCACGTTACATCAAACAAGTACAAAATGATAATAAAACAGCTGTTATATAGCTCTCAAATGACTAAATTGAATCCTGAGGTAGAATGTGTGCCCTTTTTTTATTTTATTTTCACATCTCACTTACGTGCTAGTTTATTTATTTTCTTCTTCATATAAAAATCTATAGAAGCTTACTTACATACTAAACTATATCGAGGTAGATATTCTTATGAGCTACATGGGCTGTTCGGGGAGCCACGTTCGGTACTTAGTATGGATTCGTCCAGCGAGGGATGCGAACGTGGGACCCCGAGCAGCTCTGTGACGGCAGAGGGTCACCATACCCGTATCAATCTTTGGCTTTACCATCACGATATATCGCGATAAAGAAAAAAACTTATAAATAAAATTAAGACACAAGAAACCTTAAAAATAGGGTAGAGTTCAAGGGTAAAGAAGAACAAAAAAATAGATAAAAGAAATTTGAATGTAGACTAATATAAACTTCTGAACATAAAAATGACTTTCTTTTATTTTTATTTTAAACTCTTTTCGAAGGGTGACAAACAAGCCCGTTAAGTACTTATTCATCAGTTTGTTGTTAATGATAATTATAAAAGAAAAATAAATGTAAAACTCCACGAACTCTTTATGTTATTTCCAACCATTGCCTCCTAAACAGAGTTATTACGACAAACTGGGGGTAGTTCGACGCAAGTCCACACAAGGGATTGCAATACACCGACTAAATGTGAATTTCGCCTAACACATCGAATACAACATTACAAACTGTTGTGGACCACACAAATAGTCCACTTTAGTTTTAACAATAATTCAACTTATTTAAGACGTGTTATCGTATATCTCAAATTAATGTCTATTACAAATTACAAATCTAAAATAAAATTGCTGTGCCATTTTTAATATGTTGTTAATTTACAAAACAAAGTGTTGTTACAATTGACTGAGCGGTAATCTAAAATTTGTACCTTTTAGGAAGAAGTTGAAGAAATTATTGATTTTATCGATCTTAACTCACCATTCACAAAGCAACTGTCCCTAACCTCCCCTCTAATAAATCAAAAAATATACAATAAAAGCTAAAAACGTGATGCATTAATGCAATTCTCTTTTACGTATCACAAAAAACATTAAATGTCAAAAGAAATCACAACTATGAATTTTAAATTCATAAAAAAAAACGAAGAGACAAAAATAGAACATCCTTTCAACATACTCATCGATATAATTAACAAAATGTTAACAATCAAAATCGAAAATAGCAAAATATTTAGACTAACACTAAGATGCCTACCAACAGTAGGGCCAATGTAGTATTACAAAAACGTATATTTGCAACAAAACCGAACAATAATGCCAAAATAAAATGCTTCCATCAATCCACCGAGGTTTAGCTGCTGAATCGATTGTCAGCAATGGCGTCAAATTAAAAGCTTTTAGCAATAGCTAATGCGTTTAATAAAACGCATAAAAAGCTTTCATTGGCTGATAATAGTGCATTTATTTAATCTCAACACAATCGTACCTCAAACTTTTAGACCGCTGGCATAATCAACTGAAAAACTCAAACATTTTGGAACAATGAGACACCTGATTCCATAATGGGAGCAATAAAATCTTGATAAAATCTTTGCGATAATTTATGTTAAAAGCCCAAGGCCCTTTGAAAAGATCCCGAAACCATAATCAAAATTTTTATTCCACCGAAACCGCCTTTCTATCATTGCATGATTGTGAACAAAGTATGATGATGATGACCTTCACTTGGATTAAAAAATCATATCAGACATTCTAAGCTTTCATACGACAATTTTCCTTCGAGGATAATGTTTACCGAGGATTTGTTTAGCTAGCTAACAGAGCTCTCAACGAAATGTGTTTTAATCATTGGAAACGTTTCTATACTACGTTAACTGTTTAGGGGGGAAAGGCTACACATGGTCCCAGGGAGTGGAAATGGGTTTATTTCTTTATCACGTAGTTTTCACAGGAGAAGTAAATCTTCTTAAAAAAAAGGCGCATCCCTCGAAATAATAATTGGTTGCAATAATTGGTAATGTAGTATGGATACGTTTCCATAGGCTCAACATAAAGATGAAATATGTTTATTATAGAGCTGTGTCGTTTTTCATCAAAATCAGCACAGTTTACATTTTTTTTTTTGAGAATTTAAATACTCTGTGTTAACTAGCCAACGAGCAAATGAAACGAAACGAAAAATCAATTAGAAACAAACAACTCTTAAATTGCCAGAAGACAGGACAGTTGTTCCATTCCGTGATCTATTTATATCCTTCTCAAAATCGTAAATAAATCAATACACTTAAACGGTTTAAGATTTAAGAAAATGAGTACGTAAATTAGCATCTAATCGGTTTAAAGAAAATACTTAAAACAAATAAATATTATAGACTCTGTCATGAAGTGTGTATGCATAGGTACTAAAACATTCGGTTAACTTTAATATTTGTAAAATGGAACTAATTACCATTGAAACACAACTAAAACGTCGTATTGTCAAAGGTGCGGAGCAACAAAAGATTCATAATTATTTTAAAAAATCACTGAGCCTTCATAGAACGATTTATTCATTAATAATATGCCCTAAAGATACATAATAAATATGAATGCAACCTATTCCTAAATATCAGGAATATAACACTCAGTCGCCACATTTACACTTAACAAACAGTAAAAAATAAAATGTGATAAATAAACTGGAGTAAACTTAAAAAGAGTTCAGGATATTTGGCACTGTCCCATCTGGTTGATAACTAACATGTATGCAGCTGAAATACACAATCGACACAACTATACAACCAAAACGATATAGCTGTTTTGTTGTAATTGTAATTCTCGTAATTACCTGTGTCGGACCGCCATTACACTGCCCAGCAAAACTCCGGACCCGCCGGCGCCAACACCAACAATATAATACAAAAAGCGCCAGCGACAATCCTTAAAATATCATAAAAATAAAAATTCTTTAAATCTCAACTGGTTGCACTCGAAATGACTAGGAATAAAATAGTTTAGTGGCATTACAAATGCTTTGAAAGCAAACAAAAAAGGAAAAACTTTCAAAAACGGAATGTTAAAATCGACACCATCCCACGAAACATATAATTATTTGGTCTCAATAGTAACACCCGGAGCGAACGACAGAAGTGGATTGCAACGCATTCATGCTTCGAATCTTACATGCAAAATTTATTAACACGATCCTCTTTTACCTAACTACTTATGTAACTAGGGCGAATTGTACTTTGTACAAAACTGAAACCGTTTGAATTTACCGTACGTACTGTACAAACTGCTAAAAAATGTACTTTTCAGTATAATTCCTGTACAACGTTACTTTTTTTAATTTTCAACAACGATGTGGCAAAATTGATTGTATAGAAAACCTGCACTACTATTATTGTATCACAGATGCATTTTATTATAAAATTAAATATATGGTATAATGATCTATTAATCTATTTTAAAACATGAACGAGTAATTTACTTTAACCATTACAAGCGGAAGCCGTGCGGATAACGAAATTCGATTGATTGTGGAAACAAACCTTGTCATCGCCATCCAACAAAATCAGATTGTAAACTCAGCTTGACACTGTTCAGCCACAAAAAAGATAAGAACAGAAAACCCGCTTCATTAAACAACTACACACATAAATACACGAGTACAGTTAGCTTGGTTACGGGCTCCTATGTTTCTCTTGCGCAGCTAGCGCTCAGCGCTTGCGCAGCTAGCGCTCAGCGCTTGCGACCAAAATCGACTGTTGTCTGTTACGTGGCTGTTAAGTGAGGGCCTTCTGTTCCTATTTACTTTATAGGGCAGCTGAACGAATGGGCCCTTAGAGTAGATTTTGCCACAAAGTTGGTTTCAGTATGTCTCAACCTAGGCCAAGGCGATATACAACATTCTCCTAATATTTACATACACTTAGCCTATGACCGTCAGTCTCAACATTATTTCTAAAATTCTCTAGCTTGGGTTATACAATATAAGCTATAGGTATACACCAATCGAGAGCCCGAAAATAATTCTATAAGTATAGGAATAAGGTAACTTCTATCTCACAGTAAATGGACTTTATTACTATAGGTATTTGCACGAAAATCAAGGTACTGGAGGAGTGATGTAGGAGGTACATTGTTTTAAACAAGATACCACATCTATACTATAGACGAACACTGAGCAACCGTTCTTAGTTACACGTGAATTATTTAAATTAAGTAACAATTATCGAACAATTACGTCTTTTTTTTTCAAAAACGTTAAAAAATCTTAAGATCGAGTTCTGAGGTAGATACAGATTACAATATAATAATATGCATCGACGAGGTATTTTATGCGTGTTACGTAGAGTTGACGCGGCCCGGGTGACCATAGCTTCACAATAATTTCGGACACAAAATATAAATATAATTTGCAACATTTAAAATACTTAACATGAATTTGTACTATCATTATTACTTCGTTAAATGATTGCCCATTTACATTTACTACTATGTCTTTGTACTTTGAAAAGTCACCCGTTCCGGTCGAAAGCGGAGGTAGTTATGTTGACGTCTTCCAGAGGGGGCTTACTGCGTGTGGTTGGCGAGCGGTCCTTGCGGCAGGTGCGAGGTGACTTGGTGGCGGTGTTCGCGCGCGATGTGCCGCCTCACCGTGTTGTTGCGCGTGAAGGTGCGCGAGCAGTGCGGGCACGGCACGCGGATGCCTTGGTGCCGCTGCCGGATGTGCGCGCGTAAGTTCGTCTCGTATCCGTAAAGTCGCTCGCAGTATGGACACTTTAGTTTTTTACCTGGAATGATTTGAGAAGGCATATTATTGTCAAATTGTTTGAAACCCATAAGTGTGCGTAATACTGGTGGTGGATATAAAGTTACTTATTTACTTGGGAGTGTTTGAGAGAAAGCAAAGAGAGTTCCAAATGTTGGTTGTTTTGGTTATAACCAACAATAGGTTTAATAAACTCCATCCAAGTGCGCGCAGACCACGTATAGCGTAGAAATCTGCAGTTATTACTTCATAACCTTGAAACTGATCACAGGATACCAGTTCATACCAGTTCCGCCTACAAGGCTCAGTTACATGGGCGATTTAAAGTTTCTAGATCAAACGGTTAAGCAACGCCAGGGGGACGGTTGTTGGCGACTTGGGAGGCCTATGTGTAACATATCTACACCTGATAAAAATTATGCTCTAAGAAACCACTGCTTTATTGACACCTATTTAATTATACCATACACGAGGAGATGCAATCGAAAAAAAACTTTACATGTGTGGCAGGTACCCCTAATTTTATTCAAAATTGAAATCTTTGAACTATTTTTGTGCCAATTGTCATGCAATTTGGCACGAATGTTTAAAAGTTATGACGCAGTGACGACTGTCTGTTACGGATGGAGGGAGGAACGGAAAGATTGGTGTCTCGTAAGCACCAAGGAACTCTGATAAAAAGAACAGGATTTTCTACAGATAAATTTCACATGATATACTCGTATTGCTATCGATTCTGATTTATAACTTGTTCTTAGGACAATTCTAAGTACTTAAGTCAAGAAAATATGGAAAAGGCGCTAAATAAAAAATAAAGAAAGATCAAGAACCAAATCAAATCGACTATACTAATCTAAATTTTACTGGACATACATACGAGTCACGATTTTTATCAGTAGCGCAGAGTCCCTTGTGAACACACACAGCTTTACAACTGTCTTTCAATTAAAGCGATAAGAAGATATCTCACCGTCAGCAGTTGGAATGCCACCAGATTTGCCCGTGATGAACTTCGGCCAAATATCCGGGGTCGGCTGCTGCGGCACTGCGGACGTCACAAGCATCTTATCAACCTGCACTACTGTCTATTGTGTCTGTCAAGTCAGTCTTGCCAGATCTTCTCTTCTTTTCGGGTAACTGATAACTATGACCCAATTTGTGTCTACGTCAAAAGTTGGCTTTAAACTTGTGGTTCAAACGCGTTTGTTGATAAACACGGTAAGGCAAACAAAAAGGAAACCGACGCATAACAAAAATCCAAAGAAATAACAGTACATAATTTACTTGGCTCACAAACCGAAGATCATCAAAACTAACTACAAATGATGCTAGGTGAGGATAACAGAAGGTTATGATGAAGTCTTTTGATCTAAAAGAGGGTAAAATTTGGCGGATGAGGTAAAATGCGGAGCTAAGACTCATTTGAAAGAGCGCAGAACTACAATCTCACCATCAGCAGCAGAAATGTCGCTGGTTGCTTCCTGACGCTTAGCTTATTAACTGGGTTACATTTCAGTTGGACTACATACTTTCTTCTAACATCTTCATCAAAACCTCATTAATTCTTCTTTGCAGTGAGTCATGCAATCTTGACAGATGTTTTGGTCTGTTGAAGAGAGGTTGATGACAATGTTCTCGATGATTCTGCTGTAGCCTCGCGTTTTGTCTTCGCGTGGCTTAATTTGTAGTATTTCTGGCTTAATTATGACTATACTAAAGAGAAGGTTCTCACCATCAGCAGTGGCTATGCCCCCTGACTTGCTAGTGATCATCTTCGCTGGCCATATATCAGGGCTCGGTTTCGGTGGTACCGGTGAGGTTGCAAGTGGTTTTTCGTGATAGTTGGACGTGGGCACAGGCACGGTCGGTGGCGACGAGTTGTTGTACGCCGTCCCGTGGTACTCGCCCTCACTCTTTATCCGTAGGTCTGGAAAGAGGGATTGTTAACTTTGTGATTCATGGAGAATTTCCACTTGATTTAGGGCACGTTGTTACTCAGTTAAGTGACTTGCTCGGTTTATTTAGACGGTCATCGAAAAAATTTCAAGAACATGAATCTGTTTCGAATAATTTAAGTATTATTTTTAAAAAAAATGGAGTTGGGCTGTATAATAAAAAATATTTCTGGGAAGCTTCATTTAATTCACAAACTTATCAAAATGTATTAACTGAACATCATCACCATCATCATATCAGCCGAAAGACATCTACTACTGGACAAAGGCCACCCCAAGGATTTCTACGACGACCGGTCCTGCGCTGTCCGTATCCAGCGGCTTACCGCTGGATAAAATATTAATTTATTAAGATCTGTAATGATAATCTAATATTTTAATGGAATGAAGATTGAATAGAATAGTTAGGGATAATAGGAGGGTATTGAAACAGCTGTTATAGCTGTACTACACAGACCACTATCATTCGTCGTCTCACCTCTTCTGTTCCTGCGCTCCTTAGATAAGACTTGAAATTGAAAAGTTTTGTCACGATTACCTAACTACACATTTGGCAAAAACTGACGGGAAAAATTGATCAAACAACAAAAAAATCATGATTTCAATAACTTGAGGTTAAGGTCATGCGTTTCCATAAAATATTGAATCTAGTTTTCAATCAAAATATCCCATAGAGTACTAGACTTTTATAAGAAAATTGCGAAATCAAAATCACACATGCATGCATCTTAAGCCTGAATTCTATTATGAGCTAAAATTTCAAGTCGCCAGTGATTTCTTTATACCTTCTGCTCCTTGATCGTTAGGCAAGCGTTCCATGTCGTCATTGGCTGAGCCGCTGCGTTCGTATCCATTGTTCTTGATTGGGTTGCCGAGAGATGACGTGCAGTCCGGATTGTTGTCTTCATATCTCTGGCCTGCTCCAGGCGAGGAGCGGGTATCTGGCTCATCAGCTACGCTGCCACAGTGAGAAGATGACGAGCTTTGTCTGAAAGGGGTAAAAATAAGGTTCATATCATAATAGGAAACTAGCTAATAAGCTTCGCAAGCGATTCATTCAGGACCAGTCCTTCAGGACTTGAATCGCGAGTCATGCTGACGTTTCAAAGCTTAGGTGGTTCGAGTGTGGTAAAGAATAATCCTTATTTTAGTCATCGCTTATAAAGAGTGAGTTTCATTCATCCTAAAGCGACAAATGTTTTATAAAGCTCCATGTCCAGTTTTGTGAGTAGCATTGCTTTTCCTACACCAACATTTACTTATATTCTTAATTCGCTATTACTATATATTACTTATATTCGTCGCCGGCGCGTCGTTATGAAGACAAGTCAAAAGTTTAAAAACTAAAACCCGCCGACGGAAAAACAAAATCTTTTATTACCAGTAAACAGTAAAAGCGTCGGTGGCTTAACCGGTAACGACTCGGTCCATCTAACCAGAGGTACCGGGTTCAAATCTGGACGGCCAATGTACCAATGAGTTTTTCAAAAACTTACGTACATATACTTACCGATTGCTTTAACGGTGAAGGAAAACATCGTGAGGAAACCTGCACACGCCTGCGAAGAAACTCGAAGGTTGTGTGTGAAGTCAACCAACCCGCACTGGGCCCGCGTGGTCGACTAAGGCCTAATCACCCTGATTCAGGGTAGGCTCGAGCCCCTCGGTGGGGACGTATATGAGCTGATATAATAAACAGAATTAACGATAAATACACATTTTAATACTAGTACTCTTTTCTCCTCTGCTATATCAGTTATTTACCTCTCAATGTGCCATTTTATTAAACCACTAGATTACTTACTATAAGTATAGGTATCCTGCCACGTACCAATGTGTTTTCGAACTTCGATTTCATATGTACGTTTATCCGACGCTCTTACGGCCAAGGAAAACATCGTGAGGAAACCTGCACACGCCTGAGAAGAAACTCGAAGACTGTGTGTGAAGTCGACCAACTCGCACTGGGCCCGCGTGGTAGACTAAGGCCCGATCGCCCTAATTCAGGGTAGGCTCGAGCCCTTCAGTGGGGTGGGTATTTGAGCTGATATGATGAAGTATAGGTACTACCATCTTCTTTGATTAAGCGGAAATCAGGGTTTCGGATCAAAGTACAGATTTGTTCACGTCACTGGATGAGAGAGAATGATAGGAATCAATAAACAAAGTCCACGATTGCGTGCATAGATAGAAACTCCTCAGTCAGAAAAAAAACTATCGTTTTGTTTAATCGTTGATAGGTATAAAATTCAATGTTCTTTCAACTATTTTAAAGTGACAGGTGGTAGAAATAAAGACTCTTTTCATGTGACTGCTTGGTGGTTGCGTAGTTGATGTGTAATTTTTAAGTATTTTCAAATGTGGGTTTTCTACGACAGACTAGCTTGTATGGCAGAGATGCCTTTGTGTATTCCGTTTTGGAAGCCAGAAAAAATAAAGTAAAAGAAAAGTTCTTGTATGTGATTGAGGGAAGAAGAGATTGCTTTTTATTTCATTATTTACTAGCTTTTGCTAGAAAAAAGTAGTCTATATGTAAATCCAGATTCTAATCTGTCTACTTACCAAATTTCAGCCAGATACGTTCAGTAGTTTTTACGTGAAAGAGTAACCAACATCCATACATACAAACTTTCGCGTTGATAATATTAATAGGATTGTTATTACTACCTGGTTGGATCCGTTTGTTACAATAAGTTGATAATTTAGTGCAATTCTAGCAAATACACGATACTGAGGTTGTCAGGTAAGAAAAGTTTATGATATACATATATTCAAAAAAAAAATGTTGTAAATAAAAAAAAATAGAATTTTCGGGGTAGTGTATTTTTTTTTGAGCTTATGTAGCCAAGACACACTGTGGATCACTATAAATTTAGGGTCACCGTTCAGTGTTTTGGCTGCGCAGTCCACCTTCCAATACATACATACAGCATCGCCTGTAAGATTCATAAGTCTGCCTGTTGGCTTTGCCGTATTCGAATATAAAGGGATGGTCACCTGTAATTCCTAGCGTGTGGACTCTGCGAGGGCGACGGTTTGGGCTGCGCCGGCCGCCGGTGCGACGACGGATGCATTGGCACATGCGCTGGCGGCGCATATCGCCCCATGCCCCCGCTGCCATGTATGGGCAGACCATACTGGGGCATAATAGGTGCAAACGTCGCCGTGTGCGATTGAGGGGGCGCCGACTCCTGTACCTCGCAGTTCCCAGAACCGGATACCGGACTTGTCTTTATGCGAGCCTGGTGGCGGGTATCTGGCTGCTGGGTCTGCTGCTTCACCCATGCGTCTTGCGACATTTCCATCGACAAGCCTTTGACCTGCAAAACAAGCGCAGAAATGTGAATTTAGAAAATTTTTGCCGAACGAAACTTATTGATTATTTTCACTTCAACAAATATCTATGGAAAATTATACAGCCAGAGCGCAGTTGCACAGCAGATGGTGTTGGTATTGTAAACAACTTAATGCAATTAACAAGTGTGATTTACGTCACCGCGATGCTCAAGGTTCTTTTTTGTTGTTCGGCACTGTTACACGTGTCTGTTTTAATATTTGGAAAATTGCAGATATGAATACGATCATTTCGTACTGAAATATAAAAAAAACCTAAAATCTTTTAAGTACAAGCTTTAATTTGAAAAGAATACTTATTATTTGTATTTTTCTCAGCAAACCCTTTCATTTGATACCCATATCATGGGGGTGCATAAAAAATAACCGGTAAGTGTTTCTAATTAAGCTTCCAACATTTGTCCAAAACTAACAAACTAACCAATGACTTCTATATTACTGGCGAAATTAACACAGCGAGTAAATATAAAGCTTGTTAAAAAAGGTTTGGTAGTTATGTAATTTGAATTGACCTACCTACTTATCTTGTCTTACTCAAATAACGATATTGGCAATTACGAAAATATGCGTTCAGAATGCCTTATTTTATTACAGACGAACCACTTTATGGTAGAACATTTACCGTTTGTTTTGTTAAGACAGTATAGTGACGTCAAATTTCAAAAAGGTCGCAAGCAACACACAAATAATGATTGCAGTCGCTAAAACACAGTTCAATGATATATCAACAAAGTTACCGACAACCAGTGGGCCACTAACTTAAATTTGGAGCGAAATAGATGATAACAACGACGTTCGTTGATAAGATCGTCTTCATTAAAACAGAGATAAGGAACTGAGGTGAGAAAAATAAAATTGATGTGTGGAGAAGTAGAAAGGGGCTAAAAATAAGTAAGGGCGTCATTATTAAGATAGATCATCATATCAGCTCATATACTTCCCCACCGAGGGGCTAGAGCCTACCCTGAATTAGGGCGATCGGGCCTTAGTCGAACACGCACGCCGAGTGAGGGTTGGTCGACTTCACACACCACCTTCGAGTTGATTCGCAGGCGTGTGCTGGTTTCCTCACGATTTATTCCTTCACCGTAATAGCGTCGGATAAACGTACATATGAAATCTAAATCGAAATCACATTGGTATGTGGCAGGATTCGAACCACGACCTCCCGAACAGTATAAGATTATGATAAGGATTAAGATAGATAACCTAATTTAATTAAAAAATAAAAACCTGACTGCATAAACACATCCCCTCTTCTTTTCGCTCACACTCGAACACTCACGGGATCAAGACAAATCTAACGACACATCGCACTCCAAAATCCATCAAGCCATACGCCATAGGTTTCTTTGGCTATAGCCTCAGCCAAAGAAACAGACATACATACACACACACCCAAAAAACTTTATCCTTCTTTTGGCAGTCGGGTATAAATGTACCCTTAAACACTCACGGGATCAAGATAAATCTAACGACACACCGCACTCCAAAATCCATCAAGCCATACGCCATAGGTTTCTTTGGCTATAGGCTCAGCCAAAGAAACAGACATACATACACACACACCCGAAAAACTTTATCCTTCTTTTGGCAGTCGGGTATAAATGTACCCTAAAACACTCACGGGATCAAGACAAATCTAACGACACACCGCACTCCAAAATCCATCAAGCCATACGCCATAGGTTTCTTTGGCTATAGCCTCAGCCAAAGAAACAGACATACATACACACACACCCGAAAAACTTTATCCTTCTTTAGGCAGTCGGGTATAAATGTACCCTAAAACACTCACGGGATCAAGACAAATCCAACGACACATCGCACTCCAAAATCCATCAAGCCATACGCCATAGGTTTATTTGGCTATAGCCTCAGCCAAAGAAACAGACATACATACACACACACCCGAAAAACATTACCCTTCTTTTTGGGCGAATGGGGTAAAAATACTAAAATAACACTAACCTGCAAATTCTCTCCACTTTTGAGGAAGCTGGATAGTGCATCTTGACTGACGTGCACCTCGCCCTTGTACATGAATTCCAGTAGGGCCTGCATGTTATCAGCCGAGGTGGCTTCCAAGATGACATAGCAAGCACCGGCATGGCTCGGAGGGGCGGAGTCGAAAAGCTCTTGGAAATGTTTACTGCATGCGGCTAATATGACCTTGTGTGCTTTGAATTGGCGACCTGCAATGGGAAAAGATAAATATTTAGTAACTACTGGAGATGTAGTTTAAACATAATTATGAATAATTAAATTAATAAAAAAAATATTGTACAGCAACGCTGTTCATATTTTATCGCGTAGCATTCAATATCTGGTGTGGTCGGGCGTACACAAATCACCAATTTTTACTCTTAATTAGTAGCAAAAAATAGAGGTACCTTAAAAAAATTCAAATAATCTAGGTTCTGGTACCTTATCACGAGTTTTTCTGAAATAATGAACTACCGTGTAGTAAGCCTCATAAGGTTCTAGTAATTCAAAAAGTTTTATTGAAACCGTAAGCCATTTTTGAGAAAAAAAAACAGTTAACAGCCTGAGTTTGTATTTTTTTTTAATTCACAATTGGTAAGCTCAGAGGAAAAGTTCACTGGCTTAACACAGGAGGTCGCGGGTTCGATTCCCGGCGGGGTCACCTTGTAAGACTCGGTTTGGTTGGTGGTAGGGCATTTTCTAAGCCCGCCTGGCTATCTACCACCATCTTATCTGAGTCTTGCCGCCAAACATCAGTGTTAAAAAAAACATTGAGTGTTCCGGCATGAAGATAAGATAGCCAGTTCTGCATTGCGTTGGGGAATCTTGGCAAGCCGGTTCCATCTTCGGCATCATCGTCTGGTGAGATGATGCCAAGGGCTTACCAATAGAGAATAAAAAAAAAAGCCCTTGGCATCATGGGAGTTACCTTAGCTAGATTTTTTTACTGGAATAACAAACTACACTGTAGGTACAGTCGATCATAACAAGTTATAATAACGTTAAAAATAATAAAATCATTATTCATTTTTAAAAGAAAAAAAAAAGATTTTCTTTACTATGATGGCAATACAAAAAAAAATCAAGCTAAAAATTTAAAAAAGCGGCTGGAAATATTGAAGTTGTATTTCCGTAACCCGTCTAGCCTAGCAGTTTAAGCGCTGGGGTATCGGACGTACATACATACGCAAACACTATACACAATTAATTGATTTATTTATTTTTTGAATATTAACGCTCGCTCTTCAGTCGCTAAAAAGTAAAAATGTCTAACAAAAAGAATTTTGTAAGAAGGTTTTTTGTGTGTCCATAGTCGATACTGTAGAAAAATGTAAACAAAAATCCCATTAATCTTAAAAATGGCCAGGTGCGTGTCGGATCACTCGCAAAGTAGAGTTCCGTAATATTTTCAAGAAATTCCGTTCGTGGTTCAAAGATAGAATCCTGAGCGTCGTAGAGAGGGTTCAAAGGTACGAGACGCATAATAACTTTCCTGCCGAGCGAAACACACAATTTTTTACCTCACTACAGCGAGGTGCACAAAAACAGGTTAATATTTTTTTGTTTCTTATTTTAAAAACGGCTAACGAATAAAACGTAATTTTGCGCGCTAAAATGGAATGCAAACAAAACCTTACCGAGCGAGTTAGGTGAAAAGTTATTTTTGCAGTTAGTATAGTACTTACCTACATTTTGTATAGAAAATCTATGAACTTTTTACAAATCCAACTACACTTCTTAAGTCAATCGACTATTACTAAGGAAGCCTACTTAGCCGTGATAATATTTCTTGTAAATTGATTGAATGTGCTACTATTTCCACTTTTTTAGATTTAGATTTAATATTAATATTTCGTTAAAGGATCCCTGAATCTAAAAATAGTTTTCACACACCCGAAACATTTTTAAATGATTTATACAAGACACCCCACACAATGGGATAAATAAGAAAAATCCATACCCACTTTACGTGTAGAGAAGGTACTGTATTTTTTTTCAAGATTACAGCTTTCCAAGATTCTTGTGGTTGCGGATCTATGAGGGTTTTTTTTGACTACGGAACCCTAATAAAAAGGCGTTCAAATCCTCATATTTTCCATTTCCGCAATTCCTACAATCGCACCTGTCTATTCTTAAATTAAAAGTTTATTATTGTATCGCCCGAATTCGTCCCACGCGGTGCAATAAACAAAGACTCAAGGCGAATACGCACCATGGAGGTCTGAAGAAATTCGGAGAACTCTCATAACGAGACCATATGATGCGATAGTGGAGTATGATTACATAATTGCATATTGCTTTTGCAACATGTCATATCATTACTCAAGGAGACTTGATCTAAAATGGTGCCGTGACCAGGATGCAAAATTTGCAACTGACTTCCAGAAAGCAGGAGGTTCGTAATTTGACTGTATGTTTTTTTTTTATTTTTGTTATGCGATATTTTCGCAGATTTTGAACCAATTTTCATGATTCTTCTTTTGTAAATTAACAAAACAAAAACCAAAAATAATGAAGTTGTTGAGATGCAAGTCGGGTGTTTTAATGTGTTTCCAATAACGATTTATCAAATAATCGAGACACACGACAGTGTGTCCGCCAAGTTCGAAAAGAAAATAAGGCCGACCGTGGGTTCAGTATCACTTTCGACATACCTGTAACTGAAATCTGTTTGACTTACACCTTACACCAAAGGACTTACACCTTACACCATTGCTTTAGCCCATTTAGATCGCTGTATTTTTTTTATATTGAACTTGGCCCCATTTCATATTTATGTTTTGTTGGGATATGGACCTCTTTAGCGCATGGTGTTGAGGTTGTTCTAACAATAAACTTGGCATCATTACACTCGCTTAATGATCTTATATACATATCTACTGAATACAATGGAAAACCGAACTTTACGACGCATATTATCCGTAAAACTGCGGTTTCGATATTCATTGTCTTTCAAAATTTATTTTATAATGAGGAAATAATTTGAATACATATACATATTTCGTAGATCTTTTATTTATTTGTGTGTGGCTATGTAAATTTGTACTGTGTTTCATTTATGACATAGACAGAGTGATATTTTATTCGTCTCTTTCCCGCAGCGTAGTGCAGTGACTTCACTTTTAATTTATGTTGTTGTTGAAAAATTCACAGACAAATAGTTTCCGTAAATAACATCAAATAGGCTAAACAATAATAATTACGAATGTATTATATAAAAAAAATTCGGCATTTCTTAGAAAATTCACTATTCGAACAATTAGTTGTATGGAACTACTGTATTTTCCAAAACGGACTCTATTTTGATAATACATAGTCACTACGCTGTGAGAACGGAACAAATAAAATGTCACCTGTTCGCATGTAGGTAAAAATTACCACTATCTATTTTTTAATTATTTTTAGGGTCATGTAGTCGCACCATGGTAAACATGGTATATCTCAATTGCTTACATAAAGGTTGATTTACAGCACTGGTCAAGTGTTTAGCGAGGTTGACAAGTAGGTACAGTGAATAAGTACTCGAGTACTTACTTACTGTACTTTCTACTTCGCTAAAACAATTGAACACTTTAAAACAGCCTTTAAACTGCAGTTTCCTCCAACGTCTGTTTGTATACGCGATCTTACACAGCTTATTCTACTGCCTAACTTTTATTAATGGTTCTGTTATCTAGACTAGAAGAACTGCCGCTTTCGAAGTCACGGGACGGCCTTATACCAAAGTATGTCATCGTATCAAATAGGCACATTTATGTTGGAGATAAAAGTCTCTGATACGATACTATGCGTTTCAGATAAGCCTCTAGTAGTACCATTTTTACATTCAGCTAGTGACGTCAGATAGATGGCGCGGAACAAAATATGGTTAGCCTTGAAGCGGCCGTATGCGCACGATAGGACGACGCCACGTGCAAGATTGTGCTACAGAAAACACTTTGGTGTTGCGATTTTCTTCTATAGACTTAGAAGATAAAAGAGTAAATAATCAGAACTAAATTCAGTTTTCAACTTAATTTTCGTTTGTAGATATTGGTTGGTTTATGTTAGGAATATAACCTATTTTTATTTTATTTATTTAGGACACAAACAGTCTTAAACAAACACAGTTTACAAAAACATAACACAAAAAGACTTAAAGGTCCATTAAACAAACAAAAAAACACATGTTGGTTTCGCTAATAACAAGTGATCAAGTTGATAAGATTGCACAATGTGCAGTGTATGTTCGTCTATACGAGTCCATTACGTGTAACGATTTTATATGACGTAAGAGTTAAAAAGAAATACAAATTTTATTATATTACTTATAAATAAATAAAAATTGCCTTGCTTAAACTTTTTTGTTTAATAATTAGCCCACTTTTCTTTTATATGTGATGATCGCCAAATATGTCAACATCACACAGGAATTTGTTGTAAAAGTCGCAAGAACGCCCAATAAACGTGTTTTTAGCATAATTGGTATGACTAAATGAGATGTGAAATGTGTGTTTTGAACGTGTGGAATTTTAAATGTAACTTTTTCAAGAAGTGATTCAGAGTCGGTATAATTATTTATGATTTTATAAAGGAACATAGTGTCTAAGTAATTACGTCTAACGCGTAGAGGTTGGATTTTATGCGTAGCAGCATTGATTTTGTAATCTATGAAATAATTACCAGTTTTATAGTCAAGTAATATTAAAAACTTATTTATTTAGGATCTTTTATATGCCATCATTATGTACGGCATACTGTGGGATCCAGACTACACTTTCAAACTCCAGAACAGTCCGTACATAAGAATTAAATAATATTTTTAATGTATTACTATTTTTAAATGGTTTGCCTAATCGTAGGATAAGTGCAAGTTTTTTGTATGCTTTAGCTAAAATATTTTCAATATGGATGTTAAAGTGCAGTTTGGCCTCCAGAGTGACACCCAAGTCTCGTATCGAATGAACGCGTTGTATAATTTGACCTAAAAGACTAGAATTTGAGATTATGGGATTGTTCTTCCGGGTAAATGTTATTGTATAGCACTTGTCTCCGTTGAGAAATAGTTGATTTTGTAAACAGTATTGCTCAAACCTTTCTAAATCATTTTGCATTTCTAAACAATCCTCGTGCGAAAGAACAACTTTGGTGTCATCTGCATAAAGTAAGTGACAAGAGTTTCTAAAGCATTCTTTAACATCGTTTACGTACAGTGTAAAAAGAAAAGGTCCTAAGTGGAAACCTTGTGAAATCCCTGAAGGTGTCATAAGGAATCTGGAACAATACCCTTACAGTGCTACTGCTTGACTGCGGTTACTTTTATAATACTTAATCCACCTCAATAGGTCCCCGTGTATACCGATTTTTGCGAGCTTGTTTATTAGTGTGTTTAATTATTTTTTTAAAACTATAGAGAAATCGGTATACACCATATCCGCTTGGCACCCAGATTCAAGGGCATTGAGCAAAAGTCGGTGTAACTCACCAGGTTCGTGTTGACGCTGCGACCGCGAATGAAACCATGTTATTCGGTGGCTATATGATGACGAGCATGTAATATTGAACAATTTGTAAAATTTTGTTTTCCCGAAAATACAAAGTTTTGAAATTGGCCTATATTGCGCAACATCATGCTTGTCACCGCCTTTAGGTATAAGAGTTATGAGAGCTTTTTTCCAGATGTCTGAAAAGCAGCCGCTTGCAAATGACTTCCTAAAAATAATTGTTAAGGGAACTGGTACTCGTAATTCCGTAGCTAAATTTAAGATTAATAATGGATGAATTTCATCACCATCAACTTGTTCGAAAAATTTTAAAACGAATTTCTAGGATATTTCGACAAAAGATATATCTACTGGTGAAGAAGTAGAAGGCTGATCGTTAGGTTCTTTAATATTATCATCATTGGACACGAAAATTGAATGAAAGTAATCATTAAACATGTTAGTCATGTCACTTATTGTAACGCTGTCAGTGAAAGTCTCGTTTTTCTACTTCATATAAGCAGGAATATTATTTTCAGAGTATTTAGACTTTATGAATAACAACACTAATAAAGTATTTATTTTGTTTTCTGTTTGCTGTCTATGAAATATAGATACAATCGTGAGTTATATTACATTTCAAGGCCCCTTTATCTTATCAACTAAATAGTTATAGACAAGTAGGCATACTTCTTTATCAATAATAGCTGAGATCTCTTAATCAACCGACTTCCTAATAAGATTTGTAGTTTGAGTATGTTTTTGATATTTTAATTAACAATGTTTCTCTTTACTGCCATACGACGAAATAAATAAATTAAATAATTTCATAGGCATCGTGCTGGATTATCTAATTTGGCAGTCGGTCGCGTGTGTGCGGGCGCCCTTACACACTGCACGGCCGTTCCGCTCCTACAAACTCCGCCCACGGATTAGGTTCCACTTCCTCGTTCGGTCTTTGCTTTATTTTGTTACCAATTGTTTACTTTTTTAATGTTAATCATGTTAGAATTTAGACATAGTTCCCTGCAGGCGCGGATACAGAGGCAAGTGCTTCTTTACCCTGAACCCCTAAGACGAGTTGCGAAATGGCCGTTTGTTGTTTGTGAACTCTTCATTGTACTATAGATTGTATAGTCATGTACGATTAGGATTAACAGGTACAAAGGCGGACTTATCTCAAACAGGCATCTCTTCCAGCTAACCTTGAATTACTGAAAAGATGTATATAACGAGCAAATAAAACACGTTAATACTTAGTACACGATTTAAAAGAAGATACATTTTCCATGTTACTGCGATATGTATAGGAAATCCAGCTACCAATATGATTATAAACATCTGCTTATTCTGAAAATTTTATGACACACGTTTTTGCTTTCTTTAAATAAACATGCCCAATTTCTTCGACTGTCAACTGTTACAAACAATAGTTATCTCTGAAGCTTTAATTTAATGAGAACTAGGCTAGCGTAGAGCATTGCAACAGCAGTGCGCACTGCGCATGCGCCCGGCAGCCATTTTGAGGAAATGGGCGAACGACATTGGTCGATCGAGTTGACGCCTAGCTGCGCCCGCGCACCGTTGCAACACACTGACATTGGCCTCTTTGGAAGACCTACTAACGCTTATCTAACAGTGGATGCGTCTGCGACGGTTTCAATTTACTTTTTGGTGGAATCCATGTTATAAAATTTTATTCCCTTTAAAATTTTCGAACTGGTTGAGAGTTACTGCAACAATATTGTTTGAATAATAGAGAATTATTCTTCTACATTATTCATAACCTAGAGACAAAAAAGTTTTGAACTTGCTATGAAACAAATAGTTCATGCAAAAAAAGATTAAGAAGAAATATATGAAAAGCCGCTGGATGCGGGCAGCGCAGAACCGGTTGACGTGGAAATCCTATGTCCAGCAGTGGATGTCCTTCGGCTGATATGATGCTGATGATGTGGAAACGACAATTATTGTCTTAAGAGAAATGTATCCCCAGCGCGCTCCATAAACGTAGTTTAAATCTAACGTTAATGTCTATAAAAGTTATTGAAATTTTGTGAACACGTTCCAGTCTGTCCGTTAATGTCTGTGCCGGTGGTTTTTCAGTCGCTTACGTAAAAAAAATTCAAAATTTCATAAAAATCCGTAAAAATTTGTACGCAAATTGCAAGTTACTCATCTGCATTTTTTAAATAATGATATCAGTTTACGAGAATCTGACAAACCACCGACAAAGTTAATAGTTCCTAGAACGTGTTTATAAAATTAATACAATTGATTGATTATATGTATGTACGAGTATATACATATTACAACCAAACCGAGTCCTACAAAGTTGACCCCGCCAGAAAGCGAACCCGCGACCTCCTGGTGTGAAGCGAATGGACTAATCATTACGCCACGAGGCGGTTAACTGACCGGTTAAGCGGTGCTGACCTAAATTACAACGTCAGCAATACAAAGATGTAAATGGGTCCCAATAAATAGATGCATAGCGAATTACGCCACGTCATGTCAACTGTGAAAAATAGGTCAACCACTTAATGACAAACAACCGAACAACTGTAGATACTGTGACATGCTAATAAACTGATAGAGACTGCATTGAGGCAAACGTAGCGTAGGAGAGACTGCTTTCAGGCAAACTTAGCGTTGGAGAGACTGCATTTAGGCAAACGTAGCGTGGGAGAGACTGAATTTAGGCAAACGTAGCGTGGGAGAGACTGCATTCAGGCAAACGTAGCGTTGGAGAGACTGCATTCAGGCAAACGTAACGTGGGAGAGACTGCATTTAGGCAAACGTAGCGTGGGACGCCCCCGTAGCCTGTATTTGAAAGTACACTTATGCGGGCTGAAGATAATTACGATGTTTGATTAAGGCCTCTGACACGGCTCAACGACTGCCATCTAGTGATAGCAACCGGCACCAATGGCTTAACACGCCTTGCCAAGTACGGAGACGGTCAAGATGATGCCACTAACAGTCTAACACATCCATAGGGATGTTGACTGCTAGCCATTTTAGTTATTTTTTAACCGACTGCGCCAGAAGGAGGGTTATGTTTTTCGAGTGTATGTATGTATATTTATTTCTTTGGCATGCTCTGTAACCTAAACGGCTCGATATATTTTGGAGTGCGAGGTGTACATTTTTTTACCCGACTGGCGAAAAAAGGGGAATTAAGTTTTTATGCAGTCGGGTTTTTAATTTTTAATGTTTTTACTATTTGTTTTTACCGTTTTTTTAAAAACGAAGTTTTTTTTAAATAAATGAAAATGGAACGCGCGACGCGTCATAGTTTCTCAGCTATGGAAATTTAAGAAAAAACCGGCCAAGTGCGACTTGAGGTCACACAAACAGGGTTCCGCACGAAAACTTTAACTACCAACAGAATAATACCTCTCAGTATATACTATGATCTGGGTAAATAGGAGTCTATTTATTCTGGGCTTCGAAAATTTTATTTTTCCTATGGGATCTTAAGGACTTTAGATTTTCTCATTATTTTCCTGTAATCTATGCATCCAACGTCATATACTGTTAATTTTTTGCATGACTTTAGGCCCAGTAGTTTAGGAGACATAAATTTTCGCATATTTTCTAAAATAACTTCAAAACTATTTATTTTAAAATTATAAAAAAAAAATGATATTCTCACAAAAAACCGTTTTATTTGATAAATCACATGAGATAGCTTGCAAAACGTTTAAAAAAAATCTCATTTAAGTAAAAAAATAAAATTAATTTATTTGCGTTACATCTTCGTCTTTCGGTCACCGACCCAAATTTTAACCCAATCGGTCCAGTAGTTTCTGAGCAACTTGGCTATGACAGACGGACGGATAGACACAATATGATTGTTTATTAGTTCCGTTTTTACCTTTTGAGGTACGGAACCCTAAAAATTGGAAATAGTAGGATAGGTATATTATATATTACCAATTTACAAGGAATATAATCAAGGCCAAGTAGGCTTTCTCAGTTTAGGACTCTTAATAGTCAACTCACTTAAGATCTGTAATTGGATTTGTAAAATATACAAAATGTTCTGTTTTTTAATATATAGGTACATTTATTTATTGAAAAGACTACAAAACCTTACTTTGCGCGTGTTCGACACGCACTTGGCCACTTTTTTTTTATAAAAATGTACAAACTGCAAAAATAACTTTGTTTTTTTTAACACTTTTTTTAAAGTCTATGGATCCCTATTTTGCGCGTAGTCTAATACGCACTTGGGCACTTTATTTACATTAAATGCTACGTTTCTTTATCATATGCAGATAAGGTTTCATCTCTTCCTGAAGTGCTTTAAATCAAATCCAGCCAGCCGTGTTCCTTGTAAACCTGCTATACTCGAATGTATTCTACAACTATATTAATACAATAGGTGTTTGTTACGATTCCTCCTTCTCAGAAATGTCGGCATTTCGTATTTGAACTTTGATATTTAAGCTCCGTAGGTTCTGGATCTACGTTGCCATTTCTGCAGTACCAAAACCACGTCATGGACCAATATTGCTTTTCTATTCCGTAGAAGACAAAGATGTTTTAACATTTCTTGGATATAGAAGCTATTGTGAATGAAAATTTGTGCACATTTGATTACAAAATTAACAACTGCTTCTATTTTAATGTCGTCATCAATCATTGACATCTGTTAATATGATATCTGACGTTGTAAACTTCTTTGTCGTTACACTCTTGACAGATTGGTCGTGGTCGTCATTTCAGTCGGGTGACCCGCCTCACAATTCGTTGTAAACTACTTAAATTTTATTTTGCAAAACGTCATTCTTTCATCAAATATTTTAAAAAAAATATCTCTGTTCTACCCCTTACTTTGAAAAAGCATACTAAATCAAAACAAACAAAAAGCAACCACCAAAAATCCCACCGCAATAAAATATTTCACCTTACAAAACAAACATCAGGAACACAAAATTCGGAGCAGAAATCGTCCACCTCACCTCCCTTTGCCATTCAATAGCTGCGAGAATTCGCTACGAATCAAATTGAAAATCGCCGTCGTACCTTCCAGAGAAGCTGTGGGTAGACATGTAGGAAGTCCGGATGCAAGTGAAAACGACATCACGGGGGGAGCACGACTAACCCCGTTTCCAGGCACACCCACACAAGCAAACAAATGATAACGCATCCCTGGGCCAGACGGGTGTGTGCCACCCCGTTTCAAGGTCGGCCCGCTTCGCCACCCTAGCGATAGACGGAGACAACAACAGGCGCCCCCAACGAAAGTGCAAGCGAAATGTGCGAGAGAAAATCAATCTTGCAGGGAGTGGGGATACTGAAAAACTAGGTGAACCGTTTCGGACTTTCGGTGTACGTGCGTGGTGTGCTGATGAACTGCGGAATTGTTTTGTATGTGGCTAGTGTAGCGCTGCAATTCCACCGGAAAATTGTGTTCATTTTTACGGGCTTTCATTCTACTTCACGAGGTTATCGTTACCCGACTGCGCAAGAACGAGGGTTATGTTTATCGAGTGTATGTATGTATGTAAGTGTGTATGTTTCTTTATTTCTTTGGCACGCACATTTATTTATTCATTTATACAATCGAATTTAAAGCGACTTCTAGAAGTCTGATTGATCTGAAATTTGGTAAAAAACCATAATCCCGGTGACAATAGACCCCTTTAGAATTTTGAAGTTCAAAAGATGATGAATTTAGGAGGTGGGATCAAGGTCCCAAGATCGTCTATTGTTTTCAATAGAATCTTAGAATATGATATGCTGGTCTTTTTAAAATTTAGAAAAATGCATTATGAGGGTCTCTGTAATGCCCGGCCCGATATTGTACGACCCATGAATGTACAGCCCAATAATGACCGGTCGCCTACAACTCGCGTTATGATAGACTACAATTATTAGCACACTGAAATAAAAGCTTGTAAGTACAAGCTTGTTGGTGAGTAACTGCAATTTATGTTAGAATCTGATCCAATAAACTAGAAAGATTTATGCATAGTATATGAAGTTGTAGTGCGTCGTTACAACCGCAGCGCCGCTAAACGCTATGCACAACCGCTAGTCGTGTGTAAGGCTAACGTGGCTTACATAATAGGTACATCGTAATGCATCGTTATGACGGCAGCGCCGCCAACCGCAACCGCTAGCCGTGTGTAAGGCTAACGTGATTTACATACAACGTAGTGCATCGATACGACCGCAACGCTGCCGACCGCAACCGCTATCCGTGTGTAAGGCTAACGTGGCTTACATAATAGGTACATCATAATGCATCATTATGACGGCAGCGCCACCAACCGAAACCGCTAGCCGTGTGTAAGGCTAACGTGATTTACATACATCGTAGTGCATCGATACGACCGCAACGCTGCCGACCGCAACCGCTATCCGTGTGTAAGGCTAACGTGGCTTACATAATAGGTACATCGTAGTGCATTGTGCGTAGTGTATCGATACGACCGCAGCGCTGCCAACCGCAACCGCTATCCGTGTGTAAGGCTAACGTGGCTTACATAATAGGTACATCGTAGTGCATTGTGCGTAGTGTATCGATACGACCGCAGCGCTGCCAACCGCAACCGCTATCCGTGTGTAAGGCTAACGTGGCTTACATAATAGGTACATCGTAGTGCATTGTGCGTAGTGTATCGATACGACCGCAGCGCTGCCAACCGCAACCGCTATCCGTGTGTAAGGCTAACGTGGCTTACATAATAGGTACATCGTAGTGCATTGTGCGTAGTGTATCGATACGACCGCAGCGTTGCCAACCGCAACCGCTATCCGTGTGTAAGGCTAACGTGGCTTACATAATAGGTACATCGTAGTGCATCGTTATGACGGCAGCGCCGCCAACCGCAACCGCTAGCCATGTGTGAGGCTAACGTGGTTTACATACATCGTAGTGCATCGTTATGACCGCAGCGCTGCCAACCGCAACCGCTAGCCGTGTGAGGCTAACGTGACTTACATACATCGTAGTGCATCGATACGACCGTAGCGCTACAATGTGTTTCCCGCCTTACAATTGGTAAAAATTAACTTCGATAAACCTATAAACTTTTAAGTATTTCATATTCTTCTCAGCAAATAATTTCATTTTCATATCATGGGGGTGCATAAAAAATAATTGGTCCGCCATCTTTAGGAGTCCGCCATATTGGATTTAAAATAACGTCACTTAGCGTGTGCATTGTGCATTGCACTCTGCTCTAAACGTAACGTTCGTAACTTCAATCGGAAACCGGTAAGTGGTACTAATTTAGCTTCAAGATTTGTCTTAAACTAGGTAACTAACACAACTAATTAGTAATCTGTGCTAACACGGCAAAAAAACAGCGATATATAAAATTAATATAACACTTATGAAAACAACGCTTGCAAAACAGTTATTGTAAAATACACATCATCATCGTTGTTTGTAAATTGTAACAGGACTGGATCTGACAACTTGGAAAATCTTCTCATCACTGACCGCATAGAAAGAAGATAGAGCAGGACGAATGCGTAAAAAGTGGACTGACGCGGTCAAGGCAATTACCAATATGACCCTGCAGGCCACATTGCGCACAAGATCAATCGTCCTGGAGAGCTGTGGTGGCGAGAGCGACTACTCACGGTGGCCACGTCTCTCTGTCCCTTAGGATACGACCAAAAAGAAGACATAAAAAAATAGATTGTCTAAGTACACATAAAAATGTTGAATTTGTTTTATGTTAATGTTTTTTTGACCGCCACGAGACAGGCCTAGCCTAGTGTGGGGGACACAGTTAACTTGTATTTATTAGATAAGATAACTTGTATAATGGAATAAACACAAACGGCAATGTACAGTGATACTGATGAGATTAAAAATAAAAAGGTAAGTCTACGTAAGTAATATTGCTACTAATAAGACGCAGAATCATGCTGACTTAGCACAAATGTTGGGACTGCCTCTCATCCCATCCTACGCACGAAATCGATAGTTACAATTTACAGCTCTGCATTCCCCTAAAAGGGGTACAAATTAAGCTCACGCCATGCACAACTACACAGTGAATATCTGGGCCTCGCTCAGTGGGGGTTCTACGTATAATGCACTTGAGTATAGATGGGGGAGGAAGGGTGTCCTCATTGCGGTAACCCCCTACGCAACCCACCGTAGTGTTTACCTAAAGCACCTTGATTTTTCCATGGTACTAATAATGAGCCAGTGATTAATATATTACTTTAGGTAATATAACAGTAAATTTCTGTCATCTAAATTTAAATGCCGCTGGGAAAATTTATGACTTCATACTTCAGATTACACTAAATGAAGCTATGAAATTTTAAGTCAGCATTAAAAGCTGCTTTGTTCTAAAAAGTATTAAATTCAGGTTCAAAACTTCAAACCTTTTATAAACACAAAAGACTATTTACCAAGTTACACTAAGACTCTATCAATCTAAACACTCGTACAAAGCTATAATAGGATATAAAACACGTTTATTGGACGTAAAATGGTACTTCTTATCAAGTATTCACGATACGGCCCCCAAAACCTGGCGTTTCTCAGTTTCTATGCAGTTAATATATTTCATTACGTACATTTGATATCCCTTTTGGCAGTTTTATCATAGGATTTATATAACTTACAGTTTATCTATGATAAGCGATAACACTAATAGTCAAGAGCAATTTATCTATGATAGTCGCAATAGTTCCCTCACTATCAGGAGTATAACTTCCATTGTTTTAATCATTATAATTTAGGAAGCTTTAGTCTTTGGTGATTATTATTTCGTCATATTATATAATGATCGGAGACATTATACTGTAGATTATTAACTGTAAACATATTATGCTCAGAAATAACTGCGTGTGTATAACCAACCGAGCGCCCAAACTCCCCCCCGAAGCCGCACAACCACCACCCAAAGAATAACTGCACGAAATTTACACCAGAACGGGCGAGGCCATAAAAGTAATGCAAAAGAATCAGTGTTGAACACTAAGAGAAAAAACGGGTAAACTTAGTGAAAACACGGTACAATTAGTGGAATCGTAACAAACTTACACTTGAAAATAAGAAAAAAAACCATCATTCAGGTAAATTTGATATGTTAAGAGATTCTGGCAAGTTGTTATTGAACTAATGTGGAGGCCAATAAATAGGCACTAAGAGCCGTCACACGATGGATTTTGTGTCAATAGCTGGTGCGGCGTCAGAGTTCGCCCGCTGGGAGTTTGGGAGGTTTGGGGGGGCTGTTGCCCCGCGACACATATAGCGGCTCGGTCGATAAGGGAAGCGGGCCGCGCCGATGCGTTCCACCTAAAGTTCCGAAAACGCACCAATGAGTTCGCTAGTTTCATAGCATATATCACGATACACGACGAGCGAGAAGACAGTGAGAAATTAGGAACGTACTACACCATTCTTGAGATTCAAAATAGGTACAAATAACACTCTTTCTGATAGTCATAAAATAATAATAACATAATGTTTTTTTGTGAATAATCAAGAAATAAACAATCATTAGTTAATAACGTCAAAATTCAATCCTTGAAATAAACCAGATTATGTCATTAGAACATTAACGCGAGAGTCAGCAATCGCTTCTCTTACCATAGTTAATATGTTTTATTGGTTCACTAAAGTTACTTGGACATGAAGATGAACTACAATGACGTATCATCAACATATAAGAAAAAGAAGTAAATACAAAATAACCATTATCTATAATAGGAGGTACTATGTAGGGAAGCATTAAATTTGGAGACAAAAAAAGATAAAATAAGCACCCAATAAAATGTAGAAATGAAAAAATCCAAGTAAAAAAATAATACAGTGAAGTACTAACAAAATAATTTTATTTAATAATATAGCACAAAACGAAGTCAAAAAATTAAGTCTACGTGAGAGTCGAAGTGGGATAATAAATGAAACCCACATTTTAGGAGGAAAATGTTCACTAAGAGTAATTTAAAGTGAGCGTCGCCAAAGCCGAAGGAAGCATGTCAATAGCCTTAGAACAGGATCAGCCTCATGGCATATAACGAGGACTTGAACCGACGATGCAGAAAACGAGATTCACCCCTAAAAGGTAAGTGGCAGAAGGATCCAAGCATTGTACCCTACTCGTTAGCTACACGAATATCTTTGACTCTGAAATGCGACCATTGTACCAAATTAAATTCGACTTTTCAAAATGCCTGAGCACTGAATGTTTGAACGAGGAACAGCGCTTCTTAATTAGAGCAAGGATTGATCAAAATGTACCTACGGACCTCATGACTTTTCATACATTATTAACTATAAGGGACCGAGCGCAGCGAGGGAGTAAAGAAGTACACACATTAACTTTGCCTAGAGATATTTTTGGACTTTTCATATAAAACATGTTTTTTTAGGAGCTATAAAAGTTACTTAAGTCCTTCGACCAATTAACAGCTATGGACCGGCCCACGCGAACAAATTGGTTTTGATGCCTACAGAATGTTTGCATTCACTGATTTCGTCTCAGTAGGTCTTTCAGAGGCCAAGAGCGAGGTCACACGCTCGTACGCTCCGATAATCACATGAATAAAGGTTTAGGCATCACTTTTCATTCGTAAGTAAACATTTTGTAATACAATTCTAATTATATTTTGAAAATACTAATAAAAATTCGCATGCTTTCATGATTATTTGTCTCATTTTTAATGAGATTAATGCATGGATAGGGCCCGTCCATAGCTGTTATATTGGTCGAAGCTTAGGACATATGTAGGGTAGAAACTTTCAAGATGAGCAAGCGCTTTATTTACACTCTCAATCCTTATAAATTAATTTTGTTTTATGTGTTTTTTTTTTGTAAAAACGCACGGACAATGAAAATTGAGTTTTTATATTTCAAAGAAAGATGACACAAGTGTACGAATCTAGAAGAACCCTTATAAGAACTGAGAAGGTACTCGTAAATATAGCACTTGCCCATCTTGAAAGTTTCTGTACCCTGCACTGCACATGTCTTTTCATCTCGTAGAAATAAATCTTAAAATATCACTAGGCAATGTTGCGCTACGAGCACCTATTGTCGTAGTGATTTATTTTTTCTGTTTTTCACAAAATCTGTTCTGTATTATTAGTATAAACTAAAAAAAACATTATTGCCAAAACATAGTCCGTACGTCACGCTTTTCCTAGCGGCTAAACCAATGGTCTGGTTGACATCAACAACATTGAAATTAATAGTTTGATAATTTGTTGATGATTTTTGAGCAGCACCTGCCTGGATTGCCATTTAAGGGTAGCGGTCGTACAACAAAAAAAAAATATAAATGCAAAAATCTCAAAAATGGCTCTAACGATTTCAGTAAAACTATGCAAGTAGTAACTATTATTAGTGTCCTATCAAGTGGAAATATTGGTTTCACAGCAATATCCGCTTCTTATTATTTGCTTATGCTATAAAATCGAGATTTTTTTTTGGTGATTTGTGTATGCTAGACGATGAAGGCTACTCGACAAAGAATGCACATCGTGCCTGTACAATTTATTTAAATGAAGCCCAAAATAGATTATACCTATAGGTATAGCATAGCAACCCTGTTAAAACACATACAATAATCGCACCTTATTAATATTTACCTCGTCTAACTAGGGCAAAACGAACCCGCCTAATGAAATACAAGTAGTAAAACAATTAGAGCTGCGTTAAATTTTCAAAAAGCGGCCTTAACAAGTGCAAACTTCCTAAGCCCGGTTCTCACGCACCGCCGGGAGAACCATCCGCCACCCCGCCCGCGCCCGTCCACCCATTCCACCCCCCAACCACCCACCACCCACTCCCGTTGCGTCTAGCGCGCTCATTCGGGCCTCGACGACCTCGAAAAGTTGGGAGTTGGATACGAAGCCTTAAAAATCTATTGAAACATTTCACAAATGAGCTGCAATTAGATGGTATTGTTGCGTTAACTTAAAGGTCAAATCTGAAATTCCAGGGGTAAGTAGTTAAGTATTGCTTGCAAATGTATTCGTTGACTTTTGTTTATTAGGTTTCCTGGATCGTTAAACAATATCCATTCTGAAAGAGGGGCAATAAATAAAACAATTATAGTTGACTTGATTGAATTTAAGTTACTTTTTATTGAGGCGACACATTGGAAACTCCGGTTGCAGGGATCTCGGTTTTTCTCAAGAATTACTAAACATATGAATGTGATATTTTGTAAACTGATTCTTCATTTCAATGACTTCATTTTGTACGTTTTAGAAATACGATTCGTTAACTTATACAAGGTGTAACAAAATTAGTGTAGGTCCCGTTAACTGGGACTTCTACCGTCATACTGAACAACTTTCCCCAAGGAACCCATAGTCAATTCTCAAAAAAAAATGGACCCTCCATACCAAAACCCACAAAATCGGTCGATCAGCTGATCGATTTGTATGAAGAGAAAAAAAAAATACGTTTTCAGCAAAGTCGTAGAACAAAAGTTGTTCAGTATGATGAGTAGAAGCCCCAGTAACCGCGACCTACACTAACTTTGTTACACCCTGTATAAAGAAAAAAAATATATAACAGAAACTTTTTTCAAAACGGAGATTTGGATTCTACAGGCAAACCAGAGCGTTTTAGTACCTGTACATTTTCTTAGTTGATTAGTCTGACTAAACTCACTTCAGTGTGCAAGTTGCATTTTTAAAAAATAATTGTAGTTTTTAATTGAAACAAACCAACATTGAAAAAGTACAAAAGTTCGGATATTTTCTTTACTCTTTACACATACAGAAAAAGACAGAGACAACTGTTCCAATCAATACCTCGCCTTAACTGTCAAAATCATTTTTTTAATGTATGAAATAGGAACGACTGATCAATTGATGTACAAGGTTTTGTGATTTTGATTAATAAAAAATTAAAGCAGGCTCATAGCTCGTAGAACAGATGGCCGTTGGGGCAGTAAAGTTCTCGAATGGCGACAGCGCACCGGTCGATGTAACGTAGGAAGACCTCCCACACGGTGGACCGAAGAGATGGTAAAAGTCGCGGAAAGTAGCTGGAAGCGGGCAGCGTAGGACCGGTCGTCGTGGAAATCCTTGGGGAGGCCTTGTCCAGCAGTGGACGTCTTTCGGTTGATATGATGATGATGATGAAAAATTAAAGACGCAGTGCATAACAAAATGAGTAAGATATTTTGAAATTTCATTGGGTGGGCAGTTTCGGGAATAACATTTGATAATTAATATTTGATGCAGCCGGCTACGCATTTACCGGCAAAGAAAGACCTACAGCTTGCTTTAATATTAAGAAGGCCAAAGAAGCGGAATTTGTTACTTGAATTATTACAATTTGATGTTTATGGTATTTGGTAGCAGGCTCTTTACAAGACGTGACAGGCGTCCCAAGTCTCATCCGTAAGTCTCATAAATGTTCATAGCTGAGTCAAGTTTGCTAGATCAGCGATGCACAAAAGGTCGCGATATCCACCATAGAAACATCTATATAGTGTTGCCTAACTATCGATAGACTATCGATTGTCTATTCGATTGTACTCAAATAGAAATAGTTTTTTTTTACTATTTAAAAGTGTAACGTCTACTTAAAATATATATTCATCATTACAACTCATATACGTCCCCACCGAGGGGCTCGAGCCTACCCTGAATCAGGGCGATTAGGCCTTAGTCGACCACGCGGGCCCAGTGCGGGTTGGTCGACTTCACACACAACCTTCGAGTTTCTTCGCAGGCGTGTGCAGGTTTCCTCACGATGTTTTCCATCACCGTTAAAGCAATCGGTAAAAATATATATTACAGAATTATTTTTTTTCGGTTAAAAAAATACAGCCGTATAAAGGTACGACAGACAAACAGACGGACAGAGGACATAGGCTTATTTATAATTTTGAGTGACCACCATGTATTAGGGTGGGTATAGTGGCTAAGTAGAGTGGTGAAGCTGTATCTCTGGTTCATGCCACCGGAATAAGTTGAAACGTGGCTTAGATTTTAAGTAGAACCCCAAGCTATCAAACTGTGAAAATCACATCAAAATCAAATCGAATCTTACAAAGTTACACCTCGCAGAACATCGAACCTACGACCCCTTGATGTGAAGCGAATGAACTAAGGCACTACGCCGCGGAGGCGGTTACTTCAATTTTTGAAAGTCAAGCTGTATTGCTTCATGCCACCGGAATTACATTAAACGTAGCTTAGATTTTAAATTGAACACCAAAATTACTAACCTGTGAAAAGTGTATCAAAATCCGTTCATTACTTTTTGCGTGATGCGTGCAGTGGAGCAGACAAAAGTCGCTATTAGGCCTTGGTTTGGTCCCATAACCTATCACGACAGATTAAACGTAGCTTAGATTTTAAGTTGAACACCCAAACTACTAAACTGTGAAAAGTACCTACATCAAAATCCGTTCAGTACTTTTTGCGTGGTGCAGTAAAGCAGATAAATGTCCAAAAAAATATATTTTTGGCATGGTTTCGTCCCAATAACCTATCACGACAGTTTTTTTGGAATGCCTTCAATATTTGTCCAGCTGTGGACGATTTTTGGCTGACAGACACGGTTTTCTAGGAATCCGTACACCTAACGGGTGACCAACGGAACCCTATTACCAAAGCCTCCGCTGTCTGTCCGTCCGTCTGTCTGTCTGTCAGCGGACTGTATTTCATGAACAGTAATAGGAAGACAGTTAAAATTTTCACATAATGTGTATTTCTAATGCTGCTATAACAACAAATACAAAAAATTAGAAAAAGTGAAAAAATAAGGAGGGTATCCAAACAAAAAACCTGTTTTTTATAGGTCTTTAGAACGATTTTTGATTTAGCTCTATCTTAAAAAGGGTAATACATACAAGCGTGAAACTTGGTTTGATTATAGTACTAATACGTAATACAACAAATAAAAACACTTAAAAACCCGACTGCATAAAACTTAACCGATATTTTTTTTCTAGTCTGGTAAAAATGCATCTTATGTCACATAGGGGATTAAGGCGAATCCAACGATACCTCGCACTCCGAAATCCATCTAGCCGTTTAGGATACAAAGCGTGCCAGCGAAATAAATAACCTTTTTTTTGGCTAGTAGGGTTAAAATGTATTCCATCACATCTCGCACTCCCAAACAATCAAACCGTTTAGGCTATAGGTCGTGCCAAAGAAATATATATACATACTCAAAAAAAACATAACCCGCCTACTAGCGCAACCAGAAAATATTTTATTCAATTTTAATTTTAAATAATTTTAAAAGAGCGTAAAGTTAAAAACATGTGTGTTCAGCTTTTAGCACGATAATTAAAATAAAATAAAATAAACAACTGCATTCGTCATTTGTTTTTCAAAATCGGGCAACATACGAGTATGATAAGATATTAAGTTTAAGTAATATTACTTTGCAAAACTAAAAAACAAGATAAAATTTGGGTGTTCCTACTACACTAGGTGACGTTATGACAACTACAACTAAACACCAGTCAAGTGCGAGTTGGACTCGTGCAGTGAGGGTTCTGTATTCCGTAGGCTAGTTTCCTCACGGTTCAAAGAGATCACGTTTCTTGGCCCCCGCCCTTCTTATTTTTTTATTCGTCATAATATCAGCCGACGGACGTACACTGCTGGACATAGGCCTCCGCCAAGGATTTCCATGACGACCACTTCTTCGCAGCCCGCATCCAGCGGCTTCCTTATAAGCTTTTTTTTTAACACGCTTATATTAGCTTCACCTGAATGTATGTATGTTTCACATTTTAGTTTGATGTGATTTAAAAACGTGTTTTTAAATATTTGTAAACTATATTTTTTTATTATTATTTGTTATTATAGCGGCAATAAAAATACACACTCTGTAAAAAAAACAAATACCCACCTATTACTGTTCACAAAATACAGCCCGCTGACAGACAGACGTACTGCGGAAGCTTAGTAATAAATGCCTCAATAGCTTTACATCAGAAGGTCGCGGGTTCAATTCCCCACGGAGACTTAATTTTTAAGACTCGGTTTGGTTGGTGAAAGGGCATTTTTCTAAACCCGCCTGGCTAGCTTCCACCATCTAATCGAAATCTTAACGTCAAACATCAATGTTACCATTAGTAAGAAGATGCAAAGGGGCAATTAAAATATAAAACTAGGGTATCTTTGGATGTACGGGACCCTAATAAATAAAGTAAAACAATAATAAAAAAAATATAATTCACAAAACACAGGCAAGAACAGAGAAAATAGTGAAAAAGTTTGGTTGGTGGTAGGGCATTTTCATAGCCCGCCTGGCTAACTACCACCATCTTATCTCAGCCTTGCCGCCAAACATCAGTGTTAACAACAATGATGTGTTCCGGCTTGAAGATAAGATACCCAGATCCCCATTGCGTTGGGAAATCTTGGTAAGCCCGCTTCAATCTTCGGCATCAACTTCACTTACCATCAGGTGAGATGATGCCAAGGGCTTATAAATTAAGAATATAAAAAAAGAGAAATAAAATCATTTTGAACTCCTGCTTCTGTCCTTTAAACTAGGCAACTAGGTCCTTTAAACAATAATTACACGAATTAATTAAAAATTTAAAACCCGACTGCATAAAAACTTAACCCCTCTTTTTTGGTCAGTCGGGTAAAAATGTATCCTGTGTCACTCACGGGATCATTACGAATCTAACGACACCTCGCACGTCAAAATTAAAAATGTATCCTATGTCACTCATGGGATCAAGACGAATCTAATGACTAATAGAACTCCACAATCCATTAAGCCGTTTAGCCTACAGAGAGCGTGCCAAAGAAATAAATACACATACATACATACATACACTCGAAAAACATAACCGTCCTTCTGGCGCAGTCGGGTAAAAAAGGCTGAACAAATTATAATAAACAAAAATGAAATTAACATGATGGTGGGAAAAAGCACTGTAGCGCATTGGGAATGTTCGCAGGCGCCAGTGTGGATTGTTGTCGAACTTTCCTCTCTCCGATCTTCCCCCGTCCAAGCAACGACCTAAGCCGAGGTCCGTGCCCGCCTGGGCGCCCTTAGGCAGTTGCATCTTTTTGCTTTGCACTAGGTTGAGTGCCTTGCGTACTCGCCTCCCCTGCCCGGTGAAGTTGTAAAGACCCCCACAGCCAACAACAAGCTTGTCCTTTCGAAAAAAAGTTCGAGCTTTCATGCTCAAACAAACTGCATCCCAGATGCGCAGGGTCCGCGGTAGCACCAACAGCTACCTCAAGATAATAGCTACCTCAAGATAATAACATGGACGCTGATAGTCTCATTATGGCTTGCAGGACAAGAGCACACGTGGCTGTTTGCCCCTGACAGGGCCCAGGCTGTTTGAATTTAATGCCTTATTTTTAATACTCCTGTTACGAACACAGTTTATAAGAAAACATACTTCCAAATCATATGGAATATTTTTGGTTTGAAATAAAGATACTGCATCGAACGGAAAAATGGTCCAAGAGCCGTCACATAATGAGTGGTTATCCACTTCAGTAGCTGCAAACTGGTGGTGGTGCCATCAAAATCTAACCCGGGAGACTTGAGATATCTGCGATCAAAACTAGCTAAATTATAGGAATCTATTTTGAAATTATAAAGGTTCCGATTTTTGCCATTTTGGCCACGGAACTCTAAAAAGGGTAAAAAAAACCGGTAAATAGTGAGTCAGAACCGCGCACAATGGGTTCTGTACCATCATACTAAATGGCGCTAGTTTCTTCACGTTTAAAAAAAACGTTTTTTTCCAATTTTTAGTATTTGTTGTCTTAGCGGCGACAGAAATACATCATCTGTGAAAATTTCAACTGTCTAGCTATCACGGTTCATGAAATATACAGACAGACTGACAGCGGAGTCTTAGTAAATAGCACAGTATTACGATTGTGCATTTTAGTATGGAGGGTCTATTTTTTTTTTGAGAATTGACTATGAGTTCCTTGGAGAAAGTTGTTCAGTATGATGATTAGAACCCCCAGCTAAAGGGTCCTACACCAATTTCGTTACACCCTGTACCTCTATATACTTTGCCCGCGGAGTTGCCCCGCCGCCCGCTGCCCCGCAAGTAGCTGCTTCCGTTGCTCTTCGTAAGTACATTCGCTGCGCTACTGTAAGCCGCTATATTGTAATACTGTGGTAATAGGGTCCCCATTTACCCTTTGGGTACGGAACCCTAAAAAGGCTTGAACAACTTTGCGCATGATTACACAACCAACTGCATCATTGCATCGTCATTTGTTTTTCTAAGTCTACAGTGAAAACATGATAACATATTAGGTAGGTATAAGATATTTATATTAGATAACTATATCTTATAGGTATGTACTTTGCATTTAATTGAAAACAAGGAAAAAAATTGCCAGTTGCATGTGCTGCTATTACTTTTTTAGTCAACATAGATGCCGAATATGGAAGCGGGCTTACCAAGATTCCCCAACGCAATGGAGAACTTGCTATCTTATCTTCAAGCCGGAACACTACAATGCTATTAACATTGATTTTTGGCGGCCAGACTAAGATAATATGATGAGAATCGAACCCGCAACCTCCTGATGTGAGGCTGATAGAGGCGGTTAAGGCTCGAGCTTCCATACAAACGTAGTTCCGCTTTAATTAAAAAAAAACTACAAGCCGGATTGAATCCAAACCTTGCAAATATATTGAGTAGACATATATCGATGTTTGTAATTAGTTTTCATAGTAGGTAGTAAATTTAAGCATAACTAAACGAAGACTTAAATTAGTTTTGAACTGAAAGTTTGAAACTGCTCTTATTTTTTTCCGTTTTATATAAGTACATCGAAATCTAATTACAAACATCGATATATGGCTAATCAAAATATTTGCAAAGTTTGGATTCAATCCGGCATGTGGTTTTTGTATTAAAGCAGAACTACGTTTGTATGGAAACTCGAGCCTCCTGGGGACCCTTAAATTACTAAGTATTTATTTATTACGTCACAAACGTCGAGAAACTTCTGACAGTGGGGTTCGCCAGCTCGCCACTAGCCCTACAACCTCCACTAACCCGGACTGGGCCCCCATGTGTGGAGTATGACCAACGTGACCATACGTCCCGTTTTGGGCGGGACAGTCCCGCTTTTAGGCTATTTGTCCCGCTGTCCCCACCGAGGGAAAAAACTTCCCGCTTTCGCAAACAGACCAAACGATAAATTAATTTATGTATATAGGTACCTATAATTTTTGCACTCGCAAACAACTGCTTAGACATTAGAAGTCATGTGACTGAGGCTTGTAACTCAACAAAAATGTACATGATATCTACTAAAAGAAACCATCATCATATTATTCAGTGTTCATCATATTAGCTCATATTATACGTCCCCACCAAGGGGGCTCAAGCCTTAGTCGACCACGCGGGCCCAGTTATCCATTTTCTAATGAACGCTAGTAAAATATATATAAAAAAAAATTTACATCATTCTGCTGGTGTCCCGCTCTCAGGAAAAAAATAAATGGTCACGTTAAGTATGACTATATGACTAACCTTCCCGAGCTTGGGAAGAGACCCGTTCCCCGGCAGTGGGGACGTTAAGGCCCTAAGATAGGTCAAATGACAATATCCAATTCAAATTATTGAAAGACCGTGTCAAACTATCACTATGGAAAAAATATATAATACACTTAAAGTAATAAAAAATCGATTTAATTGAATACAATTTTTTAAAATATTACCACTTTTGATGAAAAAAAATACTGCAGACCCTGTTTTTGGCATAATTGCAAAATTTCTCGAAAACAAATTGTTAATGTTGAATGAAACAACACACAAAAATCGGTGAGTTTCAAACACATTTTTTTAAAACTTATTTGAAAATGATGAAAAGTAATAAAATCATCTAAAAATAGAGAGTTGGGCGTTCAGTTTCAACGTAACAGCAGCGTTGAAGCCCACATTGATTTACACTTTAACTTAAAATGAATATAGACTTACGTTCGATAATGTTTTAACACGTATCAACCTACTCCGATTGAGGCATCTTAAAGCCTTAAGGGTAGCTAACTATTACGTCACCAACAGAATATAACGAGGCCATCACATCAAGCTACACAATTTCGACTCTGTACCGTTCTTATGTCGTATGCATATGAATCAGAATCGCACAACGAGTGTCTATCTTGATGTGCTGGCCTCTGTACATCTCAATTAATAAAATAGGTGCCGTATATAGGTAGAATGACGCCTCCGAAGTACTACTGAGTAGTTCAATTGGTAGTACAAATGATACAACGTTGTTTCTCTAGTACTACTACAAAAAATACTTGCAAAATGATATTTAAAAAGAAAAGAGATAGGCTTCGTCAGGGCATAATGTCTGTGTCAAGTTTGTACTTATCAATTTTTTAGCAAATTAACATTTAAACAGTGGTCACGTAAACAACTCTACTTCGAATTCAACCTTGCGATAATCTCTATTGAAACATTAAAAAAAACTACTATAATTAATGACACGTGTAAGATATCAATGCGTTTCTGAACGATAGATAGTAAAAAAAAATACGCACTCTCAAAGTTATCTTGCAAAACCAGTCAATGACCTTTTTTTAGGGATCCGTAACATTCCATAGTAGCCAAACTGATTACGGGTAAAATACGACATTTAAAGTTGAGGTAATTTTTTATTCGCGTACCGCATCGTATGAAATATCGTTAATTATCTTGGAGGAACAGTGTGTTCCTACTCGATGACAGAAAAGGGAGATATCTCTGCCAGGCGAGGTGGTATGTCTGGGGTCCGGTCGTGGACCAACCGTTGATGGCTGGTACTTGTATGTGTACTCAGTGCTGAAGAAATGTTAATAGCGCGTTCTAGATGTGTTTGTGTTAATGTTCAGTGGCGGGTTACTGCAGTTGACGCCACAATCTTTTAAAACTAGCGAGGGTATGTAAAAACTATTTTTCCGATGCAAATAGCTCTTAGAAAGATACAAAGATGTTCTGAAGCGACATATGAAAGGTTGCAACATAGAACCCTCTCAATGGGAGAGTTTGGCAGCAGAACGGCCAGAATGGCGAAGAATTGTGAATAGGCAAGTGTGCGAGGTCGAGGATCAGCGTAAAGCTGACCTCGATACGAAACGCCACCAGTTAAAGGCCCGACCACCTGCGAACATTTCATACTATTACGAGGGTGGCATACTTAAATCGCGAGGAGTTTCGCTGCGAAGATTGACTACATACACCATCTTCGAGCGCACACGCGGCAAACCGACTAGGAATCGAAGTGGTCGCCATGACCGCAATCGATCGGATAGATTATCATCATCATCAGCTCGTAGAACAGATGGCCTTTGGGGCAGTAAAGTTTCCGAGTAGCAACCACGTAGAGTGGGAAGCCACGCAGTAGACCGACAACCTTGTGAAAGTCGCGGGAGTCGGCAAGACAAGCAGTACAGGACCAGTTGTTGTGGAAATCCTTAGGGGAGACCTTTGTCCAGCAGTAGACGTATTTCGGCTGATAATATGATGATGAGGATGATGATGTTTAAGAAACATTAAGCTTTAAAAATGTATTTTCGTTACAGTTACCGTGGCGATATATTGTGTTCCCATCCCTTACATAGCTTGAGTGGGGTTTTTTTTATGAAGAATAGGCGACCAACTTATGAAATGCGGTTGGATTCGTAAAGTTTAAAAAAAAAACAATCCACGACCGGTTAGCCCAAAATTCAAAAGTTAATGAACAAACTACAAAAATAACTTTGTATTTAAAAATACATTTATTTTAAAGTGTTCGAGGAGTTAATAAATACGGAGCCCTCTGCGGTGTTCTAAAAAGCACTTGGCCAATTTTTTTATCAACTTCATAAGCCGGAGACGTTTATCTTTCCGATAGTGCAATTTTTGACAAACACCTACTTCAATGCCGAATATTAGCAGAAAATAATGAACAAAAACCGATCAAGTGCGAGTTAGAACCACACACAAAGGGTTCCGTACCATCATACTATATGGCGCTAGTTTCTTCATGTTTAAAAAAACACATTTTTTGTATGGAGACCCCCTTTATTTTTTAACTTTTTCTATATTTTTTTGTATTTTTTGTTATAGCGACAACATAAATACATCATCTGTCTAGCTATCACGGTTCATGAAATACAGCCTGGTAAAAGACGGACAGACAGACAGACATACGGACAGACAGCGAAGTCGTAGTAATAGGGTCCCGTTTTTACCCCTTGGGTACGGAAACCTAAAAAAACCGGCCAAGTGCGAGTCGGACTCGCGCACCGAAGGTTCCGCGCCATCACACCTCTCCACACACACACGCACGATACTATTCATTCCAACAAAGACATCAACGCTAGCGATAGAAAAATGCTTTTTTTTTTTCATTTAATTCGGATTCTTTAGGGCCCAGAAAGGGGGGGTCACGTAAGTTTTCAGGTGTACACACGTTGCCACATCAAGCTATACAAAACCAGTATACGCGGGCCTCGCGTATGTTGAAACGCAAAGGCGTCGCGCGGCCAGCTTATACTGGTTTTGTATAGCTTGGTGTGTCGCTATCCGTACGTATGCCTGTTTCTTTGGCTGAGCACGTAGCCTAAAAGGCTTGATGGATTTTTGAGGGCGAGGTATTGTTAGAATCTTCATGATTACGAAAGTAATATAGGAAACATAGTGTGTGTTTTTTTTCAACCTAGCCAGTTTCAAGATAGCCATCTTATCTTTAAGCCGGAACACAACAATGCTGTTAACACTGATGTTTGGCGGCAAGACTGAGATAGGATGGTGGTAGCCTCGCCAGGCGGGCTATGAAAATGCCGTAGGTACCACCAACCAAACCGTGTCTAACAAAGTTGACCCCGCTGGGAATCGAACCCGCAACCTCCTGGTGTGAAGCGAATAAACTAACCACTATGCCACGAAGGCGGTTATTTAACAGATTTAATGTATTGGGACCCTTTATTTCTACTTTTCAAATTTTATTATTTGTTAGTAAATCTCCTAGGATACTACATATTCTGTGAAAATTTCAGCCAGCTACCTAATTACGGTTCAAAAGAGATACAGCCGTTCAGAAGTCGAAAAGACGGACGGATAGATAAAGAGCGTAGGCTTAGGGGTCCCTTTACCTGGTACGGAACCCTTAAAACAACAAAAAACAGACAAAGATCTGAAAGGAATCTTAGAGTAATAGGGAATTCAATTCAATATTTTATTTCCCTAAATAGGAAACTTGCACATCTGAGACGTCAAAGTGTTTTGCATAGGGAATTCAATTCAATATTTTATTTCCCTAAATAGGAAACTTGCACATCTGAGACGTCAAAGTGTTTTGCATAGGGAATTCAACTCAATATTTTATTTCCCTAAATAGGAAACTTGCACATCTGAGACGTCAAAGTGTTTTGAAGTGCACACGCACGTCAATCTAGTAGCATAGGTCTCACGTGACCGCAGGTGATGCTTAGAGCAAACCAGGCAATAACGCTGCGACTTCCATCCCGTAGGATAATACGATTTAAAGATACGATAATGCTTATATGATTGACCGATTGATTGATCCTGCTATTATAAACGCTAATGTTTGTATGTATGGTTGTGTGTTACTCTTTCACGCAAAAACTACTGAACGTATCTAGATGAAATTTGGTACGTAGACATATTAGGACCTGGATTAACATATAGGCTACTTTTTTCCACGCACCCTCGGACACAACCATAAAAACTATGATCACGCGAGCGAAGCCGCTGGCAAAAGCTAGTAAATAATAAACTACATTTTGTTACTAAGAAATAATTTCATTTTATTTCATTTCTAACCAATTTAATCAATAACTTTAGGAATTCATTAAAAATTAAAAACCTAACTGCGTAAAAACTTACTTTTTGGCCAGTCGGGTAAAAATGTATCCTATGTTTTTTTTTATGCACAATTGGTAAACCTTTGACAAATCTCACCTGGTGGTAAGTGACGATGTTGCCGAAGATGCAAGCGGGCTTACCAAGATTCCCCAACGCAATGGGGAACTGGCTTTCTTATCTTCATGCCGGAACACACGGGATCAAGACGAATCTAACGATACCTCATACAGTAAAATATTTTAAACCGTTCAGACTGTATAGCGGGGAACATAGAAATCTACCTACATACATTCACTCGAAAAACATAATCCTCATTCTGAGGCGTTCGGGTAAAAAACATAACCCTATTTCTGAGGCAGTCGGTTAAAAATTAAGAACCCAAAAATTAAGAAAACATTACTCCTCTTTTTTGGCAGTTCGTTCGGTAAAAATGTATCCTAGGAGTATGCATCAGGGGTTCAAGACGAATCTATCGACACCCTTGCACTCCAAAATCCATCAAGCCGTTGAGTCTACAGTAGTGTTGCCAATTGTCCCTTATTTTTTACTAAATTTCTATGGCCCCCCCGGGACAATCCATGTCCGGTATTTTACGAAAATGTAAGATAGCCAGCTCTCCATTGCGTTGGGGAATCTTGGTAAGCCCGCTTCCATCTTTGGCATCATCGTCACTTACCATCTGGTGAGATGATGCCAAGGGCTTACCAATAGAGAATAAAAAAAAATAGATCATGAATGCTATCAAAAAATGGAAGAAAATTATACAACAGTTTTCGAAAACCGATATAAGGAACGTTTACACGATCACTTCTTTTATTTTTAGTATTTCCAGCTCAAATTGTTTTGTCGAAAGAGTATTTTCGCAAATGAATCTAAAATGGACTGACGTCCGTAACAAATGCAAGCCAAATTTAATTAAACCCAAACTACTAACTATGTTTAACTACGATTTTAACTGTGTTTGTTTTTATAATCATACATAAAACGAATTTTGACTAAAAATGCTATGATTTTCATTTGCCCCGGGTGAAAAAGAGAAATCCCGTATTTTTTTAAATTTATGATCGTTTGTCCCTTAAGGCCTAAAAAAAGTTGACAACCCTAGTCTACAGGCTCAGCCAAAAGTATATACACATACCTACATTCGTGTATACATAAATACACCGAAAACATCTCCCTCTTTTTTGAGCATTCGGGTAAAAAGAATTTAATAGTTTTCAAAAAATGTAAAACACAAAAATTCACCAGATCACCACAATTAAGTTAATTCACAATTAAATGAGATGTGTCTTAATATACCAACACCAAATCAAAGGCTTTGATTGGCCTTGGAGATCCGTGAACATCAATTAGCAGATCTGCTTTAAACTCATAACATGTTAGTATTGGCAAGCTGTTTAGCAGCCTCCGACCAATGGCCTCGACACTGCTCTCTGAGTGCCAAGTTTTGACAGATGCCTTTGAATGTAAGTTTAAGCGATGAATTTGCTGCGTTGGCTGACCAGGTATACTGGTTTTGCCTACTGGGCTGAGGGTCATAGGTTCGATCCCCACCCGGGGCAAACAATCGTGTGACGAATAGGTCTGTTTGTTCTACGTCTGGATGTTTAATATCGGGTCGGGGAAAATGTGCTTTCGTATTATCTTATTATGTTTGTACTTAAGTATTTATATCAGTCTGTGGTTTCCCTATTACAGGGAATATAATACATATAGTACTACAAAGTTCGAATCTCAAGTTTTTCGCGCTTGTATACGTCAAGAACACTTCGACTGCAAAAGCCTGGACTTCAAGCTCTCGTCAGAGTTCTGGCCACTGCAAGATTAACTAAGCTTACAAGCTTAGTGGAACTTGCAGTCTCAGACGAGCGCCAGTGTTGCTTCGAAGAAGAGGAAACACCACTTAATTTACTCTGTGAGTGCGAGGCACGCTCGTCCAAGCCAGGAGTCGATCTCTGGTTGGACCAGTGTTAGCACCAGAGGTTATCAGGGAGCTTGTCCCAAGTGCATCGTACAGTTTATCAGGACTACTAAGGTCGTAGTGATCTATTAGGAATGTCCTATGGTTCCTATTCCCTCTTACCCATGCTAAATGGTAAGATATGAAATTGAATTCTAACTGAAGTCCTTCAATTTTGCAGTTTGGATACGAAATTGTTTAATATTTACTGGATCTCTCTTTAGTCTGAACACGATCATACTTGAAATAACTTAGTTACGTTCATCGCCACTAAAGCAAGCACTAACCTTTTTATGTAGCACATCAAAATTCTGGTGGAATCACTTGTAGCCACTGTTCTGCTTAAAAAGCAATTTTTGCTTACAAATCATGTTTTATAAACCGTTAAATTTCGTTACAATAAAATATCTTTAAATTGCTAGCACTGTAATGATGTACCTTATACAGTCATACACTACTGAGTTTCAAAACTAGACTACTAAAAGAAGGAGAAAGGGTTCCATTCTTTGGACGGTCCCCTATTCAGGAACAGGAGAGCGGCGATGAGCAGATCTAAGTCCAGGACATTTTGCCACTGGCTGTATATGCCTCATTATCGCACTTATATCCAACAGTGGACGCAACTCATTTGAGGTGATAGTGTTAATGATAAACCAAGGGTTTTCCCACTCACCTTCGCAGTAAAGTGTGACGTCAGCAAGACTCTCCGAGTTCCAGAGGTTAGCGAACGAGGTGGCCAGGTTGGAGCCGAAGCTGTTCCACTTGAGGCAGTACTGCTGCTGCTGCGAGTCCATGCCCGGGCCGCCTCGAATACCTGCCCTGTGACAATAAGGAGACAAAAGGTTAGGTGGACTAATTTAAGTCTTATTTTATCTTGGTGTGGTGAAACAGCATTCGACATAATATTTTAATCCCTTCAAACAGATCCTTGCCTCAAGTGAAGATAAGTAGGACTCTTCAAAAGGAAAACAATAGAACTCTTCCATGAGGGACAAAATCTAAACCATAGAAGTCTTCAGCAAAGGACTGATTTTATCATCACAACTATTTGAAAAACGACGACTAGTTTCTCAATAAGTGCGAAAAAAATTCTACTTTGTTCTCTAGGAAGTTTTGGTTTCTCTCTTCTGTTTTCTCATGCATATCTCGTGATGAAAAATGTTGTGTGTCACTCGGGGTCAAAATATTTTATTCTCGGGCGAGGTACGATTATATTGAATTCCTCGCTAAACTCAGGATTTAAGTTTAGAATTCTTGGCTTAGTTCAGAATTCAAACTAACGCCCTCGGAACTAAACATTACTTTGTCCCCTCGTTACTTAAACAAATAACTATTTATTGATAGGCATATACAAAGAAGAGATAAAACATCTTGTTAATTAATAGATGCTGCATCACTTAGTTTGTTGTACATTTACGTAGCTGCAAAGATAAAAGAAGTAGCTGTCATTCCTCACAAGCAATACGAGTAAGCGACGATTTATATTTTATTCTCAGGCGAGGTATGAGTATATTGAATTTCTCGCTAAACTCAGGATTCAAATTAAGAATTCTTGGCTTAGCTCAAAATTAAAACTAACACTTTCGGAACATAACATTAGTTTGTCCCCTTGTTACTTACACAAGTAACTATTTTTTAGCTGTAAAGTTAAAAGAAGTAGCTGTCATTCCCCACAAGTAATACGACTAAGCGACGACCTACGCTAGATTCATCAAGATCGGTTTAAAAACTGCACTCTGGATGAAGTAATAATATAAAGGATAATGAACTCTATGTATACCTACTCTCGTCATAACAACAGAAGACAGAATTATACGATTAGGAATGGGGAATATGCATGTTTTTTTTTGCTTTAATAAAAGCTTATTTATATAAGAAACGGTATACAAAAATATTTTTGAATAACTATAAAAATAACCAAGATATAAGCCATTAAAGAATCTCTTTCTAGCAAAACAGAATGTAGCATAGAGTTTATATGGACCGTGTTTTTTATGTCGCCACATTTACCGGATCTCTCTGTCTAATTAGTAATTGAAAATGCTTATCATCATCATATCAGCCAAAAATCGTCCACTGCTGGACAAAGCTGGCCTCCCCCAAGGATTTCCACGACGACCGGTTCTGCGCTGCCCGCATCCATCGGCTTCCTGCGATCTTCACCAGGTCATCATGCCATGTCAGTCAGGTATGTCAGGTTTTTGAAAATGCTTATATATTAGTATTATTATGTATCTACTGTGTACACTATACGGCTATATGAGAGATAAACGATCTATCTATCTACCTTATTTCTTGGCCGATTTAAATTTTCATTTCACTTTTTGACATTGTGTTTACGGAATTTTCATATTTTGTAAAGAAATGCGATAAAAAAAATCATGTATATATACCCTATTCATAGGTCAAGCAAATTATAGAAAAAGTCAGTAAAATGCTTTAACAATTTTTTTTTTATTCACAATTGGTAAGCCCTTGGCATCATCTCACCTGATGGTAAGTGACGATGATGCCGAAGATGGAAGCGGGCTTACCAAGATTCCCCAACGCAATGGAGAACTGGCTATCTTATCTTCAAGTCGGAACACATCAATGTTGTTAACACTGCTGTTTAAGATGGTGGTAGCTAGCCAGGCGGGCTTAGAAAATGCCCTACCACCAACCAAACCGAGTCTTACAAGTTGACCCCACTGGGAATCGAACCCGCGACCTCCTGGTGTGAAGCGAATGGGCTAACCGTTACGCCACGGAGGCGGTCAAAATGAATGAATAATTATATCTACAGGGAAATCCATTTTTTATTTTTGATTTGGGAGCGTTTGACTACATCTAACCTGATGACAAGTGACAATGGAGTCGAAGGTGAAATACGCAGTGCCACACAATGCGTATTCACTCTCACCTCGAAGATCCCCTATTAAAAAATATTTATGCAACGATCCATATCGCAATATTTTTTCAGCTGATACTGTAATTGTACAACATATTATTTATGAATTTTGTGACCTTCTGGCCTATTATTGTGAGTGAGTATATTATTGAAACTATAATTCAGATACGTAAGTACGTACTTACACGTGAACATTTAAATATCAAATAAAAAATATTTGTTACCTACTTTCACAGTATTGAGTAAAACGTTGATATTACCATTTTTACATTAAGCTTGTTTGAAATTCAATAAATACAAAAAAAAACACTCCGGGAGTGCCAACAGAAGTGTAAACTTTTTACAGTTTTATAAGTTTTGTCCCTCCGAGTGTTCCTGGTAAGGTGTCGGTATCGATCACGGTGTCGCGAGTTCAATGGTTTTTTCCCATCTCAAAAAATGCTTAACACGCCTAAAGAAGTTTTTACTTAACAAAATACTTGCGAAAACAACAAAACGCGGCAAACCATTATTGGAAATCATGGAACCCAATCGACAGAACCGAAGGATTTAAAGCCGCAGGTTTCCCCGAAAATCTGTGTATAGCTGCAAAGGTATACCCGAACATGTAAAGTTCTGTGGCTTTGGACTGCCGACCCTAAGTCGTAGGGAGGAAGGTCCAGCCCAAGGTCGGGGTAGGTACCCGATGCATGATCGATGCGGCCCTACCCAAACCAGCATAAATTCGTAATGCCCTACCCAACCAGCCATCGCATCAAAATTATAGGGCTGTGCTTGTACGTAGGATGTTACGTAATTAGATATTAGGGGCCGGATTTAGGATCTATTTATGAAACAGAAACGACAATTTTATATTTACCCGACCGCCCAAAAAGGAGGGGTAATGTTTTTCGGGTGTATGTATGTCTGTTTTCTGTAATGAGCCTGCAGCCTAAACGGCTTGGTGGATTTTGGAGTGCGAGGTGACGTTAGATTTGTCGCGATCCCGAAAGTGACATAAGATAGGTATACATTTTCATCCGATTGGTAAAAAAAAGAACAGTAGTATTTTTATCAAGTCGGGTTTAAAATTTTTAATTAAGTTGCATAGGTTATTCATATAACACATATCTGACAAACACATTAGGTATATATGTGTTTGTCAGATATGTGTTACAGAATGCATGCCTTAAGCACACCTCGGACACTTTATATAATAGGCAAGAAGACATTTCTAAAAACAAATGACAAAACATACAAAATCACGGCGAAACCCCATACGTTTTAGAACCATACCATCAATCTGTATCAATCTGGGTGACGAGGGGGTGAGGTCGCAATCTAGAGAGCGGCAGGGAGTGTCCATACTGTATGTCAGTACTAATATATGTACGAGTACTTTGCCTTAAGGTTGAATTGCGGCCCACTTCCACTCACTTAAATGTTTTACTTTTCTATGGAACTGTGTATGCTTTATTAGCAACGATAAGTGTTTTAGCCCATCCTTGCAGCCCATGGCTGATGTAATTTCATCGTTATTTACACCTAAAACCATTAAAAACACGTCTAAATGCTACGCCGACTGTTCTGTCATACTGTTCTGAATATGACACACATAGGTACATACAAACGGCAAACTGCAATCTGACGACACAGCGCTTTTCGTGTCGTTACACGGAATATTTATGCTCATATGTGTAAAAACACGTGTAAATTCTACGCCGACTGTTCTGTCATACTGTTCTGAATATGACACTCATACATAGGTACATACAAACGGCAAACTGCAATCTGACGACACAGCGCTTTTCGTGTCGTTACACGGAATATTTATGCTCATATGTGTAAAAACACGTGTAAATTCTACGCCGACTGTTCTGTCATACTGTTCTGAATATGACACACATAGGTACATACAAACGGCAAACTGCAATCTGACGACACAGCGCTTTTCGTGTCGTTACAGGGAATATTTATGCTCACATGTGTAAAAACACGTGTAAATTCTACGCCGACTGTTCTGTCATACTGTTCTAAATATGACACTCACACATAGGTACATACAAACGGCAAACTGCAATCCGACGACACAGCGCTTTTCGTGTCGTTACAGGGAATATTTATGCTCACATGTGTAAAAACACGTGTAAATTCTACGCCGACTGTTCTGTCATACTGTTCTGAATATGACACTCACAAATAGGTACATACAAACGGCAAACTGCAATCTGACGACACAGCGCTTTTCGTGTCGTTACAGGGAATATTTATGCTCATATGTGTAAAAACACGTGTAAATTCTACGCCGACTGTTCTGTCATACTGTTCTGAATATGACACTCACAAATAGGTACATACAAACGGCAAACTGCAATCTGACGACAGCGCTTTTCGTGTCGTTACAGGGAATATTTATGCTCATATGTGTAAAATAAAACAACAAATCTGTTTAAAATCTGCGCTTTCGGATTAAGTTAGTTTTTCCTCGTTTAGCGAAAATAGGTTACGTACCATAAATATGTCATAAACTCCTTTTTACCGAAAAGGAGGGTTTTGCTTTTCGGATGTATGTATGTATGTTTCTTTGGCTGAGAGTTAGACAGGTTTGAGGATCGAGTGAAAGAAGTGGCTCGGAATAGTGATGTATGGCGTAATAGGGGGAGGCCTTTGCTCAGCAGTGGGACAGCCTTTTTTATCGACAATTGGTAAACCCTTGACATCATCTAACCTGATGGTAAGTGATTATGATGCCAAAGATGGAAGCGGCCTTACCAAGATTCCCCAACACAACAGGAAATTCTATCTTCAATTTTATATGGAAAACGTTGCCCATTAAAAGTTACATAAATTTAAATTTAAATCGATAACAGTTCAAGGTAAATCTGTTTATGATATTCCTTTATTCAAATTAAGAAATATACTGCGGTATAAATACAAATAAATATGAGGATGAACTTTCCAAATCCAAATAGTTTGAAGAAAAAATTGATAAATCCTTGTGAAACACATTTATTTTTAAGATGATCAATAAAAAAAGACATCAGGTGCAAGAAAAATTTAAAGTTTAGAGAATATTATAAGGTTATGTATTAGTTTTATTACTATCAAAATTTTAACCGTGCTAATAATAATTTAGTTCAATTAAGTTTTTCAACAGACTTCAAAATACGAGAAGGTCTCAAGGCAAGCCGTATATATTTTTATTTTTTTTTAATTAAAAGTTTTGAGAATATTATAATGTTATGTATTAGTTTTATTACGATCAAAAATATTACCGTGGCAAAAATTTAGTTCAATTAAGTTTTCAACAGACTTCAAAACACGAGGTCTCAAGACAAGCCGTATATATGTATATATTTTTTTTATTAAAAGTTTAGAGAATATTACAAGGTTATGTATTAGTTATATTACTATTAAAAACCGTTCTAATAATAATTTAGTTTAAATAAATTTTCAACAGACTTTAAAACACGAGGAGGTTCTCAAGACAACCCGTACATTTTTTTTTTAAGAATGACCAAGCATTTCTTTTTATAGAGTAGTCCTATTTCGATAATTATTTTTTATTGGATAGTGTATACTTTAAACTTGGTCCCATATTCAGTTATGTACTTCTTTATAAAATTAACATTTGAATGTATAAAAATTGTTATTGTTGCTCTTAACGTGTTTAGTATGGTCCATTATTATTATAAACTGGAAAGTGATGGGGTACTGAATCCGTTTCTGAGGTTTGCTAACAAAATTTCTTGACGAAATCTTATCAATTTTTTTTAAAAATCATCGTTTTTTTCATTTTTTGGCCATTTTAATACTGATGGACAAAATTTTCGACAAATACCACTTAGTACGTGTCGAAGTAAACTTAATTTGCTGTAATGTGAGATCTGAACCTGTAGTACTAAAAGCTTTATTTCAGAAGCTTTTAGTACTACAGAGACGGTTTTTCCAAATTTGACCTTTTCATTAACAACTAAGGTGGCTTTTGTTTTGCTTATATGCACATTTGACATCAGTTGTATCCAGTGCTTCCAGATGCAAAAACGCAAAATACAGTAGCTCAACTTGAAAATTACAGTGTCCCCATAGAAAATCACCTATCATTTACAAAAATACAGTGTTTTATGAAACCCTGGTGTCAAAATTGAAATGTTTGTATGAAAATTCAGTACAGTACATGAAAATACAGCAAATCTGCTGTAATTACAGTAAATCTGTAAGCACTGGTTGTATCAACTGCGACTGTCTAAATACATTGATGTTCGGTGTCGTTGCACAAAAGCTGATAAGTATCGATTTCGTTCTCATCTACTTCGTAACAGCCTAACTGTATATTTGCATGCGTGCACGTATACATAGCCAGGTTAACTCGAGCTTTAGACCAGTACTGTTTCCCGCTCGTGTTGTGCTGACTGCTTAAGACTCGGGAGACGGGAGGGGTCAAGTTAGGTTGGTCAGAGTGGAATTTCGGCTGCGACCCGGTTCCGGCATGCATCACGCGCAAGCGTAGTACAGGACTGGAGCGGGGGGGGATAGAGGGGGGAGTGCACTGAGTTGCGCAAACTGCCGCTGCTGCGGTCACTCTGCAATCGTAGAGTAGGGTAAGATCAAATAATACATGTAATAATTTGATGCATAGATCACACGGTTCGGGCCACACTGCCGTTGGTTTAACGTGGTACAATTTAAATTTTCCTCCGTGAGTGGAGTGGATAACTAATGATAATGAGGTTTGCTTGTTCCAAGAAATGAGGTTGTAATACAATTGGCCGGTTCTACTGGAAACAGATCTAACAATAAGTCTCTTTTCTTATATCCGTTGCATTTCAGTTTTCTGACCTGGTAGCCGGTATGTGATTTTTCTGACGAAGTCAATTTTTGTAAATCATATTCAATCTGTTTTGTTTATTTTATTTTTACTATTGTTTTTGCAAATTTTGATTTTCGATACTGTCTGGACTCCCTTTTCTGACACCACTCATTTTTTTTATTCTATCAATGTGTTTTATACCTTAGTTTATGTATCAAGCTTCGATTATAGTATAACAGTTTTCTGGTGGTAATACTATTATTTTTATTGTATTCGAACCATGTGACCCAAAGGCTTAATATATATCCACGTGCGTACTTAGACGCGATTGGGGGCGCGTCGAGGCCGCTTTTTAAGATGCTTCACGTCAAAAGTAGCATAACTTCTCTCTGCACAATAACTACTCTGTGCGTCGTAGTGCGTAGTATGCTAACGGGGCCCGAACTCACAAAGGAAGGCGTGCATCAGCTCTCTAGTTGCACATTCACTGCCGAATTTCTAGTCCCCCTCCCCTCCCACGTCGCATTCGCCCCCCGCTGGGCCTTCCAATTCACTGCGGTGCGTTGGATTATGGTTGTATTGAGGTCTCTTTGTTTTTGTTTGACAGCGATTAAAGACAAAGGTCTGTTTGTGATTTGTTTACGTTCAGCGTCTCGTTGCATTATTGACGTGGTACCCAAGAACTACGAACATGAATCATCCATCGCTCATTATTATAAACATTTAATGCACTGCGTCATATAGCCTACGACTCACAATACAGGTACTTTATGCATTTTCAGGTACTTGTTAGAGTTATAAAATGGACAAAAGCTACATTTTGTAACAATATTTGCCAGATACTGCTATTTTCGGTAAAGATAACGGTGAAGGAAAACATTGTGAGGAAACTCGCAGGTTGTGTGTGAAGTCGACTAATCAGCACTGGGCCCGCGCGGTCGACTAAGGCCTGATCGCCCTAATTAAGGGTAGGCTCGAGCCCCTCGGTGGGGACGTATATGAGCTGATATGATGATGATGACTGGTATTTTCAATTACATGTGCCTGATTATATTTAAACAAAATATAAATTATCAAACTGCCAAAAAAGAAGGTTAATGTTTTTTGGGGTGTAAACATGTACTTATAACTGTTTCTTTGGCTGAGCCAAAAGGCTTGATGGATTTTGGTGTGCGAAGTGTCGTTAGATTTTTCTTGATCCTCTGAGTTACATAGGATACATTTTTATCCGACAGTCCTATAAAAAAAGAGAAGTTTTTATGCAGTAAGGTTCTTTATTTTTAATTAAATTGGCTAGGTTATTCTTAAGTGCATGCATATTATATGCAATGCCCTACACTTGACCGCTGGAGATGCTAAAAATCTACAAATGCGTCAATTCTGGCAGAAGACGTGTCCTGCCGTGCTAAATCGAAAAGCTACTACCAAGTATATATAATAGTACTAACATACAGTATGGACACTCCCTGCCGCTCTCTAGATTCCGATTACTACCTAGCTGGTTCAACCCGACTGTGTTCGGAGATACACAACGCGGTTTAAAAAAACATGAGAGGAGGCTAAAGATACAGTAGGCGCTCGACAATCCGGCGCTCGCCAATCCGGCACTTAGTGACTCAGGTAATCCGCTCGATAATCCGTCATTTTACACATTCGAACGCCGGATTACAGAGCGGCTGAATTATTTGAATTATTTTTTTAAAATTTAATTTTTATATTAAAAAGACATAACCATACATATTCTTTTATTGTGGATACCTATCTATGATATGTAGAATTTATTTTATATTGTATGTATAAAGCTTTTACTTCCCATACAAATCCGATAATCCGGCAGTTCCGATAATCCGGCATAGAGGAAAAAAATCGGGTGCCGAATTACCGAGCGCCTACTGTATGTCATACCTTTAGCCTCCTTCTCATATTTTTTTAAACCGCGTGACACACCTACCTGTACATGTATTCAATCAGTACCTACCTATCTTCTTAGTAATATGTGCACTTATCATTGGTAATACACTTGTTTCATACAAAGAGCCGTCTAAACAGTAACGATATTTTTTAAATCAATAATAGTAAAAAAGCTACACAGTACAGTCACAGATTAGATCACTGCCTACAAATGTGTCGAAGAGCAGAACATTCAGCAGATCCCAGGGAACATACATTTATTTCCCCTATTTCATACCCATATTAAGTGTGAAGTGTTTTTTTACCCAGCTGAATTTTATTCAAGGTCTAGTAGATTACCTAACTAAAAACAAAGTAATGTACGTAATTCAATATCTTTACAATTAGGTAAATTAAATAATCAACTCAGCGAAGTGTGTAGGATAAACTGATGAAATATTAAACATAACAAGCCTTTATGCTCAAAAGATTTGTTTGAGATTTGTCACACTTACTAAAGTACAAAATCGTCGAGAGGTTACAAAACTTGCAATTCCATTTGGGAAAAGAGTCACGCACTAAGGCAAACGGAAATATTTAACGGTAAATGTAAATAATAGAGTCGGTGCATTATTTACTCATGGCATAGGTATCATCAACGACGATGATGCAGTTCTTCCTCTTATAGTTCTTCCTACTGGTGGAGTCAACGCATCGGTTTGTATTGACTATTGACTAGTTAAATTAATTAGGAAAAATCTCACGAATCCTAGTGACTGAACAATACTTTTTTCACGTGTAAAAAAGCTTACTTTCTTGCCCACTATGATATTTACACTAAATGCTATAGCTAGAAAACTTATTGCAAACGGCTGACACAAAAACACCCAGACAAAAACAAAAGACAATTGCTAAGAAAAAGAGCCTTCCAACCGAACCTCGCTGCGTCTACAACTGCTAGTACCAGATGTACTTTCAAAATGCACTGCGGTCTGTTGTGAAAGATGGAAAGAAAGGCAAACGACTGCGGATGGCCGACGATGCGTACCACGGAACGTACGGGACCCACGGATTACGTAAAACGGAACGGTGTCGAAACAAACGCACTCGTTGTGTTTTAGCATAGTTTTAGTGCAGTTTGATATTTGTTACGTCCTAAGTTCTTTCATACAAGGAGATCCTTAAAAGAACTAAGGTCACCGATATAGTTCTTATTAAGCAAATCAAATTGGCAATAGGCGGACCATATAGCTCGTAGAACAAATAAACGATGGGAGGAAAAAGGAATCCCGAGAAACGAGGCAACCCCGGGCCTAAAGACACCGTATTTAAGTTGAACACTGGATGTCTCACGGCTGAGATGGTCATGATCAAACTATTACATATATTTGAAACAAAAAATACTTGAAACGTCAGCAAATTCGATTATTGGTGCAAGGAAAGACGTGAAAGCACCTCTCTTACACAAAACCTCAGGTAAATATGGCAGATTCCAAATAGTATGTACACGTTTCCAAACTTTAGTTTTATTACAATTTTATAAAAATAAGTCAATACCTATATTACTTGGAGAATTTTAGGAATATACAATAACAACATGATGAACGATGTAAAGACGACAAAATCTTTGCTTTGACAGGACAGACATACATAGGTATCAAGCGCTTTAAAGGGATGCCCTAAATGCGTTTGCAGCAAACTAAAATAACTTTCTACTGCGTCAATTTTTCAACACAAAAAGTGTCCGCAGCAGCATAGGTCGCGGCACTGTCAAAATAGAAAGTTGCAAGGCTCGCGTTGCACTACGAGTCGCATGCGCAGGTACAGTCGGCAAACGCCCTGCTTAGCCACTTTTCGATTGTATTGCCTGGTGATAAGAACGGAAATTGGTTAGTTGCGTTTGACGTATTTTAGACAACTTCGGAATACCTTTAAAGTTTGTATGTTTTATCGTCAGTTACTATTTTTTTAACATTTGGATACTAACCTGAACCGATCGCAGCTGACGTGGTCATAAACACGCTCATTACTTTATGTATTTTACTGCTATTGGTATTAATCTCGACCGTTTCCGTGCTCCCCAAGTTTCTATTACTGAGTAAAGGCCTTATACGCGAATTGAAAACTGCTGAAAGTGGACTCCGCCACTAGCCTTAGAACTTCAACTAATCCCGATTTGGCTCCCGTGTGGTGTATGACCTAACCTTCCCTAGTTTGGGA